>CM019691.1:23729813-24114813 GCA_009760885.1 Achatina immaculata | reverse complement strand
TCGTAATACTGACCACATCACACACTTTTGCGTGCCGAATGTCTTGGACATACGGACCTGACAGAGTATCTCTAATACTTAATAACATGGAAACAGGAATTTTACCTTTTTTATGTTTATCAAAAGGCACTAAGGTAATGTGGATGTTTTTTTATTAAAAAATTACAAAACTAAACCCATTCTCTAAAGAGAACCCATTCTGCTGACCACCTCAACAATCACTTAATACTGATAGTCCTTGCCTGAATTCGGTAAGAAGCTGGTTGTCTGAAGTTCCAAGTCACTCTGCGTCTTGACTAGGCTCCCTTTAAAGACATTTTCCTTCAGCCCCCACTCCCCCCCGCCCCAACCACGTGGCCCGTCAGGCAAACATTATCAGAGAACATTTAATTTAAGATAACATTTTCTAGGTCGCCGTATCTGTGCTCCACATCTGAGACACAAACTCCCAAGCTCTTTTTACCCTCATCTGTCACGAAAGTGCTCCTACACGGTTGAGTTTCCTTAATTTGCACGCAAAACTTCAATAGGAAACTCTATCCGCGGATAAAATGCTGTGAACGGCTACACTTTTATACGTCCTTAAAAAAAATGTTGTCTATAGATTGAAAAAAAAGAATTAATGGACAACAGAGATGGAAGTAAACATCAGAAAAATGTTAAGCTATGAAAATTAGATAACATTAAGGCATCTGGCTCACCTGGGATCCACAACGCCCATGAATTATAAAAATATTGTAAATGTAAAATATATTTTTAAAAATCGGCTTGCCAGTTTTTGTTGTTGTTGTTGTTGTTGTTGTGTGTGTGTGTGTGTGAGAGAGAGAGAGAGAGAGGAGAGAGAGAGAGAAGCAGAAAGAGAGAGGATTTAAATTTTAAATATTTCAGTCCGGGGATGGACTGGTAGGGTTCATTTGGTTTTGAGACCTGTAAGGGGCCTGAAGTCAGTTGATTAAGACAGTTATGAAAAAAAAATCTGCAGCCTACTATCGTGTTATTTTGTGAAAAAAAAATATATACCAAAATCTGAAATGCATATACAAAGAGATGTCAGCAATTCCAAACTACAAGAAATTATACCGGTATTAACATATATCAGACTGTAGCTTGGGATCGCTGCTATTTGTATGTAGGTATTAACATATATGTATTAACATAAATGAAGAATGTATGAGAAGAGCTGGAGAGACAAAAAAACCTTGTCAAAAAGATAAGAGAGAGACAATGTACTTTCATAGGACATGCAATGAGAAGAGGGGGCATTGAAAATATTATAACAACAGGAAAAATAGAAGGAAGAAGATCAAGAGGAAGACAAAGAGAAATGATACTGGACAGTCTGACGCGGTGGTGTGAGAGGAGATCACCAACTGAACTGATGGCCTGCATGAAGGATCAGGTACTCTGGAGAAGCATAATAGCCAACGCCAGTCGGCACGGCACCTGATGATGATGATGATGATGATTAACAGACTGTAGCTTGGGATTGCTGCTATTTGTATGTAGGTATTAACATACGTTTCTGTGGCTGTGTGTGCCTTGTCAAGGTACTCTACACTCACGCATTCCCACGTGGGTATAGCCGCTGTCATTCTTCAAGCTATCAGGCTTGTTCTCACTTCTAGCTCTCAGTGTCATTAATTCTGGAATTCGTTGCTAATGTATTTACATGGCTTTTTTTTTGTCTGGATAAATCCTATTTCTGTAAATAAAATCTCTTTTCCCTTCTTTTTGTCCCCTCTGAGTGTCGTTCTCAACAATCTACACAAGCGACATCTTTTCTGTCCGTTATTCCTTGAAGTGGCTTAACGATTCTTCTGCCAGTTCCAAGTTGTGTATTGTCATCTTGGTATTTCATTTCTTTGTTCCAGTATCGAGCAGAATGATGATACATATGATAAAATATTTTCAGTAAAGTACCTGGTACAGTTTTACAAAAGGCATGTAGGTCAGATAAGAAAGAAAAGAAAAAAAAAACGTGGAATAAATGCAGTCAGCGAATTAAGCACAGGAAAACAGATCTTTTTTTTTAACTTATCTTTTTGACGGAAAAACTTTTGTTTTTTTTAACTCTGTGTTAACTTCGCTTTTGATTTTATTTTCCTATACCCCCTCAGTAAGGCTTTGTGGCTAAATATTTCTTGCGATGTTTTCCTCTTTCATTTGATCATCTGCAAGAAACTCAGCAAAATGATCCGTCATCCTGTTAATATGGTTTATAGTGTGACAGATCACCAACTGAGCTGATGGCCTGCATGAAGGATCGTGTACTCTGGAGAAGCATAATAGTCAACGCCAGTCGGCACGGCACATGATGATGATGAGTGTGACTGCGGGAGTTTCACAATGTTTATACTCAGAATGAGTGAGACCTTTTCTTTATTTCACACATTAAAAGAGTCATATGTTTTAAGGAAGCAACGCCCATGACAGAGAATTAGAAGATATTAAAGTGTATACTTAATTTGGCAAAATCACTTCTGACCATGATTTCAAGACAAATATAAAAGAAGTTTTCCTTAGCAGCAGCATTTGTGATTGTTTAAAATAAATGACCTACATTACTTACGTCAATAAAAAGTCTTATTTCTGTTTAATGTTTTGCATTTCTCGTTTAGATCTGCCGGCTCTCTTGTGTCGTACGCCTGGCCTGATGCATCTAATGTGTTTGATTGTTTGCCTCGTGGAGCTTTTCTGTCCTGTAAATGTCACATTTCTTTAAGGCTTGTTTCTTAAAGACATTTTAATCCTGCTGTTTTTTTTTTAAGTCATGTGTTTTCAGCTTATTGGTCAAGGTTTTCTGCTCGTTCTCAACACATCGTTTGTTGTATTCGTCCAGACTCAGACTTTCCTTCCGCCACTGTGTAGCCTGGCCATTTGGTTTCCCAACATCGTTCGTGGCGTTTCCAGTTGGAGTACATCGCTGTACTAATTCATAAACTGAAGAAGAATGACTTCACTGAGTAATGAAAGTACGTCGGTGGACACCCTTTTCCTTCCGTCTGTTTGTGTACGGTTTTCTGCACTAGTCTTTGTCTCTATAGATCAGTCAACAAGACAGCGGGGCTTCATGTTTGAGTCTGCTCATGTTTACTTGACTATTCACAGTCAAACTGAGAGATTAGTCCATCATCACAAACCAGTCGGAGAAATCAGTCCATCATCACAAGCCAGCCTGAAAGATTAGTTCATCATTAGAAGACAGTCTGAGAGATCAGTCCATCATCACAAGCCAACCTGAGAGATTAGTCCATTATCACAAGCCAGCCTGAAAGATTAGTCCATCATCACAGGCCAGCCTGAAAGATTAGTCCATCATCACAAGCCAACCTGAGAGATCAGTTCATCATCACAAGACAGTCTGAGAGATTAATCTATCATCACAGCCAGCCTGAAAGATTAATCCATCATCACAAGCCAGCCTGAGAGATTAGTCCATCATCACAAGCCAGCCTGAAAGATTAATCCATCATAACAAGCCAGCCTGAAAGATTAGTCCATCATCACAAGCCAGCCTGAAAGATTAGTCCATCATCACAAGCCAGCCTGAGAGATCAGTCCATCATCACAAGCCAACGGACGCCCTTGGAAGATGGACATTTAAAAAACCTTTATTTTATCTTCTGGTCGTCAGCAATGCGCTTTTGATCTCTATGACCTGACTTTTTGTATACAAGAATATTTTTGAAACTCGACTATTTAAATCTGTTTAAACTATATAGAACCTTGGTCTATTTATCATGTGCTGTTTTTCCCAACTCTTGTATTTCATCAACAATCTCACGCACTCAGTTTGATTTGTCAGTTCTTTTCTCAACATGTTTGCAGATACAATAGCGACCGCTTAATATCCTATTTTTCATCTTCGATGTTTTAATTATGGACTGTTCTTGTGTGTTTCTTATTTCACATCACAGAACATCTCTAGACACTGAGAAGAACTATCAGACATGAACATGGGGGAGGCGGGGGAGAGAGAGAATCAATATCAGCAATCTAAGGCATGCAGGTGACACGGTCCTTCTAGCAGAGAATCCACAGAACTTACAGAAATTACTAAATAATATAAACAACCCAAGTCAAGAATGTGAACTAGAGGTCAATATAACGAAGGCCAAAGTAAGTGTTCAGCAGGAAAGACTAACTGCCACAGATGGATATAGCTATAAACAAACAGAAATTAGAGCAAGTGATAAGCTACGCCTACTAAGGCATATGCTAACCAAGGACTGGAGATGTGGGACAAAGATAAAGAAAGGAATAGGAATTTCAAAAGACACCTTCAGCACAATGAAAGACAATATCGTTGTTCAGAAATCTGTCCATGGAAACCATACAAAAATGAGATTTGTAAAATCTCAAATCTCATTTCTCTCTCTCTCTCTCTCTCTCTCTCTCTCTCTCTCTCTCTCTCTCTCTCTCTCTCTCTCTCTCTCTCTCTCTCTCTCTCTCACACACACACACACACACAACACACACACACACACACACACACCACACACCACACACACACACACACACCACACACACACACCACACACACACACACACACACACACACACACACACACACACACACACACACACACACACACACACACACACACACACACACACACACACACACACACACACATATATATCCGGACACGAAGCAAACAGTCGGAGAGAAGGGTACATGCACTAGAAATGTGAATCTACTGGAAAGTAGACTATATATCGTTGAAAATGAAAAAGAACAAATGCACAAGTTTTAGAACAGCTCCAAGTGCAACGTTAACTTCACAAAGAAATAAGGATAAAGAAAACAAAGTGCTTTGTTTATATTTTTTTTAAAAAAAACGGTATACCGAAGACCACACTAGAAGGAAAGATAGAAGGGGAAAAGGCGCGAGAGGTAGACAGAGATGTAGTAGGGAAGATTATATGCCAGGGTGAACAAGGTACAACTTGGCAGAGTGCACCATCAAGACGAGTGAGAAAGGACTCTAGAGATTCTTTACCGCCTATCTTCGTACCGAAGACGGCACACGATGATGATGATGATGATGATGAATTTAGAGCACACAAGCTTTTATTCTGGAAAATGCTACATCTCTTTATTTTCAAGCTTTAGTTTCGTGGTAGTGTAGAGACTTTTCTATGGCGTGTACTTTGGTGAAAGTTATATGTCAGTCTATAAGGGGTTGTTCCTCCTGGCAGTTTGACGTACAGTGCGTTCACATTTCAAACTATTTTAAACAAGCGATATAAAGATAGAAATAAAAGATTATTTTGTTTTAGTTCACATCGTTCTTAGAGATACATTTATATCGCGAAACTTATGCATAATTTTAATGCCGCGGGCATAAAAAAAGTAAAAAAAAAGAAAGAAAAACACAAGTGAGAAACAGGCAATAGTTGTTGAACAAGAACATAACTGTTGTCTACACAAGATAGTCGCCATTTTGTATTGCATCCTCTCCAGAATAAATAAACTCAGATAACATTTATAAATTATAACATTTAACACTGAAACATAAAACCTTCTCTAACCATTGTCTTTTATGTGACTTTTTTTCACTACATTTTTTTTTTATTTTGCTTACAGCGGTCCTTTTCTTTTACGTTCATTAGGTTTGTCCCTTACGTTGTCTTTCTTCCACAGTGTTTTCTCAGCAACTATTTGGGAAAAATGTCTTTCGTTGTTGCTTTTTCTTTCTTTCTCTTTTCTTTCTTTCTTTTGTTTGTTTGTTTGTTTTTTATTTCCTTTTTCTTTCTTTTTTTCTTTCTTTCTTTCTTTTTTCTTTCTTTCTTTCTTTTTTCATTTCTTTCTTTCTTTCTTTCTAAGTTTCGGCTACGATGGTTCGCAGTTACGTTATTAATTGTTCGAATCAGCAGTGGACCTTTAGTTCCTGAAGCAAACAATCCAAACAAGTAACTGACACAGGCAATGATGAAAACACTGACAACTAATTGTTGTGTAGGAAAAAAAAGACAAAATATGTTATGGATGACAGACAAGAAATGAAGCAAAAGTACGAGTAAAATCAGGAAAATGTGATTTTAAGGAAATAAAAAAAACACTCTGTCAGGAATACTGTACTTAATGGAAGGATGAAAGCCTTGTGTACATTTAATTTAATTAACTCTTTCAATACCACAGTATGCCTATATAGGGCGGCTTGGTCAGCTGAGGGGTTAGGCACTTGGTTTACTAATCCGGTGGTAACAGGTTCATTCTTAGCTGTAGGATTTTTTTCCTGGTACACACCAAAAAGGTCCTGTGGTTCAACCAGCCTCTAAAAATGGGTACCAGAGAAATCTAGGAATGTAGAGCGGCCATGTGTGAGACTGGCCACATCATACTTTCTTATGCCAAAAGTCATGGAAAATATGGGCCTAACACCGTATTCCAGAATATGCCTTACTGGCATGGATACGCGAATATATATATATATATATATATATATATATATATATATAAACAGAGCTGCAACGTTTCTACTGGGAATGGCTCAATGTAGTAGTTTGAAGTTCGAATCCCCAAGGCAAAGAACGAAACTTGAAAGCTATAGTTATTGGTTTTTTTTTCATATTATATCTTTAACTTAGTACAGTGTTATATAAACTTCCGGGTTTTTTTTACGCTCTCGCCAGCATGCAGAAATCAGCGGAATTCCGCTTGATCTGTTACATATCCTGTACCGGGAGTTGGACATAAGGCTAATAACCTTATCCTGGGACCTATCTAAAGGCGACTCCAGATGGGAAAAAAGGATATCATTAAAGAAACTTGCAGAGTTAGGGTTAGAGATGCCAACTCCGAAGAGCTCATTTGTCGGCCCCAAACATGTGACAAAGATTGGATTCTGGAATGTAAGAACGATGGCAGCACCAACAAAAACTACCCAGATCATCAGAGAAATTGAGAGATACCACCTGGACGTACTTGGCATCAGTGAAATGCGATGGCCAGAAGCAGGTAAAAGATCGGCGGAAAACGGTAAGTTAATAATACACTCAGGCAGAGACGACGGGAAACACCAAGAGGGGTAGGTATAATTATATCAAATGTAGCAGCAAAGAACCTTGTAGAATGGGAACTAGTGAACAGTCGTATAATAAGAGCACGATACAACCTAAGACACGGAAGAATGACAATACAGTGTTATGCATCCACGAACGATGCAGATGATGAGGTGAAAGACGACTTCTGTCACCAGTTACAACAAATCATCAACAAGGTCCCTAAACACAACATCCTAATTGCTATGGGGGACTTCAACACAAAGGTAGAGAAAGATAACAGCGACGTCGAAAAGGTAATGGGGAAAGAAGAATTGACACGGTAAATCAGAATGGAGAAAGATTACTCGAAATATGTCTAACAGAGGGCATGGTCATTGGAGGCATAATGTTTCCACACAAAGAGACACATAAAACAACGTGGATATCTCCTGATGATAGAACTAGAAACCAGATAGATCATTTTTGTATTAGAAAGCAATACAGAACATCTCTGATAGATGTAAAGGCATATAGGGGTGCAGATGTCAACAGTGATCACAATCTGTGAATAGGGAAAATAAAACAAAAACTGAAAAGCCAACACAAGAAATCAATACCCAGAAAGATAAACAGCCACAGCTTACAAGAAGAGAATACTAACAGTAATTTCAATCAGGAACTTGTCAATCATTCCACAACACTCAGTGAAGTAGAGGAGATGATATAGACGAATTATGGAATTCTTACAGCACAGCCATAATCACAGCAGCAAAAGCAAGCGCTGGACTAAGAAAACCAAACAGAAAAGCATGGACATCAGAAAAAACATGGAAGTATATACATGAAAGACGAGCAGCCAAATTAAACATGTTGAATGTAAAGACAGATCTTGGAAAAGATCTGGCGAAAGCAACATACAAAGAAATAGACAAGAAAGTAAAAAGTTTAGCTAGAAGGGATAAAAGAGAACACATAGGCAATATGGCAAAACAGGCAGAGAAAGCAGCAAAAACAGGAGACAGCACAACTTTATATAACATACAAAAGAGGCTAACAGGTACTATTACATCTAAAGAAAGACCATTCCTTAGCAAAACTGGAACCCTATTAACATCAAGTAAAGACCAAAAGCAAAGATGGGCTGAACATTTCCAAGAAATACTTAATCGACTACACCCAAAAGAATTGTTAAAACATGAAACCGACTTACCAGACCAACAATTAAATGTCAACCTAGATGAAATTACATTGCTTGAAACTGAAACAGCAGTGAATCTAATGGCTAACAATAAAGCTGCAGGTGAAGATGAAATAAAACCCGAAATGTTAAAAGCTATCAATAGTGACAACATGAGACAACTACAGAGAATGTTTAACAAGATTTGGAAAGAAGAAAAGGTCCCTTATAAATGGGAAAAAAAAGGAATCATTGTTAAAATACCAAAAAAAGGCAACCTTAGTGACTGTAACAACTGGAGAGGAGTAACCTTAATATCAGTTGTGTCAAAAGTATTTTGCAAGGTGGTTTTGAATAGACTTAAAGATATAGTGGATACCTGCAATGAGAGAAGAACAAGCAGGATTTAGAAAAGGGAGAAGCTGTCTCGACCAGATCTTTACTCTAAGAATAATACTTGAAGAACATATTGAAAAGCAGTAACCATTAATACTAACCATTATAGACTTTAAAAAGGCATTTGATAGCATATAGGGAGATTCATTGTGGAGAATTGTAAGTCTATATGGAATATTATATAAAATTGTCAGTATCTTAAGGACTTCTGCAATGGATATGTTTGTGCAGTCAAGACAGAAGAAGGGATGAGTGAATGGTTCCAGATTGAAGCAGACGTGAAACAAGAATGTATACTGTCCCTTTGCTTTTT
The DNA here is from genome assembly GCA_009760885.1 of Achatina immaculata. NCBI lineage: Eukaryota > Metazoa > Mollusca > Gastropoda > Stylommatophora > Achatinidae > Lissachatina > Lissachatina immaculata. Next base: position 24,105,937 of record CM019691.1, on the reverse strand, counting down.
GGAATTACAATAGACTTCATAAGGAAATAGGTAGCCTTGGTACATGGGACCCAACTAGAAGATCTTGATTTTGTTGATGATATAAATCTTATTAGTTAATGTAAATTCTATGCAAGAAAAAAGAGATGTCCTGTCTTCACTGGCTAGCAAAATAGGACTTGAAATTAACAAGGACAATACAAAAATAATGAAACTTCCCATTAATCAAAATGGAAAAATACACGTAGAAGGGATAGATATTGAAGAAGTCAATCAATTTGCATGCCTTGGCAGCTACATAGACCAGGATGGTGACACCAGAATGGAAGTTAGAAAAGTAAAAGCAGCATTAATCTTCAAGATTCTCGAGAACATACGGCATTCAAAAGTTATAAGCACAAAAACCAATTCAAATATAATATCCATTCTCATTTATAAATGCGAAACCTGGAAAACAACTAAAGAAATAGAAAAGAAATTAGACTCTTTTGAAAACAAATGCTTAAAGAAAATACTGGGCATCAAGTGGAACGAATTCAAGAACAATACAGAGATAAGACAAATGAGTGAACAACAACCAGTCTCATGGGCGATCAGGCAAAGGAGATGGATATATGTTGGTCACGTGATAAGAAAAAAACGATATGAGAATCCCAAAACAAGCTATAAAGTGGAACACAACAGGCCAAAGAAAAAGAGGCAGACCGCGCGAAACTCTGAAGAGGACGTTGTTAAGAGAGGCCAAATTAATAGGCATAAAATCCCTTGATGAGGTTGAAAAACTCGCCGAAGACAGGAAAAATTGGTGAACTACCTTGCTAGCCCTATATGACGTTTGACGGCACGGGAAGGATATCAGATATAAGATATAAGTCTATTATAAATGACATTTGATGGTTAAAGATTAAATATCCGGTTGGTTCCATGCAGAATGGAAGAAGACAGAGACAGAGAGACAGAGAAGGGACAGAGAGAGACAAAGACACAAAAAGAGAGACAGAGAGAGAGAAGAGATAGAGAGAGACAGAGAAGAGACACAGAGAGACAGAGAGAGAGAGACAGAGACAGAGAGAGAGAGAGACAGAGGCAGAGGGAGGCAAACAGAGAGAGACAGACACAGAGAGAGAGAGAGAGAATCAAGAACTCAGCTATGATATGGTTTTACAGAGGATTTTGCGAGAACGTTAAAAATCAAATAGAAGAAAGAGAGAAGAAAGAAAAAAAAGTCGGAAAAAGGGGGACTCAAGGTATCGCTGATCGTTGATCGAGATACAAGGCACATCGGTTTGCAAACGGCTGCCGGGTTCATTGATCTAATGGAATCGGCTGTCACTGCTGGGCTAAACAGCGGCTGGTCTGATGAGACCATCGAGCATGTTTGCTTGGTATATTGACTCAAGCGGAGGTGACGTAATGCTCCACTTAGAAGTATAAAAAAGACACTTCTGGCCCGGTTTAATCATGCCCATGTTCTTCTTGGCATTTTATCTTCATCCCGAGCCCATCCAACAGAGATGTCATGTTTCCAGCATGAATACCTTGTTTAATGTAAACAGCATTGCGAGAATCATGATCCTTTAGTTTGAGAAAGAAGATATGCAAAGAAAAGCCGTTCATTTTTATTAAGGATCTGTGTATTCTTTCATATATTTCTGGCCGTCTGTTCACGTCTAACCCTTGTAATCTTTCATCTGTCTGTCTTCGTGTGGAAAAAAAATGAATCTTCTTGTGTATACTTTCAATGTATGTACATATGTGTGGGCAAAAGCAGGGAAATCATCGTCCATAAAAAGGGACAAAAGATAACAAGCTACAAAGATAGAAGCTTTCAGTGCTCTTGCAACAGTGCACCCCCTACTTCATCGCGAGCAGTTTATTGTCAACGTAGCAAGATTCTGTCAGGAAGGGCTTGTTTCATTCTCTACCTTTCTTTTCTATACGTGCGACCCGTTAGAATCTCAGTCTCTATGGCCGAGTTTCTGGACGAGTGGTTCTTAACCTGGGCTCCATGGACCAGCAAATGAAGTGACTTGATTTAAAAAATAAAAAAACCGTCTAGGTATCACTTGGGTTCTATTTGTTGCTTTATTTTTAATGAGGAACCCACGGCTGGTCTCAGACTAGAAAAGGAATCCACGGCTGATCTCAGACTAGAAAGGGAACCCACGGCTGGTCTCAGACTAGAAAAGGAATCCACAGCTGATCTCGAAGACTAGAAAGGGAATCCTCGGCTGATCTCAGACTAGAAAGGGAACCCACGGCTGATCTCGGAGACCAGAAAGGGAACCCGCGGCTGATCTCAGACTAGAAAGGGAATCCATGGTTATTCTCAGACTGGAAAGGGAATCCACTGCTGATCTCAGGCTGGAGAGGGAGTTCACGGCTGCTCTCTTCTCAGGCTCGAAAGAGTCTCCATAGCTGTTCTCGGACGGGAAAGGAAGTCCACGGCTGTTCTCGGACGGGAAAGGAAGTCCACAGCTGTTCTCGGACGGGAAAGGAAGTCCACAGCTGTTCTCGGACGGGAAAGGAAGTCCACAGCTGTTCTCATGCTGGAAAACGAGTCCCACAGCTGTTCTTAGATTGGAAATGGAGTCCACAGTTGTTCTAAGACTGGAAGGAGAATTCACTGCCCAAAAAAGTAAAGAACTACTGGTCTGGCGGGAATGAGATCGCTTCCACATCACTTACCAAATATCAAAGAGAGCATATATCATGAACTGTGTATCTCATTTGTCATTTTCAGGGAGAATTACTTGTCTTGAACTAGACTCTTTATTCATCATTTATCAAAGGTTGTCTTTAACCAATCATGTTGTCTGTAACCTGTTGTGTTGCTTTTGTATGTGGTCCTTGGAAAAAAGGCTTTTGCCGAAATATTGGATTATTGTATGTTCTTCATCTGTGTGTGTTCATCTTACTTCCTACCGTTCTTGTTTCTGCCCAGTTTCCCCACTCTTTCTATCTTTCTGTGAAACTGAGCCGTACACTCTCTCTGCTTTCATTACTTTCACAAGTCAGATGGTCATTACATAACATAACATAACATATTTCAGGCATACGAAGACCACTATTCAACATAAGCCAAATAAGTCATTTATGATCAGATCAGAATGCTCTTGTACCGTAGGAAGAAGACAGGCACAGTTATACACCAAATCATGTCATCTGTCTTGACATTTGTCATCATAAGGATGTAATGTTGAACTCCTCCCACATAATATATAAACCCGCAAGCACGTATATTATTATACTGCTTCCATTATTATTATTACTACTACTACTACTACTGCTACTACTACTGCTACTACTACTACTACTACTACTACTGCTACTACTACTACTGCTATTTACTATTACTATCATGGCGAGAGGATAAAGTTTAAAATTTTCTAACATTTCAAAATTGTGCTGCAATTTTGTATTTCTGAAAACATACTGTAGTTTTCACAAGCAAGTATTCACACTGTAGTTTTCACAAGCAAGTATTCACACTGTAGTTTTCACAAGCAAGTATTCACACTGTAGATTTCACAAGCAAGTATTCACGAGCATGAAGTATCTCCAAGATATTTAATACTTCATAGAAATTACCTTTTTTTCCTCCTGAATTATGTGCTGTACACATTAATTCTCTCTAATTGTTATTTGGGTCCTTGTATTCGGATAAACATGTCGCCGATGCACTTCTTTTGTGCTAGATTCCTTCAAGAAAATGTTAAACTATTTTAACTCCTTCACTCATTGATTAATTTCCGTGTTCCACCAGAATAAGCTGTGATGAGAGATTTTGGCTGGAAAGCTGGAAAGAAGTTTCTTTATGTAATTTAAAAACCATATCATCACATTATTTAGACTGTGCCTAAATCTCGCTCCAGGCATTGATTCACATAGATGTGCAACACTGCCAGTTGAAGAGAGAGTTTTAAAAAAATCTCAGTACCGGCGATAATCCTGACTAACAGCAGGTCGTTGGTGGCTTCTGTGAATATTCGATGTACAAAGTCAGTTCAAAATGAGGACAAATCATAGCTGTGTTATAAAGCAATATTTGTGTTACGAAGCTCTATTTGTGTTACAATACAAAACTCTGTTTATGTTACAAAGCTTTATTTGTATTACAAAACTCTACGTTACAAAGCCCAACCTCACTTCCACCCCCCCCCCCTTATTTTTTTTTCTTCCTCGAAGCTTTCTAGCATTTCTAGTAAGTTTAAATATTTAAATAACTGCCGTAATTTTCTAGACTACCTCTTTTTTCATCAATATTTTCCCAGTGTACCACTTTTTTCATCAATATTTTACCAGTGTACCTCTTTTTTTTCATCAGTATTTTCCAGTGTACCTCTTTTTTTTCATCAGTATTTTCCGGCGTACCTCTTTTTTTCATCAATATTTTCCAGTGTACCTCTATTTTTAATCAAAATTTGTCAGTGTACCATTATTTTCATCAGAATTTTCTAAAGAAACTAATTTTTCGTCAACATTCATAGTCGCATTTCAACTTTTCATCGACATTTTAAGGACACTGCAGTCTTGATTACTACTCGTGCTGAGTTTTATCTTAGTACAGAATATCCATTTTTGTAATGTCCTGAGCCAGTAGCCCTCTCCTTTTCCTCTTTGCAGTCTCGATCGTTTTCTATATGAAGGATCTACATCCAACTTCATGTTTTTTTCCCCCAGAATTTTAAATCACTCAATTTCCCCGTACATGTTCTCTTGCAGAAGTTGCCTTTTAAGATTTTCTCTGCAAATACTGCAGCACTTATGACCTCTTTTGTTAGTTACATTATCCGGTCCTTTTTGTCTTCTCTTACAAACTCTCGTTTCTAAAACGATATTCTCCCAGACGAGCTTTCCTGGCCATAAATCTAGGAACTACAGGAAGAAGCCAAATAATCTTCCCATAGCCTCCGTGTGTGCGAAAACCATTACTGGTAAAAGAGCTCTCAGAAGGGAAATGTCTACATACATTTGATGGAAATAAAGGAAGGAACGCCAACTGGCGTCTCAGACATTCTTTCATGGTCTATGGCGTTCACATACATGCTGTCGGTGCATTTATCGGCAAGTGGAATATATAAATCTTCAGCTGAACGCTATATATAGCATTCTGTCTGGTTTGTTATGTAAAATGAAACGTTACTAGCTACATGTTTATTCAAAATTCTGTGTAAGCTTATATCTTTGCTGCGCTGTAAGTATTTGTTCTTTACTTCTGCCTGTGTTTGAGAGGACTTCAGCCAGTTCTTCTTCTTCTTCTTCTTCTTCAGACTTTAAGTTAGAATCCTTGAAGAACACATCAGCTCGCCTCAGACTGTCGATATTAGCATACATCTTCGGTCTGGATTGGTATTTGTGAAGACCCATATGTAATGGCTTGCTTCTCATATGCAAGGCAGTCCTGCATCAGATGCCGCGATGTCACTTTTCCAGTGCCACAGCTAAGCTCATCAGTTAATCAGTCATTTATCAGCAGCCGTCTTAATCAGCTTTGAAAGCAGTCACCCTTGAGTTAACACTCTTGTTCGTCCTGCAGTGACAAGCAGGAAAAGCTCCCGTTGTTCAGACCGACTTGTATTACATGATCTTTACGAGGAGAGAATTTAATCTTCTTCTTCAATCTCCTGGAACTGGGAGCCGGTGTTCTTTGCAGCCGATGTGGTGAAGATTCTGAGACACATTATTGTATAAGCTTGGGAGGCGAGGTTTTTTTTTTACAGTTAAAAAGCAGGGAATGTGCAGTACTTCTTTAGCAGACTCCACCACCATGAGGACTATGGCGGTCCCTGCCTCGCTGACCGGGTTTGACCTGTTAATGTGGGTAGCAGCGAAGAGATGGGATAGGGTCTTGGTCAGCGATGGTTCGCCAGTCTTGATGTCAACTACGGGTCGCAAGTCGCCACAAACGACGGCGTCTTCGCTTAGTCCCCAGAGAATTTAGTGCCATATTTCACTAATGTTATATCACTATCACAGACTTGTCCTAGATACATAAGCATTTTATGAGCGACTTTCTTACTAACAGAGGGAAACAATTTTATTTCTCGCTTACTATTCATGTATTTATCTGATATGTTGTCTGTGTATGTGGTCCTTGGCAAAGACTTTTGCCGAAATATTGGACGATTGTATGTTCTTCATTTATATCTGCTCATCTTACTTTCTGACACTCTCATTTCTGCACACTTATCTCACCCTCTCTATCTTTTGTGTAAAAATGAGCCATACACCTCTTGCCCACCTTCTGTCTTACGCTAATACAGGACATTCAGTTGGACTATCACCTGACTGACAATCTCATAGCAACGCCAAGTACCATTCCTTAATCACTCCAAAATACTTGTCTTACTGTCTAACAAATCTTTCATAATTTCCCAGTAATTTGCTCCATCTAGTGAATGTACACAGGAATGTTAGCGATTTCCTTGATCGATAGCTGTCTGGTATTGACTAAGTACAAGGCTAGGAACTTGATTTTCGTTCTGACATTTGTCGTGTCTTTGAAAGACTTCAAGAAGACAAAGAAACTGAGAAGACTTGTAAGGTCTGTTTTTAGACGTTCAGTAAGATTTGCGTTGTCTTGACTTGCAAGTCGAAGAGTTCTGCACAATGAACCGAACAATAAGTTATCTTTGTTTGCTGAATGAAAAATTTGGTATAAATGTCTGTACGTGTGACAAATTATCTTTTTGTCGTATTCTATTTTGGTGAAGAAGGGGATAGATAAAAAAAAAAAGCGGAGGGAGAGATCGGGATCATATTATGGAGCGGATGAAGGCAATTATGGAGTATGTGTGCATTATAATTACGTGGAATTACCTTAAAAATAGGCCGCGTTAAAAATAAACCTAGTGTTTTAATACGCGGCACCATGTTAAATCCAACCTAAATGTGTCACTTCTAGTAATATGCCTGTTACTCATTCAGCGCACATGTCAGCGGAGAAAGCGAAAGTAATTACTGTTGCTTATACTTACCTCCATATAAAAAAATGACGTAATTATTCACTCTTAGCCCTGGGACATTAATGCGCGTTTTTTTTATGGCGCTAATGACAAGGTGTTGGGTTGTTATTGGACGTTTTGATGGGTCCACAAGGATCAGATCTTGCGTAACCTTAATACGGACAGGTGCTCTCATAAATGATGTATTTGAGCTCTTGGCAAAACAGACAGTAGTACGCGCGCGCCAGGTTTGAAGATTATTACCTCTTAAGAGTAGGTTAAAAAAAAAACAGTACAACGATCATGTTAAGTCTGATGGCAGGGTTTAAAAAAGGCACAAGATGAGCTGATGAAACGCATCTAAAAGCAGTAAAGATGAGTGGGCTGAAGTGACGGCAAGGTTATCGGGGACCGGCCAAACTAATCTGAGCTCCTAATAACAGTTTTACTCTGAGTAACATTACTGGAGCTCCTAATAACAGTTTTACTCTGAGTAACATTACTGGAGTTCCTAGTAACAGTTTTACTCTGAGTAACATTACTGGAGCTCCTAATAACAGTTTTACTCTAAGTAACATTACTGGAGCTCCTAGTAACAGTTTTACTCTAAGTAACATTACTGGAGCTCCTAATAACAGTTTTACTCTGAGTAACATTACTGGAGCTCCTAATAACAGTTTTATTCTGAGTAACATTACTGAAGCTCCTAATAACAGTTTTACTCTGAGTAACATTACTGGAGCTCCTAATAACAGTTTTACTCTGAGTAACATTACTGAAGCTCCTAATAACAGTTTTATTCTGAGTAACGGTTTATGACTAGCAGTATTCTCCATATTGTTGGAACTGCCAAGAAGTCCACCCCCTCTTCTTTTTTTTTTTAAAATCCACTCCCATAACTTCAAGCAGGCCAGCGTAATCCACTTTCAGGTCAGCATCTTCACGTCGTAAGCTGCTACTAACATCCAGCTCACATCAACGTCTGGAAACGAGAAGAAACTGCCCACGAAGCACACGTCAGAGAACTTGGTTACGATGAATCTTAAAGACAAATGGCAGTGTTTCCTACTTATATATGTGTATTATTGGGGCAAATATGACAGCTGTTGTTGACGGAAAAGGTCTCCACGTTTTACGCATTTTGTTTACTGTTTGACCTCCATTTGGGCTGTAGTCCAATAAATGGGGAACACAGTTTAAAACTACAACTTTTTCTATGAATTCATTGACATATTCTGGAAGAATTTTTATAAATAGGAAACTACGAGGCTTTGGTACGGTAAAGTAAGAGAACAAATTTGGTAGGATTAGACCTCGAAAAAATCGTAGACAAAGCACTTTAGTGAGACGTGAGAGAAAGAAAAATCACAAGAGAATTACCTGGGATTCGAACACGGACTCCGGTAGGATGAGCAGCCGTCTAGCCACGAGAGAACGGCTAAGTCGATAGTACGCTGTTCTCTCTTGTGATTTTTCTTTCTCTCACGTCTCACTAAAGTGCTTTGTCTACGATTTTTTCCAGGTCTAATCCTACCAAATTTGTTCTCTGACATATTCTATGTGCACCATACATTGACATATTCTGGGTGCACCATAGACGCCTTGGTTAGCGAAATGGTTGGTGCACTTGTCTTTCATGGCGAAGTTCAGTGGTTTGAATCTGATCGGAAACGCATTAAGTACCTGGAGGCGATCAAGTTTTGAACTAATCACATCATTTTATGGTATGCCGGCAGGCAATCAGTCATTTGCATGTCCCTTGCGGAACTTTGCCTCCCTAACAACCCTCCTGTAGGCCTCTCGGTTGTAAGCCCTGCTGCTGATGCATCCATTTGCAGATTATCAGGTATGCCGGCAGATGAAGGAAAATAACGGTTCTAACATAATTTCCATACTGGCCCCTATGGCAGTGGTTCCCAAACCTATTCAGACAATGGCACATTTGGTAACCCAAATGTCTGCTGTGGTATGTTTGTGGTCTTAATGCTGGACTCTCATGTAGTTAATCATATATTTTAGCACAAAGTTTACACATTATACTGGCAATATTCATATATATATATATATGTATATATCTCTCTCTGAACCTTAAGTGCCCAGGGCACATGGGGCTTCCGCAAGGGTTTTCCACAAATGCCTGTCTTTCGCCTTTTTATCTGCTCTTGCCCAGGTGAGCCCTCTATTGCTCAACATCCTTTCTGTTGTTCTTCTCCATGTCTCTTTTGGTCTACTCTTACTTCTGCTCCCCTGTGGTGTCCATCTTAGTGCTATTTTTGGTAGTGAGTTGTCAGTCATTCGGAGCACATGTCCCAACCATCGCCAGCGTCTTTCCTCAATAATTGTTGTCAGTGGCTTCATTTGCATTTCTGCCAATAAGATGTTATTTCTTATGGTGTTTGGCCAAAATATTTTTCTAATTCTTCGTAAACATTTAGTCTGGAAAGAATTCAACTTGTTTTCTATGGTTTTGGTGATTTTCCAGCATTCACTTCCATAGAGTAGTACACTTAGAACATTACTCTTAAATATCCTGATTTTCATATTTATGCTTAGTTTATTTGTGTGGTACCCGGGATCTGCAAAGAATAGGACCACTGTACCCTACCATGCATGATCGTAAAAGGCGACTAAGGAGGGTTCAGCATAGGGCCAGCAACCCTATCTGGTAAAAAACTATCAGACTGCTACAGAAACAGAAGCAAGGGAAAAAGCAAATGCAGGTGGAAGGAGAAATGCGTATCAGGAAACTGAGCCCATGAAGGTTGTGGATGAAAGCCAGCCACTGGAAGTCCCCAGCCCGACTGCAGACCTCCTGGAACCCAAACAAAAGATATGTATATATATATACATATATATAGGCAGAATATCAAGCAATGTATATATGCGTGATACTGATCATATCACACTTTCATGTGCCGATGGTCTTATAAATGCGGGCCTAACACCGCCATATCCCAGAATGACTTAATGGCATGGAAACGAGGGTGAAAAAAAAACTTTTAATAGCAATTTTAAGTTTTATTATACAAGCCATAGTTTTCAATGTGAAATGTGAGAGTTATTGGAAGCAGAGATCTCTGGCCACTTCAGTTTGTTCTGGACTGGAACTAATAACTAAATTGCTGTGGGTTCTCTTCCTGGTGGTTATTTATCATATAAATAAGCAAAAATGAGATGTAATTTTGCCTAAAATATTTGTACATCTCTCTGCCGACGTATGCTGTTTGAAGAACTATGGTGTATGCCACATATGCACGATCCTTGGCCCATAGGCCACATCTGGCCCGTGGAAAAGTTTTTTTGTGGCCCGCAGCCAACAAGGTAGTTTCTATAGAAAACGTATAATTTGCTGGAAATGTTAACAATATTGATTTTACATAGTATTATTATAACAGCTTGGCTTGATAATTTAATATCATAATGTCTCTTTCTTCCCGCCCCTTTTCTTTTTTCTCGCTGTCTATCTATCTATCTATCTATCTATCTATCTATCTATCTATCTATCTATCTATCTATCTATCTATCTATCTATCTATCTATCTATCTATCTATCTATCTATCTATCTATCTATCTATCTATCTATCTATCTATCTATCTATCTGTCTGTCTATCTATCTGTCTGTCTGTCTGTATGTATATATGTATGTGTATATATACATATATATACACATATACATATATATATATATATGCATTCAATTCTGTGTTTTGCGACTATGAGGTGAGTAAATTTGTCATTTAAAAAAGTGTATGTGGCCAGAGCGAACATAAAAAAGGCTTTCTTTTTTTGGCCCGCCTAACAACCAAAGAAAAGTGCCCATGCTTACTACATGGTATAAGAGTGCTATATTTTCCCCATTTCCGTCCTGCAAGCAGATGTTGCATCTTTCTTTTCTCTGGAAAGGATGACTCAAAAACGTATGAAGGAATTCTAGAGAAACACAGCCTGGTGTTTCATCTGACCCCCTTAAATTACTGAATTACCTAGGCTTAGATCCGTCAGTTGTAAACAGGTTGTAATCAGTGCAGATAACGAAAGAAAAAAATTGTGAAATTACATACATATCCGTCTAAAGAAAAACGTTTTGAAAATGATTACCTTCACAGAAACTTATCTTCTTTTAAACGGAAGGATCCATAACCCCGCCCCGCCCCGCAGGCATAAAAATGAAATGATGAGGCTAAGGGATTCGATCTCTGAACAAATTAAAGCATAATTATTGTCACATAAGGATTGTCTTTACTGCATTTCTGTTCCTTTTTGTTTCTATATAAAGTGCAACCAAAATATTGAATCTTCCTTTTTAAGTATACTGGTCCCCACTTGGGCTGATGGTGACGAAAATTTCCACAGTTTGAGTGACATAATTGGCAATTCATGGGGGGGGGGGGGGGGGGGGGAAGGGGGTTATGAGGATGTACTGCGTAACCTAGAGGAGATCTGCAGTCGCAAGAAGATTACAAACCCCATGATCTAAAAGTATTTCTGCATTGCTCATTTACTGCGTGGTGCGCTCTTTTGTATCGCCGTCAGAAGTGAAAGAACATGTTCATGGCTTCAATCATTTATTTATTTTCTCGTTTTCTGATTTTAAGCAGAAGCTCGGCTCTGCTAGAAGTTGTTGGCTAGTTATGACTGAGATGTCCTCACACATTCTTGTCACTATAGGCACAGAGACATGAAACAACATCTCCTGGTCGCTAAAGGCACAGAGACATGAAACAACATCTCCTGATCGCTATAGGCACAGAGACATGAAACGACATCTCCTGGTCACTATAGGTACAGAGACATGAAACAACATCTCCTGGTCACTATAGGTACAGAGACATGAAACAACATCTCCTGGTCACTATAGGTACAGAGACATGAAACAACATCTCCTGGTTACTAGAACCCATAGTTTCGTCCCAGTTCCCGAGGTAAGTACAGGACGGGCCCCGAGAGTCGGAGAGTCGTTTGAGTTTGGGTGTAATCTACTTATCTATCACAGAGAAGGTAAGGTAAAATTTCCGTTTCCATGTCATTAAGGCATGTCCGGGATATTAGGAATAGCACAAAGAAGGGGCTACGTGATTTACCTGAGTTATAGCCCACACACAACCACCAGGCTACCTAGATTTAGTATCTGACTGACTTTTTTTCCCCTCAGCCACCGATTTTTTTTCAGCGGCGAATGGGTGTGAACACGTGATAGAACTCTAGGGTAGTCCACCATCAGGCAGCCAAATGGAAGGTCGTCAACGTATCTATGTGAAGATAATAAGTCATCATCATCACCGCCTTTCACTCCCTTGAGAGCATAGGCCACGGATAAAAGGCTCTCCAGTCATCCCTGTTCTTGGAATTATTCTTTTCTTCCTTCCACGTGTATCCCTTGCCTCTGAGCACTGTCATAATTTCTCTTCTCCAAGTAAGTCTAGGTCATCCTCGTTTTCTATTTTCTTGAGGGTTCCATGTCAGTGCCTGTCTTGCTATGCTGGTGTCGAATTTCATCAGAGTGTGGCCAATCCACCTCCACTTCCTAGACATGATTAGTAGGTTCATAGTTTCTTGTCATGCCTTTTCCCAGACCTCCTCGTTCCTGATCTTGTCCTGCCATTTAAAGTTTAAAATCCTCCTCAAATCCTCCTGTCTCTAGTGGTTCATGAATGTTTGTATCCTCTGTTGTATTGTTTTGGTCATAACCCATGTCTCTGAACCATATAGTAGGACAGTCTTTACGTTTGTATTGAAAAGTCTAAGTTTGGTTCTTTTTTTATGGTCTTAGATGATCATATTTTGTTAAGTTGGATAAATGCTGTCCTGGCCTTGGTTATTCTAGCTTTAACATCTTCCCCCCCCCCCACCCATATTTATCCACTATGCTGCCTTAATATATGAAATACTCTACTTCCTCAGTTGGCACTCCCTTGATTGCCATGAAGCTATTGCTTGCACTATTACTTTTTATTCTCTTTGCTTTTTTGTCTGTTAATATATAGTCCCAGTTTTGCTGAATTCTTGCTTAAGATCTGAAGTTTCTCTTGCATTTGTGTGTGGTTGGTTGTGTGCCAGAAGCGCCACATCACCTGCGATCTTCCAATTGGTTCCACTTTGTCCATTGTATACCATTTCTTTTTCTTCGTTTAGTTGAAAACCTTCGTCTGCCAGATGGTCAGTTTAATGTTATCACGCAGTTTCTTGTTCATATTGTAAATGTTTTGATTTTGATTCGAGATCAACACTTGAAAGAAACAGATAATTACATTACCTGTTTTTCCTTAACAATATACCTCATGGGACTTTAGGGGCTGAGTGCAGGATAATAAACATAATGATGATGTCATAATGAGTTCACGATGTCCTACAGGTCTCTATGACTGCCAACCGCTGTGAGGAAGTACGACTGATGAATACACATACACACAGTGGTCGCGTTAACCAGCAAATACCGGGCGAATTACACATGTTAAAGACAAAAACAAAAACTGTTCGAGGCAGCCATTTACTGTAATCGGTTTATATTATCAAAAAACCTAGTGAAAAGCAACCCGCGAAATCGGTTGGAGGATAACCAGACCAGAAGGCTGATGATGCTCGGTTTGCATGGAGAAGAATCGATCAGTTTTCACCTTGGCTCATTGTATGAGCATTTTGTAAATAGTAAAACCCGTAGCTGATCAGGTAAGAGAAATTTCGCGCAAACATTTGATTCCCATTGATGTTTGTAAAGTGTATTTTATTTTACATAAAAAAAAGTGTAAAGTACCGAATGTTGTATTTGAGATAACCAGTATTTCGGAAGGTATTCATACATGGTGAAAACCAGGTACAAATGTTGTGGTTTACAAAAAAAAAAAATAATCCTAGCGCATCATTGCATACACGCATAAACAAGGCCAGTGCTGATACTTGAACATTTAAGGTTAGTTATATTTAAATAAGAATTAAGATCAGAGAACAATAATTCCGATATGGGAATGCTAATATTACCGTTATAAAAGAAAATCCACTTTGGATATACGATAAATCCATTTTGCATAAAAGCTAAATAAACTTTGGAAATAAGATAAATCCACTTTGGAAATACGCTAAATCCACTTTGGAAATAAGATAAATCCACTTTGGAAATACGCTAAATCCACTTTGGAAATAAGATAAATCCACTTTGGAAATACGCTAAATCCACTCTGGAAATAAGATACATCCACTTTGGAAATAAGATAAATCCACTCTGGAAATAAGATAAATCCACTTTGGAAATAAGATAAATACACTTTGGAAATAAGATAAATCCACTTTGGAAATAAGATAAATCCGCTCTGGAAATAAGATAAATCCACTCTGGAAATAAGATAAATACACTTTGGAAATAAGATAAATCCACTTAGGAAATAAGATAAATCCACTTTGGAAATAAGATAAATCCACTTTGGAAATAAGATAAATCCGCTCTGGAAATAAGATAAATCCACTCTGGAAATAATTTATATATTCTTAATAAGCTTTCATTAACAGAGATAATGGAGCGGAGAACAAGGGAAGCAACCTCTCTTGGTCACTAGAGATAAGAGAAATGACGCCTATGGTAAAACTGGTTCTAGTAATGATGGTAGACAAAGACGTATGGTTCAGTTTTTAGAAAAGAATACAAATTCATTATGTGGTACTTTCTGCCGTCTTTCTTACAAAGATGAAACCAAATAAAGTTAAGCTTTTAATTTTTTTTGACATCTTTTATTCGTGTTTCTATTTGTCGTTTTGTTTATGTATGTGATCCTTGAAGAAAAGGCGTTCTCCTAAAAATTAAATAGTTGTATGTTCTTCAATTGTATGTGCTCATCTTACTTTCTGCCATTCTTGTTTCTGCTCACTCTTGTATCTGAATAGTACTGAAATGTTTGATTGATGGATAGTCATTTATATATGTATGTAGTTACTTTATTGTTAATTATGTTGGTTATATTAGCAGCATATTTGTAGAATGACTGGAACAGAGTGAAAGTTGTATGATAAAGGGCAGAATGCCCAATTCTTAACCCTTTTGAAATAAAGATCAGTCAATCAATCAATCACTTTCATCACTCTTTTTATCTTATTGTAAAACTGAACAATACATCTGCCTACCTTCTCCTGACCACTAGAATTTTAGGAGAAGAGACAGGAAGCTATCTCTCCCAGTCACTAGAGTTAGAGAAAGAGAAAGCAACATCTGTTCGTCACTAGAAAGACAAGCTCTGAAACAGTTAGCAACATCTGTAACCGGTTTATATATATATATATCACTAGAGATATAAGCTCTGAGACAATTCGCAACATCTATTCGCTACAAGAGATACAAGCTCTGAGACAATTCGCAACATCTATTCGCTACAAGAGATACAAACTCTGAGACAGTTAACAACATTTGTTCGTCATTAGAGAAACAAGCTCTGATACAGTTAGCAACCAACATCCATTCGCCACAAGACATACAAACTCAGAGACAGTTAGCAACCTCTCTTGGCCAGTAGAGATACAAACTCAGAGACAGGAAGCAACTTCTCATAATGACTAGAGATATAAGGACAGAGAAAGAAAGCAACCTCTCTTGATCACTAGAGATACAAGGGCAGAGATAGAAAGAAACCTCCTTTGATCACTAGAGATACAAGAACGGAAGCAACTTCTCTTGATCATTAGAGATCTTCTTCTTCTTCTTCTTCGTTCGCTTCTACCACCAAAACCGCACTGTGATCCTATTGAATTCACGCCTGTGGTCCTCGTTAGGTCCCATGGTCCCCTGTGTGGTCCCCGAAAAGACCACACGAGATCCACGAGAGGACCACAAGGGGTTCAGAGTATCACAGGGCTTTAGCCTGTATTCTTGGTGGGTCTCGGAAGCGGGATTGCGTGACACCGTGGTTTTCATTGCACCAGTTTAGTCTAGGATTGGACTTTCTCACCGGAAGACCTCGACGTGTTTAGGATATCAGTGCATCCCCGCTGGTTGAGAGGCGGTAGCCCACCCAGGCCAGAGTTGGACTTTCTCACCGGAAAACCTCGACGTGTTTTGAGATACCCGTGTATCACCGCCGGGTGAGAGGTGGTTGCCCATCCAGTCCAGGGTTGGACTTTCTCACCGGAAAACCTCAGCGTGATTAGGATACGCAATCATCCCCGCCGGGTGAGAGGTGGTTGCCTATCTAGACTTCCCTGGTCCAGTGTCTCCGACTTCAGCATTTTGCGGTCGTGGCCGCTACCCTTCCTAGTTGTGACCAGGACGGAGCTTTTGTCCAGGAGGACGAATCCTCGCCACTAGTGACTTCTACCCCTGGGTTGAGCCGGTTTAGGCATTATCCCAGTATGGGCGTGTTTGGGACGAGACCGACCTCTAGAACAGAGGTACTGTGACATGCATAGCCTTCAAGATTCACCTCTGGTATGAGCCGGTTTAGGCAAAATTCACCAGTATGGGTGTATATCAGACGTTACCGACCTCTAGAGCGGAGGTGCCGTGGTATAGCTCTCGTAGCGATACTACTGGACATACCAGGTTAAACTTCACTTTCCACCACCTTTTCCCATCGGCGCCGCACAGCAACCTTTATTTCTTTTCCGCATTCTTCCTTGACCGGGAGGAGCTTCACTCCACTCGCGGCATTTGAAGAGTCTCGCCAGCAGTGTCTTAACCTCTGGGACAAGCCGGTTCATGCATTTCACCCGATATGACTGCACTCAGGACGTGGCCGACCTCCAGACCAGAGGTGCCATGATTTGACTGTTTGCTTCGCTTTATCCTTTCTACCACCTTTTCCGCAGTGATGCTGCGCGGCAACCTCATTTGCAAATTTCATCATTGGCGGGGAGGAGCACCGCTCCACGCACGGCAGCTGAAAATCTCGCCAACAGCGAATCATTAGAGATAAAAGGATAGAAATAGAAAGCAACCTCCTCAACTGATCACTGGAGATACAAAAGGAGAGATAAAAAGCAACCTCTCTTGATCACGAGAGATACAAGAACAGAGATAGAAAACAACTTCTCTTGATCAGTAGTTATACAAACTCAGAGATATACAGCAACCTCTCTTGATCACTAGAGATACAAGCGCAGAGATAGAAAGCAACCTCTCTTGTTCACTAGAGATAAAAGGATAGAAAGCAACCTCTCTTATTCACTAGAGATAAAAGGACAGAGATAGAAAGCAACCTCTCTTGACCACTAGAGACAGAAGGAGAGACATAGAAAGCAACCTCTCTTGATCACTAGAGATATAAGAACAGGTAGCAACCTCTTTTGATCACTAGAGATACACGGACAAGAAGCAACTTCTCTTGATCACTAGAGATAATAGGACAGGTAACAACCTCTTTTGATCACTAGAGATACAAGGACAGGCAGCAACCTCTCTTGATCACTAGAGATACAGAGACATGAAGCAAACTATTTTGATCACTAGAGATTTCAAGGACAGAGACAGGAAGCAACCTGTTTTGATCACTAGAGATACAATGACGGAGATAGAAAGCAACTTCTCTTGATCACCAGAGATACATGGAAAGAGACAGGAGCTACCTCTCTTGGTCATTGGAGATACAAGGACAGAAATAAGAAGCAACTTCTCTTGATCACTAGAGATACAAAGACAGAAATAGGAAGCAACTTCTCTTGATCACTAGAGATACAAGGACAGAGATACGAAGCAACTTCTCTTGATCACTAGAGATACAAAGACAGAGACAGGGAGCAACCTCTCTTGGTCATTAGAAATAAAAGGACAGGGACATGAAACAGAAATATCTTTCATTTGCAGAAGTAATCCCCCTCCTCCTTTCTGTTTCTTTATTCATCCACTCCCGTCCCACATCTCCTTGTGGGGGAAAAACATTACAAAACCTCAATTAGACGAACCTTTAAACGTGTAAACAAACGTAACAGGCCCAGGAGAGGCACTTTCAACGTAAACGAATGTTTACAGAAAATAAAAATGGACGCTGCTGAAAAGATCCAATATGTTGGGTAAAAAACATAGTCTCACAACAAATTAGGGGAAATTGACTGGATGAGTGGTTGAACGTTGAACTAATCCTGGATTGTAGGCACTAGATAAAGCACTGGATGAGAGGAGTTTTCGCTGGGAATAAGCCCCCTTGAAGTCCTCTCTCTGTTGGTATCATCGACTCTCTTTTGTTCGCTGGAGATGAAAGCCAATAACGTATTTCTCCTTTGCCACAACCCAAGCCTGGAGCATAGGCCAATCAACGAAAGCTCTCGAGGGCTGGTCCATCGGTTTCGTGCTGGTTCTGAGACCACTTCTCTAGTTCTTTCCTGGTCTGGACCTTTTCTTTTCTTTCATGACAGTCCTCGGGGCGAGATGTCTGCGCTCACGCAAACTACGATTTTCTGGAAATTTTTCGGAGTAACACTGAATAGCGAAATCGCTAATACTTTTTCTAAGTACCACATCACCTAATTATATAGAAAAAAATACAGTATTTTATGTCATTATATATTACGTCTACATTACTGGATATACAAGTATACCTAATGAATTATTAAAATCAACTTTCATAGCTTTGTCAAAGAAGCCATGGGCTAAAGAGTGAAGATTTCAGAATGATAAACCTTTCATGTCATTTCACAAAGCTGCTATTGAGAGCTGTTATGAGAAGAACTAATCTAATCTAAGTGACATGTCCCGTGGCGTAGGCGATCATTTCTCTCCACAATTCCCCGTCTTTTTGCGTTGATTATGAGATCCGCCGGTGACTTTCTTCCTAGCCACACTGACAGCCCATCCAGTAACTTCTCTCTCTGTCTTCCTCTGTCTCTTTTTTCCTTCAATTTTTCCAGTTACCAGTCTGTTTCAATTTTCCTCTTCTCAGAAAATGTCCTAGAAATCTCGCTTGTCTGCCTCTGATCTTTGCTATAATTTACATTTTAACCCCAGCCTCTCTTAAGACTTCTTCGTTGGTTTTCTTGGCTGTCTATGGTACCTTCAACATCCTTCTTATAAACAGCATCTCCATGGCCTCCATTTCTAGCTGTACTCTCTTAATGGACCATGCTTCACGCCCATAAAACAAAATTGGCTCGATGTAACATTTAAGTACTCGGAATCTTGTTTCCATTGATACAGATCTGTTGCACACGATGTGTCTCATTGTCTGGAATGCTGACTTGACCTGAGCACGTCTGCTTTTTATTTCGTTGTGACATTTCCCATCATTTGTTATAATCGTTCCTAAGTACTTGACTCTATCAACTTGTTTCAGTTCTGTGCCATCGATGTTAATGCTACATTTTGGTGGTATTCTTTTCTTTGAGATGACCATTACTTCAGTCTTCTTTTTATTCAGCCGAGACCTTTACTTTTACTGTCACGAACCACGATGTCCAGAAGAGCCTGTGACTCCCCTTCACTTTTAGCAATCAGAACTGTGTCGTCTGCATAATGAGAAGAACTCAGTCATTCATTTGCATGTTCCTTGTGGATGCATGCCCTTAAAAATCTTATTTTTGTAATTCTGTCTGTTCCTCTCCACAGATTCTTTAGTTGTTTTACTTTCTGAAGAGCAATAGATATCCTCCTTTTAATTTCCCTCATTGTATCTCCATTATTAGTTAGCAGTGATCTAAGATATTCAAAACTTTCCACTTCTTCCAGTTTTTCCTCATTGATACATATTTCAGCTGCCTTGTTTGTTTTGTCAGTTGTCATCAGTTTAGTTTTCTTCGCAATAAGATAGAGGTTTTGCTCTTCACTATTATTACGGACTGACATAATTAGTTTTTCCATTCCTTTTTGTGTTGTAGACAGTAACAGTGTGTCATGAGAAGAACTAGACACAAAATAAAGATGGGATTAGGAGATGAGATATTTGGATCTAGAAGGAAAGGAACACATAATGCCTTATTTGCACTATGACAGAAAGAACTTTGCAGAACGACTTATTATATGCTTCATTGACTACACCAAAGCATTTGACAAAGTAGAACATGACGGAATCATGAAAATATTGAGGATATAAATACTGACGGAAAATATCTAAGAATCATACAAAACGCGTATTGGAATCAAGAAGCACCGAGTTAAGATTCAAGCTTTTAACATGATGTAGGACGTTGGCATTGTCACAACTTTGCTGTGTAGAACTTTGTCCAATCATATGATATAGGGTATCCTGTGGATCATCATCATCATCAGGTGCCGTGCCGACTGGCGTTGGCTATATATGTTTTTCCATGGTACCTGATCCTTCATGCAGGCCATCAGTTCAGTTGCTGAAATCATCTCATACCATCTTGTCAAACTTTCCGGTACCGTTTTCTCTCCGCCTTCCTCTGTCTCATTTTCCCTCTAATTTTTCCTGTTCTCACAACACTTTAATTTTTCCCTCTTCTCATTGCTACATTGTCGTTCTCGTACTTTTTATCACAAGATTTTTTTTGTTGGTGTCTCCAGCTCTTCTCATACCTTCTTCATTAGTAATTAGGGATTTCGCAACATTTTTCTGATAAACCACATTTCTACTGCTTCCAGTGATCTTTTTGCAGGTCTGCCTATGGTCCATGGTTCACCATCCTGTGGTTACTTGTTCATATTTTGAATTTGCTATTACCGTCAGCATCAGCGTCAAAACCTTCTGAAAATATGTGCTTTTTTGTGATAACGTTATATTAAAAAAAAACAAAGAGAGAACATTGGACTGAAGTAGCAACGGCTGGAAAAATCCTAGTGTGAAAAATAATACATCTGACCGTTAAAGATAAACACAAGCTCACTTTAAACTGTCTTTTCAAGAATGTTGAAGATTGTTATTATTTTCTGAGTAAATTTAACATCCTCTGAAGCTTAAACAAATAACGTTTTGAAAATGATTACCTTTTCATCTTTTGCTCAAAACTTCAGTGTCTCACTCGATTCAGACTAACATTATAATCATCGTGAAAGCTGAACGGCAGCATCTGGAATGAAAACATAATTAATATGAGTTTGTGAAATTGTAACAGGTGCAAGAATGTGTTTATAACATGAAATGCGCTCATGCTTTTTCAATAAAAGGTAATACATTATTATCAGCGTTTAACCATTTTTGTTTCTTTCGCACCTGCTACATTTTCTCTTAATGGATTTTGAAAATCCGAGAAAATGGTTGTATCACTGAAATGAATCTTCAAATTAGCTGAAGTGGCTATTCAGATTTTGAAAACATTTCTTACTGTTTATTCGCAAATAGCTCTAGGGCGGATATTTCGAATTACTTGCACAAAGTGAAACGGAAATAAACTGTGAAATACGGGAACTGCTTTAAATATGTTTAATACTAAGGTAGTGTGATTTTCAGTATACAACCTACTGTTAGTGAGTATGATAGATAGACAGACAGACAGACAGGTAGATAGATAGATAGATAGATAGATAGATAGATAGATAGATAGATAGATAGATAGATAGATAGATAGATAGATAGATAGATAGATAGATAGATAGATAGATAGATAGATAGATAGATTAGATAGAAATTTAGAGAAAGAGTTGAGAGAAAGCTGAGAGAGAGAGTTGGAAGAAAGTTGAGAGAGAGATATTTGAGAAAAAGTAGAGAGAAAGAGAGAGAGAGCTGGATGAAAGTTGAGGGAGAGAGTTAAGAAAAAGTAGAGAGAGAGAGAGAGAGAGAGCTGTATGAAAGTTGAGGGAGAGAGTTAAGAAAAAGTAGAGAGAGAGAGCTGGATGAAAGTTGAGGGGGAGAGTTAAGAAAAAGTAGAGAGAGAGAGAGAGAGAGCTGGATGAAAGTTGAGGGAGAGAGTTAAGAAAAAGTAGAGAGAGAGAGAGAGCGGTAAGAAAAAGTAGAGAAAGAGGGAGTGAGAGAAAGAGCTGAAAAAAAGCTGAGAGAGAGAAAGAGAGTTGGAAGAAAGCTGAGAGAAAGTTGAAAGAGAGAAAGAAAGAGTTGAGAGAAAGTTGAAAGAGAGAAAGAGACAGCTGAGGGAAAGCTGATAGAGAAGGAGAGAGTTTAGAGAAAGCTGATATAAAGTTGAGAGAAAGCTGAAATTTGAGAGAAAGCTGAGAAAGAGTTGAGAGAAAGCTGAGAGAGAGTTGGAAGAAAGCTGAGAGAGAGTTGGAAGAAAGCTGAAAGTTGAGAGAAAGCTGAAAGAGAGAGAGAGAGAGAAAGAGAGTTGAGAGAGAGAGAAAGAGTTGATAGAAAGTTGAGAGAAGGAACGAAGGAACATACTTTATTTTCAAAGAGTTAAGAATTGGACATGCACGCCATTCTAACCATGGTGTCCTTTGCCATACAGCTTTCACTCAGTCACAGTCATTCAGCATTTGTTAAAAAGTATTAGAGAGAGAGAGAGAGTGAGAGAGAGAGAGGGAGAGTTGAAAATTGGGAAAGAGAGAGAGAGGAGTTAAAGAACGTTGAGAAAAGAGAGAGATGTATATTTGAAGGAGAGAATGAGAGAGAAATATGAAAGAGAAGTCCAAATTTCACTGATAATTGTGAAAAATATTACAGGTGTTTCTGAACATATGGAGATCAAAGATGACAATACGGGACAATACGGGACACGTTTTTTTTAAATAAGGGACATTTAGGAAGGAAACTAAATCCTTAAAGTAAACAAATCCTTAAAATACGTGACTATCCCGTAAAATAAAGGACGGTTCGTCATTGTAAAGATAACCACTGATAACGCGTGTAATATGATGAGACAGCCTGATAAGCTCATTCTTCTAAAAATCTAAAAACCCAGAACTCCTAATTTTAAAAAAAAAATTAGATGAAGGGAAAAATGTCGTAAGTTCTCCGCGGAAGCAAAAACAAACCCTGCTCATCAGCGGGTCGTAAATTCCGGGAAATAACCCCTAACTTTAATACAAAATACATGTCCAGTCCATGTACAGGAAGTCCTATCTTGTATAAATAAAACTGCAACTTCCTTCTGTGTTAGAAAGCCTTCAAGAACAGAAACAGTCGGTGTTCTCTTTCACTGTGCCGGGCGGGCAGCAGGACAAGAAGCTGTGAGCCTCCAAATCATGTCTAGGAAATGGAGGTGGAATGAACACACTCTGAGAAAACCCGACAGCAGCATGACAAGACAGCCACTGACATGGAACCCTCAAGGAAATAGAAAACGAGGAAGACCTAGACTTACTTGGAGAAGAGAAATTATGACAGTGCTCAGAGACAAGGGATACACGTGGAAGGAAGCAGAGAATAATTCCAAGAACTGTTGATGAGAGAGTGACTGGAGAGCCTTGATTCCCTGGCCAATGCTCTCAAGGGAGTTGATGATGATGATGATAATGATGATGCCGGTCTGACACTGAAGTTTCTCTGAGTAAACTGCATTTTCCTGGATCCGTGGCACAGGATATTCCTGAGAGTACATGTCACCACAGTTCCACAGAAAGTACAGTCTAGAAAACTAGATAAATAAGGTAATCCGAAGGGTTTTCCGATTTGCTAACATGTTCTGGGCGTTCCCCTGTTCACTACTTCGTTCCTGCCAAAGTAAATAAAATTGTTACCGTCGGCCAGGAACTACCAGGGTGTTAAGGATCGATATATGTCATTGCTGTTTGAAGAAAAGTGATATAGATTGTCCTGGAAATGGTTGCGATCAATAAATATTGCAAACCTTCAAAGGTCTTCGCAAGACGATCTGTGTTAATAGAGTACTGCTTTTGTAGAAGGTCAACGGAGCATTCAAACACGCTGAACAGAAGAATAAATACACCGGGAAAATAGTTTGGAGTTGATAGAAGATGCAATCAAGATCACAACATATATTAAGCCGTATATCTTGGTATTCACGCTTTCATTTAGAAAGGGCATCATGAACACGTTATAACATCATCATTATGTTCATTATCCTTCACCCAACCCACTAAGACCCATATTGTTAAGGAACACAGGTCGTGTCATTATCTGTTTCTTTCAAACGTTGATCTCGAATCAAAAACAAAATAATTACAAGATGAAGAAGAAACTCTATGTGGTAACACTAAACTGTTATTTTATTCTTTCAGTTACATTTTTCGACTAGCAACCTTTTCTTGGGATGTTGTGGGGTTTTTTTTTCTCTTCAGATCTTTACATTTCCTTCGCTGCTCTATGAATTCCACTCCCATTTTCAAGATTTTTCATACTTTTTTATTTGAACTAATTAATATTTCTAATATGAACAACATTCTAATTTGTTTTTTAGTTTCACGTTTTAGACCCTCATATTTTGTTTTAAAAAGCTTAACATGCGATAATGAAATTCTTTTTTTTTTATGTGAATTGAGTCTTGGACTAAGCATTCATCTTTGATGCTGGAGGTTGCCGATTCGAATCCCGCCATAAGTGGTAAGGCTTTTTTTTTTCTCCTGAATCGTCCAGCAGTAAACTGCCCTTCTCTCTATCTAGTGGGACCCGAACGTCCATGCTCTTTTGCCGAGTACGTTAAAAATCCCTTGGCAGTTGGGACTCGCAAAAAAGTGTGTACCTGACATTCTTTGTCTGGGTAAACCTGTAGGAAACCTACCACGGAAACTGGCGCAGGCGCCTGGAGTATCTATGTTGTCGGCAACACTCGTTCTGATGAGGTACAACACTCGTTCTGATGAGGTACAACACTCATTCTGATGAGGTACAACACCTGTTCTGATGAGGTACAACATCTGTTCTGATGAGGTACAACACCTGTTCTGATGAGGTACAACACCTGTTCTGATGAGGTACAACACTCGTTCTGATGAGGTACAACACCTGTTCTGATGAGGTACAACACTCATTCTGATGAGGTACAACACCTGTTCTGATGAGGTACAACACTCGTTCTGATGAGGTAACTGCATTATGAAAGGTGGACTGTTGTAACAGCGCATTATTTTTCTGGACGATAATATCTGCTAACATCTCACTTACATAATCGAACATAAAAACAGGAAAATAGTGCATGTGTCGCAATGCCCAGTCTTCGTGCACATGCCTCATTTATCTTCAAAGTTGGCCCTCGTTACCTTCTCAGATGACGCTCTTCGTTCACAACGAGGCGCAGGCAGTCTGGCTTTGTCTTTCGCCTACTCTTCCCAGTTTCTGCGCACGGCTTTCGTATATGACCTGCAAATGTCACTGTCTCTCTGCTTCGGTGTATCTATTGATATCCTTTCCCCACAGAAGTTCACAGTATAGTACTTTCTTGCGAGAACTAACACAATTCATTATTGATATATTCCCAGGTCATCTTAATTTTAAACTTGAATGGTATATCACTGACTGATTTCACAGTGTTTTCCTCTTTAAAATTAATTACATCTTTAATTAGTTCTTTCCCCCATCTTTCGCATTTTTTCCCCTTTGCTGTTTCTGATTAATTCTCTCCCCCCCCCCTCCTCCTTTTCAAGTTCTCGCTTCATAAACTCTTCTTCCGCTCTGCCTCGATCTGATGAGTGCGTCATCCAATGGGTAGCGTGTTACCGTAATCTCTAACTAAAATAACAGTGCATAAACTATTTAAGCCGCGTTCTAATCCGCCAGATATAAATAACTAATAACCACAATGAGATTGTCTGGTGCCGTGCGAGTGAGGACTGTAAAAAGTGTCATGAATAAATGATTCAGAGTTTAATCAAGCGTTTCATAGTTTTCCTAAACCGTCTTTGCAATGATTACATAGAGACGGGGGCTTTGTGGTTTTTTTTTCTTTTTTGGGGTTTTAAATCTGAAAATTAGTGCACAATTTATGAACAATTCCTATTGATGTAACTCCGTCCGTGGAAACAATACTGGCGAGGTTTTCATTCTCTATGGTACGTTAAAAAAAAGTGTTAATTTCAATCACTGACTGCACTGTCACTGCCCTCAGGCACTGCAGTATCTCTCCTCTCAAGCGTAAGTGGATGAAAGGAGCTGATACAAGATAATGTTAGGTAGTTTTACGCACTTAAATTAGTTAATGATATTACACAAACACATGGAGATGGACTTTGCCGCTCGTAGATGAAAGAGATTCAGAATTGCTCATGTGGGTATCATTATAACGAGTTATTGGACTTTACTAATGAGATTTTGTATGAAGCACTCTTTTTTTTTTAGAGCATACTGTTTCTCTTACGGACAAACACCTTAACGTTGAACTCAGCACGGGCTGTTTACGTGGCTCAGAAAATGTTTTGTTCTACTGTTGGCAATTTCAAATTTTAAATTGCCATAAATGCTAAAAATACGCATTGCGTCATTTCGCTGTGCAGACTTCTCAGCTATGATAAATGATAACAAACATGTTTGTGTGTCATGGGTAGCCTTCGGTACTCTATGAGTTAAGAAGTAATCAAAATTGGGTTATTGGAAAACTAATTTAAAAAAACATCATAAACAGGTTAAAAGTATAGGAAAAGACAATCAGAAGTCTTATGATACTTTCAAGAAGGCAAGAGACTAGAGAATTTGTGTTATAAGAAGGCATGAGATTAGAGAATTTTAATGTCGCTTACACAGTTGCAAGAAAAATATAACACGATAACGATGGAGAGGAGAAAATGATGTGGTTCTGCAGTCTCCCTTGACTTTCTAGCAGCGTGCCACATGCGGGTGAGATGATTGACGGAGAACACAAGGCCACATTCAAAGCGGACGTTATAACACCCTGTATTCGTGACAGGACTCGGGTTAGACATCTCACAACTGAACAACACTTGCTAGAACAAACACTTTTGTCCAGGTCAAACGAAAGCCGGGTTGATAAATGGAACAAGATGATGACAAAAGTCCTTGATGATGGATGAAGTATCAACTCATACATTTCAAAATCTTGATGGAAGTACGCAGAACACAAATAACCATGGCAACAGTAACAATAGCCAGCGGGTTCCACTATAACTTAAAGAAACCTCTCGAGACGTTAGTTTCTCTCTTATGTACATTCACATCATGACTCGAACGAAAACAGGACTGCTCTCTCACAATGTTACACACAGAATCTCTATAAACTCTCACACAGTAAACGTCACATCCACCAAGTTTTCCAGACTTCTCATGCTAGTGTGAAACAGTCTTAACACATGAACTTTTTGTAAGTCAAAGCCCTGGACGGTCCACTTAAGTGAAGATCACTCCAAAAATTGTAAATATTACATAAAAAGGGCGTTAACTTTAACTAATAATGCAGGGGAACAAACTCTGAAAAATCCATATTCTGCTAAAACGGACAAGTTGACTAAGCAGCATGTAGAGGGAATTTTAAAGGCCTTAATTAGAGCACTAGTTCCCAGAGTGTGGACTATCGCCCTGTTAGGGACAGTGGGACGATCCAGGGGACGGTGAGGGAAAAGGGAGTGGGGTGAGTGTTGTGGATGGGAAGGGGAATCAGAATAAATTGTGGTGTGTATTTTGTATGTACGTGTTTGTGTGTGTGTGGCAGTACACCAAGATGTGGTCTGGAATCAAAGGGCGGCAGCCCGAAAAGGTTTGGGAATCGCTGGATTAGAGCTCACATATGCTAATGTTGAGCCTGATTTTGGTGCAGATGTCAGGCTTTTTTGTATCATTGGGCAAGCTAAGAAACCAACTAGGGCGTGAGTTTCTGAGGTGAGAAAAACCAGCTTGTGAAGATCAGAGTTGCATATCATGTCTAGTCATCCTTACTTAGGCCAGAGAACAATTTGGCACCCACTTTGATGATGATGATGATGATGGTGGTGGTGGTGGTGGTGGTTTTGCTGTATTATTTGAAAACAGACAGAATCCTATGGACAGGTGCTTCAATTACCTGCTTGTTAACAAACTGTCCGGCCCTTTGGTATAGGTCACTTTCCGTACACATTTCAGCAACATTATTTTAAACTGAATTCCTCTGTTCTGAGATTCCTTCTTAAAAAAAGAAGTGTCTTTTCAAGATTTTAATCTTTCTTCTGTTTATCTTGTCCTTAAAAAGACATGAAACGTGTGCTTGACACTTCGTACTAAACAGGTGCCTCTTTTGTATTCATCCAAGGAAACAGATACATCAGTTGTAGACCATCAGGGATTTGTGCACAGATAAGTAAATAAAGACTTTTAACTTAGAAATGCCATTGAAAGTGTTTTTTTTTTAATCTTCACGAGCCTTGTATGTTTTTCAGAGCCGTGCCCATTTCGTAGCAGCCTGCCTCTTTGTTTAGAACTCGTGTTACTTTCTTTTGGTCTTTGCTGGCATCATCATCATCATCATCATCAGGTGTCGTGCCGATTGGCGTTGGCTATTATGCTTCTCCAGAGTACCCGATCCTTCATACAGGCCATCAGTTCAGTTGGTGATCTCCTCTCACACCATCCCGTCAGACTGTCCAGTATCATTTCTCTTGGTCTTCCTCTTGATCTTCTTCCTTCTATTTTTACTGTTGTTATAATATTTTCTATGCCCCTCTTCTCATTGCATGTCCTATGAAAGTACATTGTCTCTCTCTCTTATCTTTTTGACAAGGTTTTTTTGTCTCTCCGGCTCTTCTCATACATTCTTCCATTTGTTATTTTTGCTGTCCAGGGGATTCGCAACATTCTTCTAATAAACCACATTTCTGCTGCTTCCAATGATTTTTGTACAGACTTGCCTATTGTCCATGATTCACTTCCATATAACAAGATAGGTTCAATATAGCAGTTTAGGACTCGTTTTCTAACATTCACTGATAAAGATGTGTTAGCTAATATGTTTCTCATTCTCTGAAATGCAGCCTTTGCTTGGCCTATTCTGTTCCTAATTTCTGTTCTGCATTTCCCATCTGAAGTTATTACTGCTCCAAGGTATTTGAATTTCTGCACCTGCTTTAGAATAGTTCCGTTTAATTTAATACTGCATGCTGGGGGATTCTGTTTCTTAGATATAACCATTGTCTCTGTCTTTTTCATGTTCAAAGTAAGGCCTTTCTGTTCACTTTCTTTGCCGACTTTATCCAAGAGATTTTGCAGGTCTTGTTGGTTCTCAGCTATCAGTACTGTGTCGTCAGCATACCGAAGGTTGTTAATATTGTTTCCTCCAATTTTTATGCTTGGTTCTGTGATGATTGTTCTTAGAATATTCTCGCTATACAGAGAAAAAAGGTCTGGAGATAGTACACATCCTTGTCGCACCCCTTGTTTTATAGGTTGATATTTTCCAATTCTATTTTCAACTCGAACTGCTGCTCCTTGGTGCCAGTATAGATGTTTTACAATCCTCAGGTCTTTGCCGTCTATATTGATGTCTTCAAGCATTTTAATAATTTCATTATGTTTCACCTTGTCAAATGCCTTGGTGTAATCAATGAAGCATAAGTAGAGATCTTTCTGTACTTCTAAAGTTCTTTCTGTTAGTGTTCGTAAAGCATAAATGGCATTGTGTGTTCCCTTTCCTTCAACAAATCCAAACTGTTCATCTGCTATTTCCATTTTTATCTTTTTCCTTGTTCTTCTCATAATTATTCTCAGAAGTATCTTCGTTCTGTAACGTGAGAGGCTGATAGTCCGGTGGTCGTCACATTCCTTTGCACCTGATTTCTTTGGTAGTGCTATAAACGTGGATTTAATTAGGTCACTGGGAATATAACCACTGTTGTAAATGTCATTCAGTAACTTGGTTATTATTTTTATTCCTGTCTCCTCTAGTGCCTCTATTTCTTCTATTGTTATATTATCAGGCCCAGTCGCTTTTCCTTTCTTCATGTGTTTGATGGCATCTATGATTTCATCTTCAAGTATTGGCGGTCCATCACAGTTTTCAGTATCTGGTGTTAATTCTGGTCTTTCTCCTCCATATAGCTCACCGATATACTCTGTCCACCTGTCCACAATGTCTTCTTTTCCCATTAATATTTTACCTTCTTTCGATTTCAGGCATCCTGTGTATTTTGTTTTCCTGCCTGTGAGTTCATTAATTCGTTTGTGCATGTTTTTACTGTCTTTATTATGAAAGTCCTCTATCTGTCTGCACTGTTCATTTAACCACACTTCTTTTGCTTCTCTGCATTTGCGTCTTATTTCTTTATTTATCTTGCTATATATTTCCTCGTTATTTTTACTCCTCTCCTCTTGTCCATCAGTCCTAAGTTGTCGTCTGTCATCCATTTATTTTTAGAGGCTTCTTTTTTTTGGTGGTATTATCTCCTTAACAGTTTGGTGGATAGAATCTCTTAACATTTCCAATTGTTCATCTATACTATTTATCTTTGCTACTGCATTGTATCTATTTGTTATAATAGTTTTGTATTGTTCTCGCAGTTCTTGATCATTTTTAAGAAGTTCTGTATTCAGTTTGATGTTTCTCACTTTTCTGCCTCCTTTCTTTAGCTTTATTCTAATTTTTCCACAGAGTGGATCATGGTCACTATTGCAGTCAGCTCCTGGCATGGTTTTTGTTGTCAGTAATGCATTGCGGAATCGTTTGTTGATTAATATGTAGTCTATCTGGTTAAAAGTCTTTTTGTCTGGGCTGCACCACGTTGCCAGTCTTCGAGGATGTTGTTTAAACCAGGTGTTTCCTACAACCATGCTGTGTATTCTTGCCCATTCAATTAATTTATAACCTCTGTCATTCCTCTCCCCCAGTCCATAGTCACCAACGATGTCTGAAGTTCTTCATTTACCAGCTTTGGCATTAAAATCTCCCATAACTATGGTAACTTCATGTGACTTTGTGTGTTTTAGTGCTGTCTCTATGTCATTATAAAATGCTGGCATGCAAGTGATTTGATTATGAAGATAATGTGGGGAAGAGATAATTATATTTAGAGGTTCAACTGTGAATACAAAATTTAAACACGCTGTATGGTTGTCCACTAAATAGTGTAGTTCATACAGACCTTTAAAAATTTTCAGCGGCATCTGTTATATGAAGCATTTAAATTACGGTGGGTCAAAAATTCGTAAAGTCTTTTTTTTTTTTTTTGGATACCCTAATTTCGATCAAGGTTTCCGCACTGGCATTCATGACGTCATGCTGACGTCATGTGCTAGGTCATGCTGAACACGTGCATAGCCATTCTGATGCATTGAATCGTGAGATAAGTGTTCAGCAGAAGGAAATATGGCGGACAGCAAGGTTGTCGTTCGCGTCCCATCTGAGGCATTATTAGAAGAAAGGGCTGAATTCCTCCGCAGCCGCCAATGATATTTGCAGTGTGGGAGGAGAAGGGACAGTTGATGATAACACTGCAAGGAGGTGGCTTCAAAGGTCAGTGTGGGAGGGGAAGGGACAGTTGATGACAACACTGCAAGGAGGTGGCTTCAAAGGTCAGTGTGGGAGGGGAAGGGACAGTTGATGATAACACTGCAAGGAGGTGGCTTCAAAGGTCAGTGTGGGAGGAGAAGGGACAGTTGATGATAACACTGCAAGGAAGTGGCTTCAAAGGTCAGTGTGGGAGGGGAAGGGACAGTTGATGATAACACTGCAAGGAAGTGGCTTCAACGGTTCAACTCTGGGGACACCGACATCGAAGACGAGCCCAGGTTGGGACAGCCGCACAACCACCAATGATGAAGCCCTGCGCTGGGCCCTTCTCAAAGCACCATAGTTCGGCGCTTGCTTCAGCTCCTCCTCCTCACCAGCAGCAGGCAGCCTTGACGAGACCCCCCCACGACCTCACCCCCCCCTCCCCCCAAGCAAGCACAAAGACGTGTTAACGCTGTCACCAACTGTTAGCAAACTCACGTGACAAAAGGTTTTTCCTTCGTATCTCCATGAGGATGGAGAACTGATTTTCCTGCGGTACCCCAACACAGGTACCTAATGTGTCCAGCCAGGCCAGGTGGCAGAGGCGGTTGTCAGACTAGGCCGGTTTTTATACAGAAGTGACATTCATTGCAAAGAACGTGACAAGGTTTTGACTCAACATAGTATAACTAGCATCTCTTTATAGATTATAATATTATTTGCTTATCTATGAATTTCAGTGAATAATGGGTATTACCAAAATAAAGCCATTCTTTACTGAAGAAATGACGATGTGACATAGGCGAAGAAACGTATAAATAAGACATAGGCAAAGAAGACGTGAAAATGTGACACAGGCGAAGAAGAAGTGAAAATGTGACACAGGCGAAGAAGACGTGAAAATGTGACATGCTAAAGAGTAACTTCGGACAGAGACAAATGGTGATGGAATTAGAAGAATTTGGTCTGAAGGAGAAGAAGAAGAAATTCTTTTTCTATCTATTTCTATCTACCTTGAACCACGAGTTGGTGTTCTTTGCCGCCAAGGTAGTGAAGATGTTGAATCATGTCGGCTTGGGAGTGGGTTACTGCTGCTATTTTTTTTTTTCAGTCCGCGAGTGGCGCTAAAAAAGCAGAGAGTATGCGATGGTTCTCTGAACAGACTCCACAACCATGGAGACTATCCCATCAGGACTAACGAGTCAAGAATCGCCCTGTTAGCCAGACTAGGCCTGTTAACTTGGTGTATCAACTGAAAGGCGGGACGGGGGTCTTGATCAGATAAGGAGAACCTTGGCGATAGCGTGCCAGCTGTGGGTCGCTGGGTGCCGAAAAGGATAGCGTCTTTTAGAAATTAAAATGAATACTTCGCAGAATCAGAATGAGGGATAAATGGCAGACAGACAGATAGACAGGCAGACAGACAGGCAGGCAGAAGGCAGGCAGGCAGACGGACAGACAGACAGACGAAAAGATAGATAGATAGATAGATAAATAGATAGATAGTATTCCAGGAAATACTGTTTTAAGTACGAAAAGCTGATTATTAAACTCTCAGAATACTTTCTAACCGTTCGCAGCATAAACAACTACATTATTTATCCAAATTTAAAGATATCTGACTATTTGGCAAACCATACTTTATTAATACTGAATGATCAAAAATAACGTCTCTTGTTCACAGACCTACCTTCGCCTCTTTTCATGGTTTAGATAAATAACAGATATCTCTGTGTTATAAATCTACTGGTCTACTTCGAAATGAGGGGTGTGGGGGGGGGGGGGGTGTGAGAATACGCTTAAATTGATTATGCTTTTCTGCAGACTATTACAGATGACAGATTCGTTGCATAATACATAGACAGAGACGGGCTAAATGGATAGGACGCGTGTGTGTTAGTAGTGTGAATTCATTTCTCTGTGTGTACAAAGCATCGCTAAGGGAATAGAGTTCAGACTTGCTGTCTTCTTGACGTATAGAGGATTAGGGTTCATACTTGTTGTCTTCTTGACATATAGAGGATTAGAGTTCAGGCTTGCTGTCTTCTTGACGTATAGAGGATTAGGGTTCATACTTGCTGTTTTCTTGACGTATAGAAGATTAGAGTTCATACTTGCTGTCTTCTTAACGTATAGAGGATTAGAGTTCATACTTGCTGTCTTCTTGACCTATAGAGGATTAGAGTTCATATTTGCTGTCTTCTTGACGTATAAATAGCTGTGTCACAAAGGTATAGCTGCGGTTGATGAGGCCCAGTGTAAATCAGAAAACGGCTAGCTCTTTAAAGAAAAAAATGAGGGTGTAGAAATGTCCAGTTCACGGAAACGGGAAGTAGATTTTTCTCTTCTTTTAAATATAAAAATAGTCGCTCCTCCTCGTCCCGCCTCAAATTGGACGCCATGTGCATGCACATATTTCCTCGTACGTTTCATATTACGTTTTACGTCTCTGCATTCTGTACTGCTCCGTACTTTTTGGCTTCAAAGATGTGCTTACTCTGTATATATATATATATATATATATATATATATATATATATATCTTCCAGGATGTAAGATGTAAGAAGATTATACACACACATACACCCACACACACAGACATATATATATATATATATATATAAATCTTCCACAGCTAACACAAAGCAGCACTATAGAAATAACTTTTTATGCCTGGCATATATATTATATATACACTGCTACGTTGAGCATATCCCACTTTATGGAAATGAGTCACGGACAATCAACAAATCGATGGAAAGATCACTAGAGTCAACAGAGATGTGATTCATTAGAATGTGAAGAATACCACAGACAGTAGAGACGACAAACGGGGAAAGTCTAGCAAAAACAACGAAGCAAAGCAAATGTAGACAGGAACTTAATTAAATCCACATGAAAACGACAATCATCATTCACTGGATATATTATGAGAAGAGGAGGGCTTGGAAACATCATAACAACAGGGAAGGTAAATGGGAAGAGCTGTAGGGGAATATAATATTGTTAGGTTGTGTATTATATATTAATGACATCTGATAGCATTAGTGTTCTTTACTATCATATTACTGAAGAAGATGTTCTTTAATCAACACATCACACATCGAGGTTTCACAAACATTACAACATTCGCTAGACCAGAACAAGTCCGCTGAAATGTTCACTGAATTCATTTATTTTGACAGGTAAGATCAAGACGTATCGCCGACAACATGACTTGGAATAAGATGTAATAAGACATAAATTTCGTTAGCTTCACCGTTGTGCCACACAATAATTTGTTCACAATATGAAAATTTCTCATATTCTACG
Organism: Achatina immaculata; assembly: GCA_009760885.1. Taxonomy (NCBI): domain Eukaryota; kingdom Metazoa; phylum Mollusca; class Gastropoda; order Stylommatophora; family Achatinidae; genus Lissachatina; species Lissachatina immaculata. Next base: position 24,071,583 of record CM019691.1, on the reverse strand, counting down.
TGCAGCATCCCAACTCAGTATTATATCAGATCTGCAATAAGTGGTCAACTAATTCCTAAACTTAATCACTGTACCCGAAGTTTCAAGGTAACAAAACTTCAAAATCATTCGAAAGACATCTTCAGTCTAACACTACTTCTCGTTCTCTTTCCTGTTCTTCTACTAGACTGCTTGTGTTCTCTTTTCGTGTCCCCATGGTGTTCTATTTTCTTCCTTCTCTTGCTATCCCTCTTAAACTACTTCCCTGACTTATATGTCGTAAGTCAATTGTCCAATAGGCCATGCCTCTAAATATTTAATTGGTCATCGAACCTAGTCGATCTACTTCTTTGTTTCAAAACCGTGTCCAAATTTGTGTCTAAAACGTAGAAACCGTGCCCTACGTGTTTGGCGCTTCAATTCCGTCGATCTAATTGTTATTTTTAATTAAGTCCACTATCTCTTTCATGAGGTATGCTTCAAGGATTATTCCGTTCTCTATTCTGTCGCTAACAAGACGTTTGTCCTTCCTACATCCGTCAAATGTCAATGTCTAAATTTTCTACCTCGGCTAGTTGCATGTTTGCGTGACGTCGTATTGTTAATACTGGACTAATTTACTTCAAGCGTCTTTCCTTAGTATTTCCATCTCTGTGTCTGTCTTTTGCCTCCTCTGTTTACCTTTGATTAGCGTTTTGCATTTCTAAGCATCTACTCTTCCACAATAAGATATGAGAAAACAAATATTGTCCTAATAATATGTTGCGGGCGTTTACCTCTCTCACCTTTGTCAGCGTTTTGAATTTCTAAGTATCTCCTCTTCTGTTGCTATTTGATGTTACTGTTTTGCCTACAATATATTCATAATTACATCCATAATTATATCAGTAATAATAATAATAATACTATAACCTTTACCTGCAAGGCCATGCTACAGGAAGACCAAGAGAAAAAACAAATAATAGACAGTCTAACGATATGGCGCAACATAAAAATCACAGACGGAGTTGATGGAAGATATCAAAGATCGAGATATTTAGTGATGAATGATCACCAGCGGTTACCAACATGGCGCCTTTTATTATATATATATATATATATATATATATATATATATATATATATATATAATTAGTGTTTGCCTATATTTCGTTCATTTAGCATTCAATACATAATGGGAAAAAAAGAAAGAGAGGAAGACCAAGGCGAAGACGGCTGCAAAACATCGTTGACGATCTGCCAATGGATGCATCAGCAGCAGGGCATCTTGCTTACAACCTACATATAGCCTACATATAGCTGTTAGGGAGGCAAAGTTTCTCAAGGGACCTGCAAATGACTGACTGACTGAGCATTCAGTCTTCATCTTTAGCCTCTTCATGTCTCCCCCCCCCCCCACTTAAATTATTCTTCTTTCCTCTCAGTCTCGTCTCTTCCTCACTAACAAATTTCATTCAGTTCCAAAGTATATCTTCCTCATATGTAATCCATCTTGTTTAGTTTATAACGTCCCTTCTCCATATATAACCTCTCTACTCCAGAACTTTCATGTCTAATCCCCATACATAAAAATCGCTCTTTCTGTTTCACGAAATCTGTCCCTTACATATTCGGTTAGCAGACATTCCCCCCCCCCTTTCCAACATCAGTTCACACATGCACAGCATCACACACACTTTGTGCACGAATGCGCAGTTTCACAAGATCTCATTGTACGCATGCGCAACCTTACAAACATCCACGTATGCCCTTGCAAATATATATACTTAATTAGAATTGGTGATTCCAGGTTAAATCTTACATGATACTCTCCTAATCTCATTTTGCCCACTAATATCGTGAACGAACGAGGATTTGCATGTTCCTCTTGCAACTAATTAGTTGATATATATTTCAAGCAGTCATTTCGAAAGAAGAGCATACCGGAGTATGTCATGGCGACCTTCATTATCTTGAAAATGAATTCTAGAGGCAACAAAACACACTAGAGAGAGCGAGAGAGAGATAGAGCGAGAGAGAGAGAGAGAGGAGAGAGTTTAACAGAAAACAAGCCGCAGCAGGATGTGGCAAGCCAAAGGTATTACCAGGATAGAAAGTTTTAAAAAAATAAAATAAAATTGGAAAGTAATTTAATGACCACGTATTGCAGTCAATACGGAAGGGTAAAAAACGGAAGCTAATAAGTTTTCCTCTTCGATTTCGACATACATGAACTTTTAATCTGAAAACACAGGAAGTAGACCTTTGTGACTCTTCGCGTTCGGGAAGTTGTGCAAAAAAATTTCTACACTTCACTGGATAAAAGAGGAGAAATGCGTATAACTATGGCTATTTTAAAACTTCTTGAAACACTGGATGATTTTTTTTTTGTTCTCTCATATCTTATATATATATATATATATATATATATATTGTTTATTATGACACTCATTATCATTATTTTAAAGAAAGTATTCCTCGTTCAGAAACTAGAAGGAGAAAAGGTCAAAGCAGCTAAATATAGAATCAGTAATGGCGTATATAAACAAGCTTTCTTGACTCGGGCTAAGTTCTGAGAAGATCACTCAAGTGGTTATTAAGAGTACGTGAAAGGAAAGTGTCAAAGTGGTTCAAGAACAGTGTTAAACTGGTTCAAGAACAGTGTCAAAATGGTTCACTGGAGAACTGTAATGCTAGATCACTCTTCGCCGTTTTCTCAGAAATGTTGCTAATGATCTTTATAACAAAGTAGGGTTAAAAAAAAAAGAGCAAAGATGTTTTAAAAAAAGGGGAGTTAAGCAGACAAGACAAACAATGTCCTGAAAATTGGTGGAAAATGTTGGGGATGGGGGTGGGGGATTCTCTAATGTCAATAATTAAACAAACAACAAAAACAATCAACTACGTCATATTATATTAGACATTACCCCCCCCCCCTTCCAAGAAAGACAAAAATCTAGGAAAAGTTCATCGTTCCTGGTCAGGGGTTTGTAACTGCTGTCCCACAGTTACATTGTGTTTAACTATTGAAAAACTTGCACAGCTTTCCATCACACACTTCTAACTTTCACAAGCTCATGCCGTGGTGGCTGCAGAATATTGACAGTCAAACTTTGAAGATGTTTGCTCGCATGCCCTCCAGGAAGTCTAAGCGCTCTAATAGACTCTCGATCAGTATCGTGATATTTAGCAGTGTCCTTGACTGCTAAGCCTGTATTTGGGAATTGCGCTCAAGAGTAGAACAAAGTTCGCCTTATCCTAGAAGACGTAATGTATGTGGGTTTTACAGTCACTTTTTTCGCAGAAAGAAGCCATATGTCCCGGTTTTTTAAAACATAATATTGATCTCTTTACTGCCTGTAGATTAGGGTTTCTCATTTCAGGTTTAGCTCAGCTTTAAGGTTCGGCAGGCTAACTGTCAGAGATCGTGACTGAAACATCTTTTCTATCACTTCTCTCGATCTTAGCTACATCCTTTTGTTTTTGTCAAAGTCAGGTTGGTTCTACACAAGGAAAATTGTTATTAAAAAAACCTACTCTTGGACGCTCCATAAACCACAAGCTATAACTGATAAACATTTTGTTTACTATACATTTACAAGTATTATTCTTCTTTTCGGTGGCTGCAGCGACCACTACAAGATAAACTAAAAGGAAGATTTTTTTTTCATCTGCCTATATCAGGGACTTTATTAGAATTACATTTTATTGGAAGACAGAGGGGCCGGTGGAGATGACGAAAGAGGGCGGGGGGGGGGGGGCCTAAGAAGTGGAAAAACGGGCGGGGATAAATATTTTAACGGGGGCGTTCCCCAAGCATTTAAAAGGAAAAAAAAATGTTACAAAGTCTCCACGAACGGAAAAGAAGTTTTAAAAGTCTGCTCTAGTTAGACACCCATTGTTTATACAGGATGTTGCTTCCGTGAGTGTTGTGTTTAGAGTATCTGTGATATGTGTCCTCAAGGTCTCCTCGGCCGTCAACCCCCCCCCCCCCCCCTCCCTTCCAACCACCACTTCATCATTTCCCATGAACCGCTCCCTCCGTTTCTGGTCTCTCTAGAGAGTTATCTTTCTTTAACTCTCTTTTCTTGATGGAGCTAATAAGCCTGAATGAAGACAGGTACACATATCAATACTTAGTCCAGCCTGGAGGTCTGAATACAGAGGAACGATTGCGGCAGTAACAAATGCATTTAATTTTTATGGCAACGCCCTGTAAGACAGCACGGATTCGTTACTTTGCCGTCAAATGCTCTTTCACATGCTGGTCTTTCTTCGCGCGAGACCATATTTAGACGTAATCAAGGGTGTGTGTATCCGAGGTCTGACCGTACTGAAAGTGAATTAATGCTCCGGTAACATATTGTCAATTAATTATTCTTTCCTTGATTGTTATTCCCTTCCACATTCCATTCTCTCTCCTCCCCCCTCTCCTTTGTGAACTTACCCAGAGGTTTAAAAACAGGCCATAGAATGTTACGCCCATGAGAAAATAAATATATCAGACACGAAATCATGAAGCAGTCTTTATTTCTGCTAATATGGTTTGTTTGGGAGTATTCTTGATTCTATGCCTAATTTCACTAGTTTTATTATATATATATATATATATTATATATATATATATATATATATGAAGTCATAAGGTGAAACAACTGAACGAGAATCGAAAGTAAAATACCAATAATTAGCTTATGAAGAGACGCTTTATGAGACAAGTGAAAATCACACGTGAAATATACTTGGCTGTAGATTTTGTTCACGTACGCTATTTGTAACGTTGAGAAACACATAAATGCCTTTGAATGTAAATGCTACAGAAGAGTTCTTCAGATATCATGGACATAAAAAAGAACACATATATCCATACTACAAGAACTTAATATTGAGGAAGGCCAGTTAGTAAAGAGGATTGAATAGAGAAAACTTAAATATTTTGGACATATTAATCGTCATGAGAATTTAGAGAAGACCTATTGAAAGGGTACATAATGGGAAAAAAGAAAAAGAATGAATGAATGAATGAATGAATAATGTTTATTTTTAAATGGTAAAGAATTGGTCACGCAGGCCCGTTTTACATTCTGCCCTTCATCACTCCATCTTTCATTCTTCCCACACAATCGATTTAATACAAATATACAAATTAAATTAGGAAAAAAAAACATATCACACGAGTGTAAGATTTAACTATTACATTCAAAGTAAAAGAGAAGTAATTAACCTAATACAATAGCTCTCACGCACACATACACACACAGACATATACATAAATAAAAATACATTGTAAATACAGATATTCTAACATATGTTTTTTAACAAACATTAAAATAATTCATAACAATATCTAAGTCACTTTTCGAACTATTTCATTTTAGTACTTGATGGTTGGCGAGTCATTTGTTGGGAGTGTGCTGGTTATTCTATGGAGGCATATAATTACAAGCAAGTAAATAATGAAACAGGTTTGAATTAAATGATGAACTATTACCAATGGATTTTAAATGGTAGAGGAGGGTGTTCCAGAGCTGTACTGCAGAGTATGCAAGGCTTTTCTTGTACATATCAATCCTGGGTTTGAGGAAGACCAAGGCGAATACGGCTACAAGACATCGTTGATAATCTGCAAATGGATGCACCAGTAGCAGAGCATCTTGCTTACAACAGAGAGGGCTAGAGGAGAGCTGTTATGGAAACAAAGTTCCGCAAGTGACATGCAAATGACTGACTTTCTGACGCTCTTTGTGATCCACGTTCTGTTCTGTTCTGTCATCGCACGTCCGGTTACAGCAGTCTTATAATTAGGCGCCTAGAAATGAGAGATCAGTAGTTTCACATCATGATATTGCTTGTAAATTCATGCATAACACCCGCTTTACCAGCTGACATTTGATGCCGCAAATCGTATCGTAATTAAATACTTTTCTTCTGATACTCATCTGAGATACTGTACTTCAGGGAAGGTCACAAACGTTCAGATACTGACATGTATTATATATACATATATAAGTGTTGATATTTCAGATTCAGTGAATCTGAACGTCCAAATGCTCATTATTTTGATTCAGGTTCACTTATAAGTTTGAAACATGTCCATTGTTTTCAGTCACCTGTTTCCAAACGTTTTTTAACGCAACCCTAAACCAGCACTGATACCAAACCTTCGACCTTAAACTAATTATGGTACGAGACCCGAGACACTAAACTAGCTATGGTACGAGACCCGAGACACTAAACCAGCTATGGTACGAGACCCGAGACACTAAACCAGCTATGGTACGAGACCCGAGACACTAAACCAGCTATGGTAAAAGACCCGAGACACTAAACCAGCTATGGTACGAGACCCGAGACACTAAACCAGCTATGGTACGAGACCCGAGACACTAAACCAGCTATGGTACGAGACCCGAGACACTAAACCAGCTATGGTACGAGACCCGAGACACTAAACTAGCTATGGTACGAGACCCGAGACACTAAACCAGCTATGGTACGAGACCCGAGACACTAAACCAGCTATGGTACGAGACCCGAGACACTAAACCAGCTATGGTACGAGACCCGAGACACTAAACAAGCTATGGTACGAGACCCGAGACACTAAACTAGCTATGGTAAAAGACCCGAGACACTAAACCAGCTATGGTACGAGACCCGAGACACTAAACCAGCTATGGTACGAGACCCGAGACACTAAACCAGCTATGGTACGAGACCCGAGACACTAAACCAGCTATGGTACGAGACCCGAGACACTAAACTAGCTATGGTACGAGACCCGAGACACTAAACCAGCTATGGTACGAGACTCGAGACACTAAACTAGCAATGGTAGGAGACCCGAGAACTAAACAGTCTATGGTACGAGACCCAAGACACTAAACCGGCAACAGTATGTGACTCGAGAGACCCAAGACACTAAACCATCAATGGTATGAGACCCGAGACATTAAACCAGCAACTGTACATGACCCGCGACTCATGAAAAAAATAAATCAAATGAAATAAAAATGAACTATTTCAAAGACTTTCACATTGTGTAGCCACTGTGGTTGTCGGTATTTAATTTGAACACAAAATGTGGCAGGATTTCCCAAACATCCAGAGTTTTTTTTTCCATATTTTCTCGCAACCTTAGGAACCCTCTCTGCCATAGTTTAGGTGGCGACCTGAGGTTGAGAACCAAAGGTTTCAATGATTAGGACATTAACATTTCCGTATGATAACTGCTTCACTAAATGATACAGACAATGCTGTTGCCATGGTTTATACAGCTGGTAAGCAGAAGCTATTGGCAGCAGTTTACGTGATGTATGTCTGTAACAGAATATGCATATCAGGTGTGTGCTCTCATGCAAGTGTCATGTAAAGTTAACGCCCCTGGTTGTTTGTTTATATACTCTGGCTCATAGGATGATTTCCCCTGACTTTTGAGCACATATTTCCTCGTGCAATTGGGCTTATTTCGAAAAGGCCAGGGATTTGTAGGAGAGATGCGAGCACGATTTTTTTGGAGTTTTAATTTGAGAGTTATCGTCTAACGTTGTGTGAGAGAGGTTGAGTTTTGTGTTGGAGTCATCATATGAACGTTCAAGTCAGAGAGAGAGACAACCATTCTGGACTTCCGATAGTTTCCATGCGACTGTTTATGCCAATGAAAATTTGTTATCTGTGTCTTGCCACTAGTATCCTGACATGAAAACACGATATTTGTTATCTGTGTCTTGCCACTAGTATCCTGACATGAAAACACGATATTTGTTATCTGTGTCTTGCCACTAGTATCCTGACATGAAAACACGATATTTGTTATCTGTGTCTTGCCACTAGTATTCTGACATGAAAACACGATATTTGTTATCTGTGTCTTGCCACTAGTATTCTGACATGAAAACACGATATTTGTTATCTGTGTCTTGCCACTAGTATTCTGACATGTAAACACTATATATCATCATCCATCATTTGGATTTCATCATCATCCTGAGCCGCCATTAAACTCACTTGATACTTTCTCCGATCGATGGAGTTGGTAACATGCTGTAGTGAACTGTTCAAATGTCTAAGTGAGTTGTCTTACCTGGGTACCCGTCAAGTGGTTGTCATACAGAAGTGTGACTTTGTATTACTTGTTAGGAATTATCTCTCCAGAAGCCCCGTGAGTCATCCCAGTAGTCACCATCAGTCAGATCTACCGGGGCACATGAACTTCCACGCATAGCGCAGAATCTGTATCACGTCATGAAGGGAAGGAAACATGACTGGTCCTGGACTACATCTTGTGTTGCTTTCATGCTTTCTAAAGGACATTCCGAGTCTTACGTCTTACATCTTACATCCTTCCCGTGCCGTTAAACGTCACATAGGGCTCGCATAGTTGTTTGACAAGTTTTCCTGTTCTCGGCTAGTCTTTCAACTTCATCAAGGGATGTTATGGCCACTAAACTGGCTTCTCTTAACAATGTCCTCTTTAGAGTTTCACGTGGTCGACCTCTTTTTCTTCGGCCTGTTGTGCTGCACTTGATAGCTTGTTTTGGTATTCTCTGATTGTCATCACATGGCCTATATATGTCCATCTCCTTTTTCTGATCACCAAGGAGACAGCTTGTTGTTTGCTCAGCTGTCTTATCTCTGCTTTGTTCTTGAATTCGTTCCACTTTATACCAAATATTTTTCTTAGGCATTTGTTTTCAAAAGAGTCTAATTTCTTGTACATTTCTTTAGTTGATTTCCAGCTTTTTCATGCATAAATGAGGGTGGATATCACATTTGAATTGAATGGTCTTAACTTGGTTTTTGTGCTTATAACTTTTGAATTTCATATGTTCTCAAGATTTTTTAAGGACAATGCTGCTTTGTAATTCTAATTTTGACTTCCTTCGTGTTGTCGCTATCCTGGTCTATATAGCTGTCAAGATATGCAAATTGGTTTACTTCATCCACAGCTGTTTCTTCTACGTATACTTTTCCTTCTTGATTAATGGGAAGTTTCATTATTTTTGTTTTGTCTTTGCTAATTTCAAGACCTATTTTGCTAGCCAAGGAAACAGGGAATCTGTTTTATTCTTGCATCGATTTCACATTGTCACTGATAAAAGTTATGTCAGTTGCAAAATCAAGATGTTCTATTTGGGTCCCACGTACCCAGTCAATGCCGGTTTTACCTGTACAGCATCCTTTCATTATAAAGTCTGTGGCAATACCAAAAAGTATTTCGAGTAGCACTGAAAAAATAAGAACATATAATCTCTTTATGTTTATCTATCGCTCTCTTCAGAAAGTAGAACAACTAAAGAAGATTTTTATTGACATGCATCTTTCCCATCGCAATATATGTCTGTGAGACCTGGACACTTAAGAAGACAGCTGAGAAACACATAAATGCCTTTGAATGCAAATGCTACAGAAGAGTTCTTCAAATATCATGGTCACAGAAAAGAACGTATATATCCATACTACAAGAACGTAATATTGAAGAAGGCCGGCTAGTAAAGAGTATTAAAGAGACAAAACTTAAATATTTTGGACACATTAAACGTCATGATAATTTAGAAGATACAATCATGGAAGGCTACATAATGGGAAAAAGATAGAGAGGAAGACCAATGCGAAGATGGCTGCAAGACATCGTTGATGATCTGCAGATGGATGCCTCAGCAGCAGGGCATCGTGTTCACAACCAAGAGGCCTACAGGAGAGATGTTAGGGAGGCAAAGTTCCTCAAGGGACATGCAAATGGATGACTGAATCTGTTTATTAAGCTGAATCATCTCATCCCAGAGGAGTAGGTCGGTTATATTAAAGTCTTAAGTGTGTCTCATATTGAGGAAAAAATGGTGGCCCCAACGTCATCTTTCTTCAGATAGAGAAGTTGTCAACGGGAGGAGAAATATTGACTTTGAAAGAGAAGAGTACATTTGTTACGTTTTGTTAATGTCACATGCACTGACCGACCTGCGAACGAGGTTTGATTTATGATCGGCTTTGTGCACTGAGCTAGAAAATGTTCGCTGTTCATGCTTTCTGACATTTTCTGTGTAAGTGTGAGTAATTTCTATAATGAGAAGGGCAGTTCATAAATGAAATATGCAGGCAGACTGAATACATAATGACACGAAGGTAAACAACTAAACGGAGTCCATATCCTCTCAATATAAATCGTTCAAGAAAAGATGAAATTCAGAATAAACAATTTTTAGTTAAATATTAAAAGCTGAGTTATGGTTATCGCTGTTTCCTAATCTTTTCCAGAGCACAGTCACTCAACTAGTTTTCTCCAAAAATCCTTTTTTTTTCCTTTCTGACCATTTTTATTTCCCTGTTTGCGTCTTTCTTAAAACAAATGTCTCCCTGTTGGTCTTTCCTTCTCTTCTCAGAGAGTTCGCAAGTTACGACCAATATTCGTTTTACGCATTTTCTAGTTGTGAAACGGTATCATATTGCTACCACGATTTTTGTTCTCTGAATTTCTGATTTAGATATTCTGTGTCTCCTGTGGAACCATGGCAGTCATGTTTAGTCATTATCCCCTGGTATTTTGAAACAAAATATTTTCTGCAGAGAAGCAACCAGCTGTCACACACATAGTCTAACATCATTAGACTTACTCCAGTAATATCCATCTCGTCACGGATATCACTCCGTCCATTTCTTGGTACTTGCAATAAACGTATATCTCTACTGTTGATATCCAGGCCACGCCTTCGCCTTTTTTTCCTAAAAACCAAATGACTTTATGTAAGTTACTGTAGGCCAAAAGGTGATACAAGTAAACGGTGGGTTCAGTTTTATTTCGACACATTGTACTCGTTATCTAACAATTTCGGCTTCGTTTAGATCTGTAGAAATGAAAGAGTAAAGATCTTCACAGTATTTCAACGCACACATTATCGTTTTGGAAACCTTTCTCTTTTCGTCTATTTGTGCGGGTTTTTTAAAAATCCGAGTTCCCTCTTTTTTTAGTAGACGTCCTGTTCCTCTCGACATTCTAATTCCACAATGGCAGAGCTATCTGTAGATAATTCATCTATTTATGTCACTTTTGTTTCTTTGAGGTTTGTAGCTTTTTTCCGTTTCAAAATTTCGCGATGAAATGTTGATTATATGGCTATATGGCACTATAAGAGTTATTTACCATATCTTCTTGTATTTGAAGACTTTCCTATAGCTATAATGCCCACTTGTTTGTTTTACTGTCAGAATAGTCAAGGCAGAGAGTTGTTCCAACTACAAGCCTACCCATACAGCTGAAAATAATTTTCAGTCTCTGCAAACCATTCTGAAGTCTACATTACAGAATCAATATGTGACTCCTTTTTTTTCTTTGTTTCTCAACGAAAACATAAAAACTATCGGATGTAAGACGTCAGTTGTGACCGCCAGATGTCATTTTGCTGATCGACTTTTCTTGTGGCCGATTCTATCAATATTTGATCATCGGAGTCGGGCGTAGTAACGAGAAGTCACGTTTTGAGCTGCAAAGTCCAGTCTCTTGCGCTTGAGTCTCTTGTCCAGTTTGACCCTAATTTCCTGCACAAGAGCCTCCGTCATTATGTTATGCCAGTCTTCGTGAATGATGAAGAAATGTACTATTTTGGCGCCCCGTCTCGATGTCCTTGCACTTAGAAATTTTCCATGTAATATTTGTCCAGCAGGATGTGAATGTCCTGCTTCAGTGTTAGATGCTTCCGTCCTAAAGGTGCTCTGTCGAGAGGAGATTATATCAGATAAAATGTTACGTTTCTTAGAGTGTCATGTTCGTTACCTAGATAACTGCACAGAGAGCAGTTGAAAGATGATGTCGCATATAATAAAAATCTTTTACCAGTTAAGAAGGGGAAAAAAACTGAACCGCTTTCCGAAGTGAATTAAGGCTGAATCTTTCTCACCTTTGCAATCAGACTTTGACCTTACTGTTACGGAACCATTACTGAAGTTACTATAGCTGGCTGGGGAGCTTTAACATGGACTTCCTTTGTTCAAGCGTGAGGTTTTGCTTCATGGTTTTGAGATGTGTAAGAGACGGACATTCATTAAGTTTTAAAGCACATGCTTGACCGTCTTTCCAGTACCCGAGGTATGAACATTCATCTACGTTGTACTGGGGCTGGACTTTTGTTCCGCGTGGTCAATATATTCGCCATTGTTTACTGAAGACGTATGGGGGACCGTCTATCTCTCTCTTGTGTGTGTTCTGTGGTGGGGCTGGCGCTCTTTACTAGGGCCGTGTCGTGTCGTTGTGCTGCCTTTGCGCACGTGGATACCAAGTTGTACATTTATCTTGAAGCCGTGTTGCTGGATTTGTTATGCACAGATTTCCAGCCGTCTGTTTCACTCCTCTGGATTAGCTAAACACTATCTCCAGCCATGCTTCACTTCCAGGATCGTATAAAACCTCACGTTAGCAACCAACTGATACAGACATCAAGCAAGTTCTGGGTAATCTTGATATGAGGATTTTATTCATGGAAATAATGAAAATGCTCATGGAGATGACAATAATCCGACTGCCGGCAGGTTACCCCTGCCATTAGGAGAGTCCATTCATACTACAAAAGTCAAGAACATATATAACGTCCTTATACTCCATGGAGACATCACACAAAGCACTCACAGCGGTTCACATTCAGACCAAGACTAAAATCGCTCAGGCTTTCTCTCACAGTTCTCAGTCACGAGATTCTCAAACAACGTGACCTTCCCGTTCACAGTAAAGCCTCATAAGGTGAGAAATGCCCTTTCTGTAGAGAAAAAAAACAAATTATCTCCCATACTGATACATTACTAAGAAATTAAAGCCTGGAAAAATATGGAATTTCTTTTCAACACAGAACAAAAGCATTGCAGAGGAATTAGCTCGAGGACTGAAGTGCAGTTTTACATCACAGCCGGGAAACACAGAGGTTTGTGTACAGAAAAGTAAGGGAACAGAAAAAGGTAGTCAGGATTAACAAATTTGTCCAGGTTGTCCTACTTAACTTGTTTTCTTACTGACTGATTGGGTTTGTATTTCCAAAGAGTTAGAAGAAGCAGACATTCCGAATCGTCAGGTGTTCCTTACACGTCTTCTCACGTATAGTCAAAATTCCCTTTCTCTGACTTGACTTCTGCTACATTTGTAGGATTCCTTCCATCTTTCAAAGATTTTTAGACAAAACTTCGGGGTTCTAGTATGTCTTGGGACTAACTATGAGGAGCCCCTTCCATCTTTCTAAGATTTAGACAAAATTTCGGCGTTTTGGGTCTGCAATGCTAAACTTGCATCTTGTATTTTTTCTTTCTTTTCTAAGTTTATGTTTCTTCCCTTTTCTCATTTACAGAAGTTTGGAAGTGAAGGGTCTTGTTTGAAACTCATGAAAGGCAGGGAGGACTGCGCCATGTTCGCTGTTAAGACTACCCCGAGATGTTTTCGTTTTCTAAAGTGTGGCTGTGGAGTATGCGACAAAAAGCACTGAGAACTTAAATAATTTCGTTTGCCACAATCAGTACCAGTCCTCCGTAGCAGTTCCAACTGGAAGATCACGGGTTCAATCCCGGGACGAAAAAAAAGCAACAACTCACAAGACCTCTGGGAGTCATGTGATCAATATTGCACTTGCATTAACTGTTCATAAAACACCGAAAAATACATCTTAATCTGCACGAGATTCACCTCATGCATTTGCATGATACATTTTTAGTATCCAGTAAATATGTATTATCTTCAGAAATTTTAATCTGGTTCCAGTCATTTTTCAAAAGATTTTATGACTGGAAAAGCCAGCAGTAAAACAGTGGACTCCGCTTTGGGTTTAAATCTGCACACCCAGAGAGCACCAAGTAAGTCGAGAGAGGCATGTTTTTACTGCCTGTATCAAAACGAATTCCTTCACGAACTTTGCCCATCAAAGGCTTATTGCATTCAGTCAGGGCGATTTAACCCTTTTTTCTAACGTGCGCAAATTACCAAGAACATATTTCTGTAAACCAAATGGATGAGAGAGAAATAAAAATCTAATCTTTAGACCCATTTGCTCTCGAGTAAATTTTCAAAAGCTGCGACCACCACGCCCGCGGCGAAGACTGCGTCCCAAAATAGGGCAATAAATCAGTAATTAGGTACATGCTAGGTACGCCTGATATCACACTCCGCTGAGCAAGAATGAAGCACATCAATTCCGTGTCCTTTATATTTGTCCAAAACGTATTTCCCTCGAGATAACACTTAACTCGCAGACTCAACAAATTAACTTTTTTCCATACTGTGATTTATTTGGAAATATGCTGGTTACATTCCCAACATTGCAGGATATAAACCCTTGCACAGCGGTTAGCACTTAAGAGTTAATTACACCTGCAGTGGTATTTCAGCATTCGCCGCACAGCTTTTGTGGCTGTGCAAAAAGTTCGTAATGAGCATATAACCTTTGGTAAATATCACACACGGTCAAAAGTAATTAAAAAAAAAAAAACTCACTGAAAAACGTCTGCCTGTATCGAAGATTTATTGTGTTCGCCACGAGGATTTAGTTACATGAACGCGCAACTTACAAATGTGTTTATTTCTTGACACATATAAATGCCCACTTATGTTTTAAAGCGTTATCTCTCTTGTGTGTTCGAAGCATGTGCGGGACATTTGTTCCACGTAAAATGTAGGGATTAAGAAAAGAAGCCGTGGTTTGGAATTGTAGGACAACAAAGAGTAATCATCGCTGTCATCACTCCTGGTCAAATATGCGCTGGGCATTTATTTTTCTTTTGTGTGCTTTTTTTACATAGTGTGTTGCTTTTGTATGTTGTCCTGGGGAAGGCACTTGCCGAAATATTGGATTATTGTATGTTCTTTATACGCGCTCATCTGCCGCTATCGTTTCTGCCCACTTTCCTAACTCTTTCTATCTTTCTGTACAGCTCTGTCTATCTGTGTTGCTAGAACCAGTTATACCTCGGTCATCATTTCTGTTATCACAAATCATATCTATATTTGTGGGTGTTTTTAAAGTCTCACTACACTTTCTATGTAAAAATGAAGAAACTGACGTCATAACAAATGTGCTGCACGGTCAATCGTGAAAAAAATGCAGTGAATGGTTGCCACCTGCTGAAGTAATTTTTTGCACTCAAAACAGAATGATGTTATCAACGGAAGAAAGACTTTTTTGGTTGAACAACTGTTTCGAAATGGCGGTCGATACACACGGATGGTTGTTCAAAGATTTATAGCAAAATTTCCTGATAAACAACCTCCTCATCGCACTACGGTTAGAAATTTGTTGCATAAGTTTCGTGATACGGGAACTGTGGAAGATGCTCCGCGATCTGGTAGGCCAGCTGTGTCTGAAGAAAAATGTCTAGATATCCAAGACAGAATCCTGAAAAGTCCATGCAAGTCCTTAAGGAAAATGTCGTAAGAAGTGAACGTATCACTGAGCACAGTGCACAAAATTCTTAAACATCGGTTAAATTTTCATCCATATAAGATTTCTGTTGTGTCTGAACTAAAAGAGTGTGACAATCAATCCAGAGTCAACTACTCCACGTGGTTTCAAGCATTTTTAGCGGAAGAAGACGAGTCAGTTCTCGATTTAACATTCTTCTCTGATGAGGCATGGTTTCATCTATCTGGGTACGTTAATAGCAAAATAATCGTATTTGGAACAGTGTTAATCCCAAAGCATTTCATGAAGCGCCGCTACACGATGCGAAAATTGAGGTATGGTGTGCCGTCAGTAGAAAACGTTTAATTGGCCAGTTTTCTTCAACAACACCATAAATGCCGATCGGTACCGTACTGACATTCTGGAACCTTTTTTAGAACAGCTGAATGAAGGTAAAATTGAAGAAGCGTGGTTAGAGCAAGATGGTGCAACTGCACACACAGCAAGAGCAACAAACGGTTTTTTTGAAGAAATTTTCGCAAATGGCATAATATCTCGTGGACTTTGGCCTGCTCGTTCTCCAGACCTAAATCCATTAGATATGGGGTTTCTTGAAAGGAAATGTTTACAAATATAATGTACAAACAACTGAGGACCTGAAAGAAGCAATCAGAATTACCTTTCAGGAAATAACAACACCAGACACGTTGCACAAGATATTTGACAATATGAAGACACGTGTACAGTCATGTCATGAAGCCCGTGGTGGACATTTCCAACACCTGTTATAATGAATATTTCAGTGGTACATTAGGCGTTGTATCATTGCAGTCACTATTGTAACTAATTAAATGACTTTTTAGCACATTTTGTGATGACGTCATTTACTTAATTTTTCAATTTTTTTTTCATAGAAAGTGTAGCGAGACCTTAAAACACCCTGTATATATGTGTGTATGTATGTTAGAGCATCACGCTTGAACGCCTGGATCAATTTCAACCAAACTTGGCACACATATGACTTACAATCTGGACAATGCACCGTTTGCGTTAGATCATCCCTAGGATACCCCTATGACCCCTAAGGGTCGGGGTGACATGTAAAAATAATCGAAAACGACCGATACTAGTGTCGAATCCATAGTTTTTGGGGTAGTCGAGATGAATAGGGACACTCCCGATGCCGTTTAAGTCAAGTTTAGCTCCATCGGCATGGGGCCTAGTGGTGGGGTTGGATTGGGTGACATATACAAATAATCGAAAATGAACGATATTAGTGTCAAATCCATAGTTTTTGGGGTTGTTGGGATGAATAGTGACACTCCCGATGCTGTTTAAGTCCAAGTTCAGACGGCATAGGGAGCCTAGAAGTGGGATTGGGATGGGTCACGTGTACAAATAATCGAAAACGGCCGATATTTGTATCGAATCCATAGTTTTCGGGATTCTGAGATGAAAAGTGACACTCGCGATGCCGTTTAAATCCAAGTTCATCCCCCCGCGGTATGATTGGGGGGGGGGGGGTGAGAAGTGGTGAAAAATAAAATGTCACAATTCACCGACATTACTGTCCAATCCATAGTGTTCGGGATCGCGAAGCTGACTGGTGACAATTAAGCCCACGTTTAGTCGAATAGAACAAATAGAACTCTGCAGGACCATCTATACTCTGTAGAATCTTCTTATTTTCTTTTTTTTCAAATTAGGGAGAGAGAGGGAGAGAGGGAGGGAGAGAGCGGAGAGAGAGGAAGAGAGGGAGACAGAGAAACAGGGAGATATAAAGACGGGGAAAGAGGGAGAGAGAGACAGAGGTAGAGACAGAAGGAGAGAGACAGGGACAGAGAGGGAGGGAGACAGATTTGAGATCACCATGTTTTTCCAACGGACAAGTTTATGATCCTTGTTCAAGGGAGAGAGAGAGGGAGAGAACGAGACAGATAGAGAGATGGAGAGAGAGAGATAGAATTGAGATCACCATGTTCTCCCACGGACCAATGTATGTTGCTTGCTCAAGGGAGGGAGAGAGGGAGAGAGATGGTGAGAGAGAGAGAGGGTGAGAAGAGAGAGGGAGAGAGATAGATTTGAGATCGCCATGTTTCTCCCACGGACAACATTATGTTGCTTGCTCAAAGGTGGGTTCACTCAAGAACTTATTTATCCTTGCTTCTGGAGGTGAAACTAAAAATGTTTATAATCAAACCGTCTAGACTCTGTAGAACCATCCAGAAGGTTGTCGAAATGAATATAACATTGTAAAACCTTCTAGAAGTTCGTAGAACTGAACATACCTTTGTAGAACCTTTCAGAATGTTGTGGAAAGGAATAGAACGTTGCAGAACCGTCTGGAAGGTTGTGGAAATGAATAGAGCTTCCGTCACTGGGATAAATAAATGCCCAGACAACGTCGGGTACTCAGCTAGTTAATCTATAAAGCAAACGTCAGGAACCAGTGAAATTGCTGTGCGTTGACATTATAAATTTTTGAGCAGCTGTCTTTTGTGCTCCATGAAACCAGATCCAACACAGATCGGTGCCGGCATGTTGGGTTAAGAGAGGGAGAGGGAGAGCGAGAGAAATTAGCCGATAATTAACCGACACCAAAGTATTACTTAACTACGATGCTGATATCCACAGTTTAAAAATAGAAATTAATAAACACACGGAAGGCACTTGGACCTAAGGAATAACATTGCTTTCAGCGCTACAAGATCGATTTCCTACATTTCTCTATACTGACAATGGCAGCTGTCCTGATATTTCCCATGTCTTAAGGAGTACGCAAGAAGACGAAGTGTCAGCTGGAGCAATCCTATCAGTTAGTGACAAACTGAAAAAAAAGTTTTGTTAAAAACTCTTACAACCTTCATTTGTACACGTTATAAGCAAGAGTCATGAATTCTAGTCACCCTTAAAGACCTTCATTTTAATATGGTGTAAGCAAGAGTCATGAACTCTAGACACTCTTAAAGACCTCCATTTTGACCTGTTGTAAGCAGGAGCTATTAATTCTAGACACTCTTTCCAAATTTTGAAGAACAGACTACATGCAGCTGCCTGCAGCCAGTGCTAAATACATTCATAGTATCTCACCTGAGGATAGGACTGGCCTAACCAATAGACACGCTATCTCTAGGTCGGTCCAAGACTTTGAGTATGAGACTGAATCCAGCTCGTCATCTGGCATTCGTCGGAGTGGTACGGAGTGCGTCCGCTGCATTGAGATCATTCTTCTGAATGGAGATCGAAGCACTTGCCTTCTCCGGACTTGTCCGACGTACTCTGATGGTAATTTTTGTCCGACGTACTCTTATGGTAATTTTTGTCCGACGTACTCTGATGGTAATGTTTGTCCGACGTACTCTTATGGTAATTTTTGTCCGAGGTACTCTGATAGTAATGTTTGTCCGACGTACTCTTATGGTAATTTTTTGTCCGACGTACTCTTATGGTAGTTTTTGTCCGAAGTACGCTGATTGTAATATTTGTCCAAAGTACTCTGATGTTAATTTTTGTTCGACGTACTCTGATGGTAATTCTTCCACTCTTTAGCCTGTAACATTTCTCTTAAACAACAACAACAACAACAACAACAACAAAAACAAAACTTCTTCAAAAAAGTAAAATAACTAAAGAATCTGTGGAGAGGAACAGACGGAACTACAAAAATAAGATTTTTAAGGGCATGCATCTTTCTCATCACAACATATGCCTGTGAGAACTGGACACTTAGCAAAACAGCTGAGAAACACATAAATGCCTTTGAATGTAAATGCTACAGAAGAGTTCTTCAAATATCATGGACGCAAAAAAAAGAACAAATATATCCATGCTACAAGAACTTAATATTGAAGAAGGTCGGCTAGCAGTGAGGGATTAAACAGAGAAAACTTAAATATTTTGGACACATTAAACGTCATGATAATTTGTAGAAGATAGTCTTGGAAGGGTACATAATGGGAAAAGGAAAGAGAGGAAGACCAAGGCGAAGATGGCTACAAGACATCGTTGGTAATCTGCAAATGGATGCATCAGCGACAGGGCATCTTCCTTACAACCGAGAGGCCTACAGGAGTGCTGTTAGGGAGGCAAAGTTTGGCAAGGAACATGCAAATGACTGACTGACTGACTGAAGGGAGAGAAAACATTCGACCAGCCGTCGTAAAATAGTTAATGGCAGAAAACACATCTTTCAACTGGCGTCTGTCCTGTATTGAACCGTGGCGCTCATGATATGGCGTAATAATCCGACATAGTGAAGTGTCTTTGTTTCGAGACCTGACAATGATTTCTGTAAGGAGGTCAGAGATGATAAAATATTATAATGTGGCTTTGTAAATAGGACGGGTTGAAACAAACAATATAGAGTTACACGAAGGAGTACGGTGAGGTTTTACAATAAGGGATAGAAACTAGGAAGGAAAATGGGATTAATTAGCAACAGAGGACAAATAATGAAATGATTATGTTTTTGCTTTTTTTTACGAAATCCAATATTTCAGAAAAAAATGCCTTTCTCAAGGACAGCAGAGAAGACAGAACAAAATGATAGGTAGAGGGAAAAAAATTTCTGAGATCTTTATTTGACTGATAAACACGGAGAAGAGGTGGATGGAATTCGAAGCACAGGGTTATGAGACTCATAATTATGGGACACAGAATATTTTAGATCAAGAAGGAGAAGACGAATACAACATGTAAGAGCTGAAAGAAGGGACAACAAGAATACATAAAACTGAAAAAGAGACAGAAGGGAATATAAAAAAAATTTTTTTTTTAAAGGCAAAAGGAGAGTAAATAGGTAATGAAGAAAATATAAAATAAAGGAAAAGAATGAGAAATAGAATTACACTCGAAGGCAGGTTAATCACCTCCCAAGCCCTTTAGCGAGGGCACCTCCTTCGGCCTACGCCGTCCATCTCCTGATATATAGCCTTATTCCTTTCTAGCTGTGAACTTGCTTTTACTCTACGACTTTCTACTGCATAGACCATAGAAAACTGACGCGTCAGTTTCCTGCTGTTACTCTACGACTTTCTACTGCATAGACCATAGAAAACTGACGCGTCAGTTTCCTGCTTTTACTCTACGACTTTCTACTGCACAGACCATAGAAAATTGACGCGTCAGTTTCTTGCTTTTACTCTACGACTTTCTACTGCACAGACCATAGACAACGGACACGTCAGTTTCCTGCTTTTACTTTCCAGAAAAAGTATTTTCTCACTTCTTTAATAATTTTCACGTAAACAAAGTTTACTCTGTACTTGTAGCGTTTTTTTTTTTGTCCTTGACACTACTGGGTCCCTTACTCTTTCCAGCCCTATGCTTAAAACTGCTCAACTTAATGCGCCACTGATTATACAGAAATGAAAAAAAAAGGCTCAGAGAAACGTTTTCATAAGATTTCATTCTGAACTCAAAAACGTTTCACTAAACATTAAGAACTCGTATGCTCCTGCACGTGGCCATGATCTTTAGACATTCAACAAACAAGTACTATACAGCGTTATTTACAGCAAGCACTTTACCATAAGACGTGTGTTGAAGCTAGATTGAGGGATTCTGTCGCTTTTCCCTTTAGTTCCCCCCGTTACATTTTCTATGTAACAATGAACCACTGATTTCTACTGGGTCTTCGAAGATGGAAGGGAAATAATTCTTGAATACCACAAGGCTGATGGCAATATTTGAGAAATCTGATGTGCCAAAAACATGACGTCATTCGGAATATTTACGTCTGATGCGATTTTACTATTGGCTGCTACCCATTTACCTTATTCAGTGAACCCGTCAAAGCAGCCCCACCCCCTCCCCCTTTCGATTTGAAGCCGTCGCTTTGTTACAGACAACATACTTTCCCAAGGAGGAACATAAATCCTGATATTACTTCTGACGTTGTACAGATTCTCGCTGGCGATTTGACGAAATGAAGCTTTTTTTTCCATAAAGAAACGATGCCATCTTTGCATCATCATTCGTGCCGTCTCCCCCAACGTAAGTTTGGCTGCGGTTAATCTCCACTCTGCTCTGTTTCTTGTCTTCTTAGAACACTCTGCCAAGCTTGTCCCTGTCCATCTCTTGATGTTGTCCACCCATCGCTGTCGTCCTCTTGTTCTTATCCCTTCGATCTTGCCTTCAGTATAGTATTTTGTCTTTTGACACGCCAACGTTTAACAGCTTAGTTACCAGAAAATCAGAAATAGCATTCACGGAGTCAAGCGCCTTATTAGTAATTCGTTCAAACTATATTTAATTATGAAATGAATGGAGTATGAGTGCAATATCTGTGGTTCAAAAATAACAGCAATGTCTTCAGCTGGGTATTTTGGTATTTCTGTTCTAAAAATATCCGCGCAAGATTGTTTCCATTTTGCAAGAGGAGGTCGTTTCCAAGTGTAGGATAAGGTTACTGCGAATTTGAGAAATAATCATTTGACGCGGGATCTTGTTCAACACAAAAAAAGGTCTCCCACGCAGTGGACAAGATTAATCTGTGGGTCTGTCCACCTTTTTATGAACTCGTGTCACTACGTGTGTGTGGGTGTTTGTGTTAGATGAAGATAGATGCAGGCTGGCTTTGTTATGCGCTCAAGATTGTAGGCTGTCTCTATGTTACATGATGACGATTATGGTTGCTTTTTGTGTTAGATGTGGATGATTTTAAATTGTATTTTTGTTGTGTGATGATAATTGTAGACTGTTTAAGTGATGCTGATTGTAGGTTGTCTTTGTGCTAGGTGACAGTGATTGTTGGTCGTTTTTTTGTACTAGGCAATGGTGACATTAAGTTGTCTTTGTGCTAGGTGACAGTGATTGTAGTTTTTTTGTGCCAGACGATGGTGACATTAAGTTGTCTTTGTGCTAGGTGAGAGTGATTGTAGTTTTTTTGTGCTAGACGATGGTGACATTAAGTTGTCTTTGTGTTAGGTGACAGTGATTGTAGTTTTTTTGTACTAGACGATGGTGACATTAAGTTGTCTTTGTGTTAGGTGACAGTGATTGTAGTTTTTTATGCTAGACGATGGTGACATTAAGTTGTCTTTGTGTTAGGTGACAGTGATTGTAGTTTTTTTTTCCTAGACGATGGTGACATTAAATTGTCTTTGTGTTAGGTGACAGTGATTGTAGTTTTTTATGCTAGACGATGGTGACATTAAATTGTCTTTGTGTTAGGTGACAGTGATTGTAGTTTTTTTATGCTAGACGATGGTGACATTAAATTGTCTTTGTGCTAGGTGACAGTGATTGTAGTTTTTTTATGCTAGACGATGGTGACATTAGGTTGTCTTTGTGCTAGGTGACAGTGATTGTAGTTTTTTATGCTAGAAGATGGTGACATTAGGTTGTCTTTGTGTTAGGTGACAGTGATTGTAGTTTTTTGTGCTAGACGATGGTGACATTAAGTTGTCTTTGTGCTAGGTGACAGTGATTGTAGTTTTTTTGTGCTAAACGATGGTGACATTAGGTTGTCTTTGTGCTAGGTGACAGTGATTGTAGTTTTTTTGTGCTAGACGATGGTGACATTAGGTTGTCTTTGTGCTAGGTGACAGTGATTGTAGTTTTTTTGTGCTAGACGATGGTGACATTAGGTTGTCTTTGTGCTAAGCGACAGTGATTGTTGGTTGTTTTTTTTGTGCTAGGCGATGGTGACATTAGGTTATCTTTGTGCTAGGTGACTGTGATTGTAGATTGTCTTTGTTCAAGTTTACGATGATTGTAGGTTGGCTTTTTGTTCGGTGTTGTTGGCTGTAGGCTTTCTTTGTACTAGGCGACAGTAATGAATATAGGTTGTTTTTTTAGGTTAGGTGATGATAATTTAAAGCTGTCTTTGAGTTAAGTGATGATAACTGTAAGTTGTTTTTGCGGTAAGTGATAATGACTGTAGGCTGTTTTTAGGGATTAAGTGATGATGACTGTAGGCTGTTTTTAGGGGTTAAGTGATGATGACTGTAGGCTGTTTTTAGGGGTGTTAAGTGATAACGACTGTAGGCTGTTTTTAGGGGTTAAGTGATGATGACTGTAGGCTGTTTTTAGGGGTGTTAAGTGATGATGACTGTAGACTGGAATGGGTTTCCTCATATTCTGAAGCCTACACCATAAGATCGGACGATAGCCTCCTTTCACTGTCAGTCTCCTCAGTCGACTTCAGCTGGACAGGGATAACGTCGACATTTACCTCCTTCATCAGGCTGCTGTGACGCATTCTTTTTTTTTTCAAGCAGCATTGCATATTTTTCAAATAGAAATGTGAAGACGTATGTGTGCCTCTGTCTTTACTGTGTTACTGGGGCATTCGTTAAGCCAGTGTTGTACCTTGATGCGCACGATGATTCTCATTTGTACATTATCTTGAAGTCGTGTTTGCTGAGTGTTACTGGATTAGTTAATCATTGACTCCAGCCATCAACTTCACGTTTCTGGATTAGTTAATCACTGCCTCCAGCCATCAACTTCACGTTTCTGGATTAGTTAATCACTGCCTCCAGCCATCAACTTTACGTTTCTGGATTAGTTAATCACTGCCTCCAGCCATTCTTCACTTCCAGGCTCTTTCAAACCTAAGGTTGGCAACACACTGATACGGGAGTCAACCCAGCCCTGCTTAACACTTGACATGAGGATTTATTGACGGAATGGATGAAAATGCAGATGGTGATGACGATACTCTGACCGCCGGCAGGTTTGCCCTGCCACATGGCAAGTCCATTCATACTTGCAAAACTTCAGAACAGATATAAACGTTCTTTTACTCGACAGAGACATCACGAAAACCATCCACTCATGTATACATCCAAACCTTGACTAACTCACTCAGTTTTTCCCCACTATCCCTAGTCACGGGATTCACAAACCACTTGACCTTCTTGAAAGATCTCGACCCTGTCCCGTACGTTCAATATAAAGACTCATAAGGCGAGAAATGCCCCTTTCTGTGGAGGGAAAAAAAAACAATTATGTCCCATACTGCTACAGTTTTAGTTCGCCTTGTCTCGAGGACTGGTCTCTACTCCGAATTTTGTTTTTCATTTTCACGTGCTCTTCTCTGATACTACTAGTTTGATAAAACTTGAACACCTACTCTGATCCTACTAGTTTGATAAAACTTGAACACCTACTCTGATCCTACTAGTTTGATAAAACTTGAACACCTACTCTGATCCTACTAGTTTGATAAAACTTGAACGCCTACTCTGATCCTACTAATTTGATAAAACTTGAACAAAGCCTACAAGCCTACAATGCCATGTTTCATACAACACGAAAACCGCTGCGCCAGAACAGTTTCGGGGGGGGGGGGGGAGTAGCAGTCAGGAAGTCAGGAAGCCACAATACACGGGGTATTGACTAGTGTCGTGTTATCGAGGGAAGATGTCCCTTCGGTCAACACCTAAGTCAGACAGGGTCAGCCCCGAGTGACTGGCTTATTTCGGTGTAATTTCCTTGTTGTGAGCACGTGGTACCAAAAATCAGCAGACAGCCTCATCAAGGACAGCCTCTGGGGCCTCGAGATGAACCAATGTTGTCTGTTCAGAATATGGAGCATAACGGCTGGATATGAATGAACTGAAAAGTGATAAACAGAACTGACGGCCATAAACAGCTCTGATGTGTAAGATATATTGAAATGTGCTGGGAAAATGGAAAGAGAACTGATTTTTAGGCAATTATTTCTCGTGATTTATTTGTAAATATAAAAAAAAAGAGTTACCAAAACTTTTTGAACAGTGCTTGTACTTGCAAATATTTTGTATGGAATATTTTCTTAAATTTTCTATATAAGCTGTGTATTTTTATTCAAATTTCTGTGTAGATTGTTTTAAAGATACTAAATAAGCTGTTTTTCAAGCTGTTATGTATAATCTGGTTTTTTTAAAACTTCTATGTAAATTGTTTTTCAAGTTACTATATAAGATGTTTTCAATTGCTATATATTAAGCTGTTTTTTAAGTTAACTGTTAATAAACTGTTTTTTCAAACTTTTATATTGATTGTTTTTTTTCAAGCTACTATACAAGCTGTTTTTCAAGTTCATATATGCTATTTTTCAAGTTACTATATATAAGCTGTTTTTCATGTTACCATATGTAAGCTGTTTTTCAAGTTTCTGTATACGAGTAAAATATTTGAAATTGTGAGTTCCGGAAAGAAATGTGTTAAATTCGCGAGTGCCTATATCAGATGAAAGAAAGTTTTCACTTTCAAAAACATTCATAAGAATTAATTAACCACATACGGCAGGTAAAATTTCGTGAAATCTTCCACTTACATTTATAAGATTTCGTGATATGGGGCAAGAGTGGTGGAATCGATAGAGACCATCTTGGCAAGTCTCGGACTTGAGTGCGGGATCGAATCTCCAGTGTCGCCTCCAATTCTTTAGGGTTTTCCACTTCGCTACGGAGTGCGTGAACTGTGCTGAGATCCTCCTTAATAGAAGGGGAAGAGAGCGCAGTTGATGTGTCTGATATACATTGATGTCTTGTCTTGTCTTGTCTTGTATCTCCCTGGAATTGCGAACTGGTATTATTTTCAGCCGTTGCTGTGAAGGTGTTGAAGCATGGCATTGTTCTGGCATAGCAGCGGGTTATGGCAGCTATTTTCTCACTCTCTGAGTGAAGCTAAAAAGCAGAGGGTATACAATACTTCTTAACAGACTCCACCACCATGGAGACTATGGTGATCCTGCCCTGTTGGCCAGGCTAGGCCTGTTACTGAGGATACCAATGGGAATGTGGGACAGGGTCTTTGTCAGCTTTATTTCGCCAACCCCGACGCCGGCTGCACAGCTACGGGTTATCGATGCAGTGATTACAACCATGTAACTTTTTAATACGACTTTACATTCAACAGACTTTCAGTAAAAGTTCACGTCAAGTCTACAAGAGAAGAATTATATACCCGCATTGCGTGCCACTTAACATACCACGTTTTGAACGGAGTTCACAAGAAAACAGATTAATGAAATAAACTACAAGAAAAAAAAGTTGCACAGTAGAAGTATCTTTCAAATTTAGTTCTCACTAAAGATTTCCCGAAATTTCTGGTACAATAGGTATGTGTTATTTCAGTCCCATCTGTAATGGCTGCCAAAACCATCGCCTCATTTGGTGGTTCGGAGAGTGTAAATTTCTGAAATACATGTCCGGGGGGAGGGAACTCTAGAAAAGTTTGTGGTGCGGTTCTTTCCTGTTCATTTTCTGACATCCAAGAACAGGTGTCAACGGAACAGTTACTTTCATCATCTGACTAAACGTTAATATACGCGCTTCAGAGACGGGCAACATTTCTTCAGTTCAGCACGTGTCTCGAACGTTTTATCACTGTATAATAAGATGTGGAAAATGAAGCAAATGCTATCATATTTAGAATGCAGTGTATGGAGTTCGTGATCTGGAGTTGGACAATTTTCAAGCCACAAGTTTCGGTAGTTGTAAAATGAATAAACATTACACCTTTGTTGTAACATTTTATTTACAAAGTATTTACTTTATCATACCCCACGCTATCACCTCATAGTTTGTAAAGCCCACCATCTCATTATTTCACTCCACGGGCAATCATCCTCAACTCACGTCACTTGTACATGATTTGTTATTGTTATCTAGGAGATAAATAAACGTTAAAAAAATGAATAAACATTATGAAACACATAGAACGTGGTTTTTTTAAGTATCATTTTTTTACGATTTCAAGACACGAAAATATGTTACTGTCTAACTAGTAGACGTGAGAGAAATTCTAAGTATTCTTCAGTAGTTCCTGAATTTTTATTTCCCATTGCGACTTGGGTGCATTTCTCACAGAAGAGTTTCTACATCCTGGAGTTTTCTCCCAGTCAGATAAAATGTATCTTCGTTCTTTTCTGTTAATAGTTTTGTCTGCCCATTTATTTTGTGCCCCTAATTTGCAAGTAAAGTATTCAGGCTTTCTGATCAGCAATTTCAGCTGGTCAAGGCTTTTGACTTCGATGGAAGTTGTCCTTGATCTTCTTACTTTACCAACAGCACTCAGTGTGTATTTAGTTGATGGTGAGTGATTTTGGCACATGAAAGTAACTAAGACTTCAGCTTCACCTGCTGGTTTCTGTGAACATTTACTGGGTACTTCAAATAATTTTTTGAATATTTTTTTCTAGGTTGTCGTAACGTCGCAACAGTGTACATTTCGTTGATTATTAAAACTACCCATACTTTAAAAGAAAAAAAAAATTCTAATTGTTTATTTCATAGGTTTGGAAGAGGAGTCAGTTGCGAGCTTATTTCTTACATTTGCACAATATCTTCTTCTTCTTCTTATTCTTCTTCTTCTTCCTCCTCCTCTTCTTCTTCTCACCTTCTTCTTCTTCTTCTTCCTCGTCCTCCTCCTCCTCTTCTTCTTCTTCTTCTTCTTTGAGCAGCTGCTACATTCAGCAGCTTTCCGAGTCACTGAGGCTCAATGCTGCAGGCAAGGGACGACTCTATTCCTCTCTGTCCTTGATCTTTTCTTGCCAATTGTCGATTCCAGAAGCTCGCATATCTTCTTTTAGGCTGCCTGGCCCTCGTTGTCTAGGTCTACCTCTCGGTCTGTCCCCTTTCATCACTTCCAAATAGGCCATCTTTGCGTGTCTATTCTCCTTAATTCTTTCTACGAGTATATCCCTGAGCCATCTCAGTCTGCTATTCCTCATAATGGCTGTATTTAAAAGTAAAATTATGACTTATAATAAACATCACTTCGAGCGGCTGTGATTGTAACACCAGGTAGTTTTTTTTCTGGATTAAATACACACATACAGGAACATACACGCATATTGTTGATCGGAGAACCTGGTGAAAGGTCTTAACTGACTGAAGATAGTGGATTGTATATCCCAGCCGTTGCTCTCCAGTCCATAAAGGTTCTCGCTGATGCTGCACGCTGATCCTACGTTTTCCAAAATAGTTTAAATATCCATGTTGCTGTGGTAAAATTTCTACAACAAATGCCTGGTGGAGTTTGTACAACAAATGGCTGGTCTAAATTTTGTGGAATTAAATCTTCAATTTTTGGATGCCCCCCCCCCAAAAAAAAAAAACCCCCAGTGTTTTGGGATGGTTAAAACATATACAAGAAATTTTAGCAATTAAAATAAAAACACGTTTTAACTTACTGTACAGAAATGTGACTTTTCCCCTCTCGTTCACTTATCTATCTATCGATCTATCGATCTATCGATCTATCGATCTATCTATCTATCTATCTATCTATCTATCTATCTATCTATCTATCTATCTATCTATCTATCTATCTACCTACCTACCTACCTATCTATCTATCTATCTATCTATCTATCTATCTATCTATCTATCTATCTATCTATCTATCTATCTATCTATCTATCTATCTATCTATCTTCGCCTCACTCTAGAATTTGAAAGTCCTGAAACTCAAAATCTCATTGGCTTCTTAGTATACCTGCTTCTACTTTCAACCATGAGGAACCTTATCTCTTTATAGAAGACTGGAACATGTATGGACCTATCTTAGTACAGAGCGCTGTTACAATGATTCTGAAATTGTTACAATGATTTTGAAACAAACTCAGGAGTGGTTTCTTGATACTGTTCAAATATAGTGTTAAAATAACAATAATCAGCTGTCGTAGAACTGCTTCAACTGTCGTAGAACTGCAAACCGTTGGAGCGCTAATTTCCGAAGAGTTCGACTTGTTAGGTGAAAAGAAAAAGTGGGGGGGGGGGGGGGGGGTGGGTTTGTTGTCATCCTCAGTTCTTTTGTTTCCAACACAAGAAATCTGCCCATATCCAGCTAGGCAGGGACTAGAACTCGCCGGAAGCATGTCTTGAACCCCTTCCCAACGTAGAGAAAAAAAAATCAAACTCTCTTACCTAACTATTAAAAAACAAATGTAGGAACAGCATTATCAGTTCAAGAGCGCACAGTTGTAACACTCTGGCTTTGCACGTTAAACCATACCAACAAAAAAAAAAGCATACAGGACAAAGAAATAAGGAAAGAAGAGAAAATATCAGTTCACGCGAATGCTACTCGTACATAACAAATAAGACTGGGGGGGAAAATGTTTTTTTAAAGGGGGGAGGCGGGAGCACTTATCTGTGACTTGCAAGAAGCTGTGTCTGAGAGTGCGCAGTCTTTTCATAATTTACTTTCTTTCCTTATTCCTTTGTCCCGCATGCTTTTGTGTGGTTAATGTGTAAGCCCAACCGTTACAACTGTGTGCTCGTTAATTAATAACGTTCTTTTATTACATTGTTTCTCCTTCTGTCTAAACGGCAACGATAGCGATCAAAATTTTGCTTTGTGATTCTGTCTGGTTAAAAAATATAATGATAGTAATAATAATAATTTTAAAAATGAGAAGGAAAGTACAAGGAAATGTGTGGAAATTACAGCAAAAATTTTCATTGTTCTACAAACACTGATTCCAGGGAGTAAAACGCCAGGTTAATTTCAAAATACCACCTTAGAGTTTTTGAACTCTCCTCACAAGTGTTAACACAACTCTCTGAGTTATCTGCCCACAACCGACAAGATGCTCTCCCCTTTTCGAGAAAAAGGACTGTGGTAAATCCTTATTGCAAAAAAAAAAAAAAATTCCTTTGTTAACTTCTGCAAGAGTTCCTTCGAGTTAAGAATTTCCAGAACTGTGAAGGAATCAGAATGACTATGCCGGAGGAACTCTGTTGTCTGTAGTAGAGGACAGACGCTGGTCAAGGTCTTAGACTGCTTCCTCGAGAAGAGCATCATGGCGTGTTCTGAGCTGGCCTGGCTATTTGGTCGTAGCAGATAAGTCTAAATGCCGTGCCGCATGGCGTAGGCGATCACGTCTCTCCACAATTCCCTGTCTTTTGCTATGATTATGAGATCCGCCGGTGACTTTCTTCCTAGCCACGTTGTTAGCCCATACAGTAACTTCTCCTCTCTCTCT
Organism: Achatina immaculata; assembly: GCA_009760885.1. Lineage (NCBI taxonomy): Eukaryota > Metazoa > Mollusca > Gastropoda > Stylommatophora > Achatinidae > Lissachatina > Lissachatina immaculata. The sequence continues at coordinate 24,041,337 of CM019691.1, read as the reverse complement.
CTCTCTATCTTCCTCTGTCTCTTCTTCCCTCAATTTTTTTCCATCTGCACGTCGTAGCAGCGCGTGCTGAAATTGTTGCTTGTTAGATGAACTTTGAGAAGTGAAGCTAAGCAATATAAACAATAATCTTCTCTGTGCCCTGTAGCATGTGCATCCCGTAGGGACGTGGCGTGTTAGTGCCATCACATGTCTAGGTCACAACTGTCTTTGAGATAGGGATGCCAGCACCTGTCCTCCCTGGCTTTGTTTTCCTAAGGTGACCCAAGGTACCCAATTTTTCAGACTGTTGACCCCGGTGACAGTCGGTCCGAAAAATTCTGCCCGAGTGTGAAATCGAACCAGGGACCTTCTGATCTGTAGTCGAGTGCACTAACCACTACACCACCGCGGTACTATAAATAATAATACACTCAGAGATAATTAAGTAGTGGGCGAGGTCGAGCAAGCAAGAGGTGGGCGGATGAGTAAGAAAGTCCTGGTGTATGTCCTCGACTGAAACAAGTTACCGAGGCTCATCTACAAGTATATTTGCTTTCCTTGACCCCACAAGATACCCGATGAACGGATTTAATCAACAGATGCGTGCATCAACCATGACCAAAAATATTTCTAGCACTCTTAAGAAAAAAAACAGTCTTGTTATATGTGTTATCGCAGGCTTTATGTGTACTTATATATTTAGTTTGACATTCTTTAATGCAAGAAATTTTTGTGTTTGCACAGCGGACCCAGTACCTGTGTTTCAAGATGTGTATTACCGACTCATATATGAAGAGGTCAAGTTTACAGTTGGTGTGAGATCAACATCTGAGGATTGACGTCTTATCACCACCGACCATCAAATACCTACCTTCATTGACATTGTCTGTCCACTTGAGGACATTGAAGTTGGCGAAGAATGGGTTTTAGTGCCATAATATGCTGCATGTCCATTTTTCATTGTTCTTCACACTGGACAGAGATTACAGACAACAAAATCCAGTGGTTGTGAAGGCCGAAGTTTAGGCTTTGATCTCTGAGAACTCTTCTGTGTGTGATGTGGTCATTCATTAGAGATGGGTCTGTTGTTAGACACAGGCGCAGTGCATCAGCTTTCACGATCAAAGTTGAAGAAAGAAAGGTGAAGGAAGATAGCAGCGCTGTTGCTTTTGACTACAAGCTGTCTGACTATGGAGGTCATGGCAGTCACCAAGCTATAATGTGGCTGGAGGCAAAGACCCGAGCATATGTTCTCGGTGATTCAATGACTATGCTCAGGAAGATCAAGTCTCAGTGATTCAATGACTATGCTCAGAAAGATCAAGTCGAGTTGGGTTCAAAAAAAGTGTCTGGAGTCTCTGAGGAGGTCAAGGCTGACGAAAAATCTGTTTCATCTTTGCGCCAGGACACGAGAGAGTAAAAGGTAATGAACAGGAGAACGGGCTTGCTGGTGTGGCCAATGTGGAAACTGGACGAGAAGTTGACCTGGTTAAAACGCTTTAAGCAGGCTGGCTGCAGCAGGAATTCCGGCGAGGACTGTGAATCTGAGACCATAAACAGTTAGCTTGAGCACAGTGTCAAAGCGACGTGTAGGCAGATGAGAGCCCTGTGTAGGGAGCCAATGAAGACTGATAGACCAACAAAGAACTGGTGTCATCAGTTGTTGTGCCCTGGGGAGAGAGATACTGAGGAGGCCAACAGAACTCTTATGGACCGCTTGCCCGATGTGCACTGTTCTGTCCACTAAGAAAACTAAATACCTTTATCTCTGTGGTTTGAATGAATGGATGAGATCTCATTTTCCAGAATTTGTGGGAAAAGAATTTTTCACATTCTCTTCAACTGACTATTCACATTGTTACACTGGAAAACAGAGCTTACTAAAAAAAAGATGTCACTGCGAATAAACATGAATGACACCAGTTTCAAGCACCCAGGGCTGGGTTTGCAAGATTTTAAATCGTAACTGATTGATTCCCATCCTATAGGCCGTGTTCCTTCTTTAGATTGATTCCCATCCTATAGGCCGTGTTCCTTCTTTAGATTGATTCCCATCCTATAGGCCGTGTTCCTTCTTTAGATTGATTCCCATCCTATAGGCCGTGTTCCTTCTTTAGATTGATTCCCATCCTATAGGCCGTGTTCCTTCTTTAGATTGATTCCCATCCTATAGGCCGTGTTCCTTCTTTAGATTGATTCCCATCCTATAGGCCGTGTTCCTTCTTTAGATTGATTCCCATCCTATAGGCCGTGTTCCTTCTTTAGATTGATTCCCATCCTATAGGCCGTGTTCCTTCTTTAGATTGATTCCCATCCTATAGGCCGTGTTCCTTCTTTAGAAAGATACCTCCATGGAACTGTTGTATTATTTTAACTTGGTCAACGGGTCTGAGGACGAGTTATAGAACTTGCTGAGGAGTTTTCAGTATGATCTTTGGGGAATTAAAGGAAAATGACAGTAGTAGCCATCTCCCACATAGCATTTGATGCGTGCTTTTTAATGACCTATGAATCAACTGTACGGAACTCAAGCTCACTGGATCTAAGGAAATACAACAACAGGATTATCATCATCATCATCAACAACAACAACTACAACAACAACAGATACATACAAAAAATAAATCAATAGCTCATCTTCTTTTTCTCTTTTTAGCGCATCAGTCCTTCATTATTTGAAGCAAAACTCGTTCTTTGTTTGTTCACCTTCTGTACTAACTGTGTGAGGTTTCTTTTCTGCCACAGTGAAAATACTGTAATAATTGTTATAGCGTAATGCAGTTCTTTAACATCTCCATGGAAATTTTCGCTCTATAAACATAAGGATACTTTGCCTCTCTAACAGCACTCCTGTAGGCCTCTCGGTTGTGAGCAAGATGGCCTGCTGCTGATGCATTCATTTGCAGATCATCAACGATGTCTTGCTTCCATCTTCGCTTTAGTCTTCCTCGCTTTCTTTATATTTCCCACTATGTACCCTTCCAAGACGGTCTTCTCTAGATTATCATGACGTTTAATGTGTCCAAAATATTTAAGTTTTCTGTTTTTAATCCTCTTTACTACCCAGTCTTCCTCAATATTAAGTTCTTGTAGTATGGATATATTTGTTTTTTTTTGTGCCCATGATATTTAAAGAACCTTTACGTTACCTTATATCTCTCTCTGAACCTTAAGTGCCCAGGGCACATGGGGCTTCCGCAAGGTTTTCCACAAATGCCTGTCCTTCGCCTTTTTTTCTGCTCTTGCCCAGGTGAGCCCTCTATTGCTCAACATCCTTTCTGTTGTTCTTCTCCATGTCTCTTTTGGTCTACCCTTACTTCTGCTCCCCTGTGGTGTCCATCTTAGTGCTATTTTTGGTAGTGAGTTTTCAGTCATTCGGAGCACATGTCCCAACCATCGCCAGCCCGACTGCAGACCTCCTGGAACCTAAACCTTATATATTATATTATATTATATTATATTATATTTATTATATTATATTATTATATTATATTCCAGAAGGACGGCTGTGATGTTTCGGCTTCCATGTTGCTGTTTGAGTTACTTGGTATGTTTCCAGAAGGATGGCTATGACCTGGGAATATATCCATATATCCATTTATTATATTATATATATTATATTATTATATTATATTTACTATATTATATTCCAGAAGGACGGCTGTGATGTTTCGGCTTCCATGTTGCTGTTTGAGTTACTTGGTATGTTTCCAGAAGGATGGCTATGACCTGGGAATATATCCATATATCCATTTATTATATTATATAAAACAAGAGAAAAATATTAAAATTAGAAAGTTTCTGCACTCAACACCTAATCCACATACTTAAAAACGTATAAAATTATTGCATCGGATGTATTTAGTATCACATTCGAGCACATACAAAACAATGATATCGCTATACAAGTTATTTTACATTAACAGAATAACTGCAGGCGCGATACACGTGAAGAAGGATTCATCAAGTGCTTCTCACACTGTGCTCCGCGGACTACAAGTATGCAAGTGGTCCTGGGAGAATTTTCAAATAGCCCGTGGGTGCATTTCTGATTTGGTATTACGTGCCATCCACTGAATGAAAGCCACTGAGGGTCCAAGGCACTACGGTATTACATTAAGTAACTGAAAAGTGGTCATGGTATGTAAAAAAAAACCTTAGAACCACTGCATTAAATTATGCTGCATGTGGGATTGGGAGGGTCAAGTTTTCGAAGCAGTGTAATTTAAAATGAAGACATAAATAATTAGGCTAAAGGTAAATTGTTCTTCTATGCCAGTGTTTTCGAAAGTGGGCGATACCGCCCCTTTGTGGGAATTGGAAAGGACCAGGGGGCGGTGAAAGAAAAAAAGGTCAGTAGAGGACAGTTGAAGAAAAAGGGGGCAGTGGGGGGGGGGGGGGGAGGACAGTGAAAGAAAAGGGCCAGTGGGGTATGCTGAGGAAAAACCTGATATTGAGAATCTTGTGCCCCTACATGAAACTCATCCATCACATTAAAGGTTGAGAGAGTAGTGCAGTAGGTGAGTCATAAATATACTTTCATATTACCAAATAAACTGGTTTGCTAGCTTAAGATGCATATCTTAGTTTAATAGGCCACTGTATGAGTAGTATATAGGGATTGGGGGGGGGGGGGTTGAGGATATGGTCTGAGAGAAAAAAGGGGGCGGTAGCCCGAACAAGCCTGGGAAACACTGCTATGTGATCTTGCTTCAAAAATGAAGAACAGTACTACGCATTTTTCTTAGTTTTTCTTCTTCTTCATCATCATCATCATCATCATCATCATCATCATCTTCTTCTTCTTCTTCTTCTTCTTCTCCAGTGTTCGAGTATTCATTGCATGCTATATCTGCAGACCTGTCGCCCTGATCAGGTCTGCCGACTTCTTCACGGTTGATTGGCAGCCCCATAGCTTTTCTCTCAGCTCCGTTACAGGGCGCGTCTTCTCTTGAACGATTCACAACAGAACGAAACAAGCAGCAGTGAATCCAACAAAAGCAAAACAAAACAAAACAAAAACAAAACAACAACAGAAATGACGCTTGTGGTAAAGTTGATTCTAGTAATAGAGGTAGACAGACTTGTATGGTTTAGTTTACCCAAAGTATAGAAAGACTGAGAAAAGTGGGCATGAACCAGAGGGGCAGACAATGAGATGAGAATATATAAACAATCCAGTATTTCGGCAAATGCCTTTATCAAGGACTACATACTGTCTTTCTTACGGGGAGAATGCTAAAGAACTAAATGCAAGTTTTCATTTATCTTTCCTACTTTTATCTGCTGTTTTGTTTTTTCTATGCCAATATAAACAATAAAGGACTTCAAACTAGAAACAGAAAAGTAGAATCTATTTAGAGCAGCGGTTCTGAAATGGGGCATCCTTAACCCTAGGTGTTATGGGAACCAGAGAAACGGGGGTATGGGACTCAATCCCTAAGCAACAGTTGAAAAAGCATCTATATTAGATTATAGTTATCTTTCAGTTTTACTTTCAGTCCCTAGCTATTCATAAATAAAGTAAAACCAAGCCTTTCATATCACCTGAGGTCCTACTGGTGTTAAACAGGGCCGGTCATATCTCTTGAGGTCCTACTGTTGTTAAACAGGGCCAGTCATATCTCTCGAGGCCCTACTGCTGTTAAATACTGCCGGTGATATCCCGTGAGGTCCTACTGCTGTTAAACAGGGCTGGTGATATCTCTTGAGGTCCTACTGCTGTTAAACAGGGCCGGTCATATCTCTTGAGGTCCTACTGCTGTTAAACAGGGCTGGTGATATCTCTTGAGGTCCTACTGCTGTTAAACAGGGCTGGTGATGATGATGCTTATTTCGACAGTGTGGCAGAGGCTTATGAGGTATTTCTGACAATCAACTGGGAGGTCAGCAATGATAAACAGTTTAAGAACGCCTGGTGAGATGGTAGATTGCAATCAGGTACTATTAAGTTATGAAAGTCAATTAAGCAGTATGTAATTGATAGCAAATACAGGCATTCACAATCAACCGTTTTTGAACTGAACTCTCGAGAACATTAAAATTCATATTTAAAGTAGAATACCCCGTCCGGGAAAGAATTCAAATAAGGAAAAGAAAAAAATCAGAAAAGAAAAAGCCAAAACTTTTCTATTGTGCACACCGACACTTCAAAAAGGGATAAAAAAGATGAAAACATTCTCACAATCTTTCAGGGGCAACAACTCACTGAAACGAGCAGAATAAAATTGTAACATAAGAATAAGAAATGTGAAGATCAAAGATTGTGCCGGAATGAATGCAGTAAACCTTAAGGCGAATCAAAGCGACTCGAATCGTAATTACATTCCAGAGGTTTGAACTTTGACCTTTATTCCGCTCATTGTTTTAAGAGGTGACTAGGAACACTTCGGCGTGACACTGGAAAATGCTTATAACGTGGCACACAACTCAGGTGATTTTTGCTTTTAGTAGCTTCCAGATATATTAAAATGGTCCATAACGCACCCTATATTTCTATCTAGAGATGAAGCTGTGGCTAGTATCTTTCTAGAACTTTATTTGCGAAAGAGCAACATGGCTTTTCTTCTCTGATTAACAACATTTGACTCGTCCACAACGTAAGAATTGGGTTGGACTCTGCTACCCTATCCACCCTATAGTCCCCATTTGGCATCCTCTGATTTCCATCTGTTTGGTCCACTTAAAGATGCATTCCGAGGGGTAAGATTTGAAGATGATGAAGGAGTGATTCATGCAGTGAAGAAATGGCTACTACATAATCAAGAGAAAATCTGGTGCGGGCTAGGAATACGTGCACTTGTTTCGCGCTGGTGTAAAGCCGTACAAGTTGATGGGGATTATATTGAATAATACAGATGTTTACATGACATATCCATGCATATTGTGCATAAATTTCATGCTTTTTAATAAACAGCTCTTGAGAAAAACGATGTGGTGCATTACTTTCTGAACACCCCTCGTATATATATATATATGTATATATCTTTGTCAAGCCTATGAAAAGAGAGAAGAAGGGGGTGGGGGAGGGAGTGATTCAGGGCCCAGAGGGCTCTCCCTGTTTTGTGAGTAGGACCGATCGAAAGGCTTCGGAGGTAGGGGAAAAAGGGGGGGGGGGTCCCATGTGAATTTTCTTTTTTAAACATGACCTAGGGTGTTGGAGAACGAGAGGGGACGGAGTTTTTAGAGGCTCAAATTTCTCTAGGAGGACCTATTCCATGCACTAAACCTGACATTTGAAAGATGAGTGAAGGCTGAATAATGAAGGCCAGGATGTCGGACAGGCCTGTGCGCCCAGATTGTCACCTTTGTGAAAGTAGAAGCTCACTCACCCTTTTTTTTTTTTAGAAACAATTTAATTTGTAAGCATTACCTTCCTGCCCAAACTGTTTTCCTACAGGCTATATACCCCGCCGTCCCGTTCATCCAAACGTCAGAGAACGTTCAATGTTAAAAAAAGAAAAGTGAACTTAAAAGGTTTTCTCTGTCAATCACAGTAAGAGGTATCTTACAATCTTAGCGCGAGCCAGTGACCTGGGGACAAGATTTACTGGCTTTCACTCACTTTAGCCATTTGTGCGTGTGTGTGTATGTATGTGTGTCCCAGTGGCATCGTTTTTCCGCTATAAGGCGTCACTGATGACGTAATGATCACACTGAGTAAGGGGTTAAAAGAGAAAGGACTTGTAAGAATGATGTAGGCATGTGAAAAAAAAGTTAAAGTAGCAGACATAAATGTTATGGAGTAAATGAGAATATAATTCAGTAGGTCCAACAAACCTGAGAAAACTGTTTAAAGTACGAAAAAAAAAATCTATTTCTCCCTCTAATTTTTCTTTTTTTTTTTTTTTTTGTAATTTAGTTTTTTTCTGCATTTCCAGTCTTGAAAGTTTTCATATGATTAAGAGGAGAGTGGAAACGTCATTCAGCCATTTGCATGTCCCTTGCAGAACTTTGCATCCATAATAGCTCTCCCATAACATCTCTCCTGCAGGCCTCTCGGTTGTAAGCAAGATACCCTGCTGTTGAAGCATCCATTCGCAGATCATCAACAATGTCTTGCAACCATCTTCGCCTTGGTTTTCATCTCTATTTTTTCTCATTTTGTACCCTTCCAAGACTGTCTTATTCTCATAACGTTTAATATGCCCTAAATATTTGTTTTCTCTGTTTAATCCTCTTTACTAGCCAACCTTCTTGAATATTAAAGTCCTTGTAGTATGGGTATATTTGTTCTTTTTGTGTCCATGATATTTGAAGGACTTTTTATAGCATTTACGTTCAAAGTCACTGTCCAGAAAAAAGCAATAGCAAACTACCTTCTGGAAACATACCAAGAAATTAAAGCAGCAACATGGAAGCCGAAACGTCACAGCTATCATTTTGGAACCGTACCAAGAAGCTCTAGCAGCAACATGGAAGTCGAAACGTCACAGCCATCTTTCTGGAACCGTATCAAGAAACTCTAGCAGCAACATGGAAGTCGAAACGTCACAACTATCACTCTGGAACCGTATCAAGAAGCTCTAGCAGCAACATGGAAGTCAAAACGTCACAGCTATCTTTCTGGAACCGTATCAAGAAGCTCTAGTAGCAACATGGAAGTCAAAACGTCACAGCTATCATTCTGGAACCGTATCAAGAAGCTCTAGCAGCAACATGGAAGTCAAAACGTCACAGCTATCATTCTGGAACCGTATCAAGAAGCTCTAGTAGCAACATGGAAGTCAAAACGTCACAGCTATCTTTCTGGAACCGTACCAAGAAACTCTAGCAACAACATGGAAGTGGAAACGTCACAACAGCCGTGTATTTTATTAATAACCGAAGCTGCTCCTAAATTCAAATTGTTTATCTCCCAGGTCTAGCGATCAAGACGCTCTCCAATCTGGCAGCTAGCTGACATGTTAGAGTAAAGGTTGGCCAATCATAGCTGATATACTAGAGTAAAGGTTGGCCAATCATAGCTGACATACTAGAGTAAAGGTTGGCCAATCATATCTGACATACTAGAATAAAGGCTGGGCAATCATAGCTGACATACTAGAGTAAAGGTTGGCCAACCATAGCTGACATGCTAGAGTAAAGGTTGGCCAACCATAGCTGACATACTAGAGTAAAGGCTGGCCAACCATAGCTGACATGCTAGAGTAAAAGTTGGCTAATCATAGCTGACATACTAGAGTAAAGGCTGGCCAATCATAGCTGACATGCTAGAGTAAAGGTTGCCCAACCATAGCTGACATAATATAGTAAAGGCTGGCCAATCATAGCTGACATGTTAGAGTAAAGGCTGGGCAACCACAGCTGACATACTAGAGTAAAGGCTGGCCAACCACAGCTGACATGCTAGAGTAAAGGTTGGCCAATCATAGCTGACATAATATAATAAAGGCTGGCTAACCATAGCTGACATACTAGAGTAAAGGCTGGCCAACCGTATCTGACATGCTAGAGTAAAGGCTGGCCAATCATAGCTTGACATACTAGAGTAAAGGTTGGTCAACCACAGCTGACATGTTAGAGTAAAGGTTGGCCAACCATAGCTGGTCAAGACAATATCCTACTTCCTTGGGGGTGAGGGAGCTGGTACACCAGTAACAGGCCCAGTCTGGTTAACGGGGCAGGAATCACCGTAGTCCTCGTGACGGTGGAGCCTACCAAAGAACTATTGCATACCCTCTGCTTTTTTAAAAAACCCTCAGGGACTGAAAAAACTCGCTCCAAGGCTGACATGATACCGTGCTTCTACACCGTCTCCGCATAGGCTGCAAAGAACACCAACTCATACTTTAAAGAAGAAGAAGAAGAGTTGTCATTATCTGTATGAGTGTATAAACAAATACAACAACTGTTCGCTTTAGCTGTTTATGAAAGAATCTAGATACGTTTTTTTTAAATTATGGTAACTCTCTCTCTCTCTCTGAACCTTAAGTGCCCAGGGCACATGGGGCTTCCGCAAGGGTTTTCCACAAATGCCTGTCCTTTGCCTTTTTTTCTGTTCTTGCCCAGGTGAGCCCTCTATTGCTCAACATCCTTTCTGTTGTTCTTCTCCGTGTCTCTTTTGGTCTACCCTTACTTCTGTTCCCCTGTGGTGTCCATCTTAGTGCTATTTTTGGTAGTGAGTTGTCAGTCATTCGGAGCACATGTACCAACCATCGCCAGCGTCTTTCCTCAATATTTGCTGTCAGTGGTTTCATCTGCATTTCTGCCAACAAGATGTTATTTCTTATGGTGTTTGGCCAAAATATTTGTCTAATTCTTCGTAAACATTTAGTCTGGAAAGAATTCAACTTGTTTCCTATTATTTTTGTGATTTTCCATAATTTCAATTATGGTAACTACATACTGTAAATTATTGTTGTGTGAAAATATATTTTGGGGAATAATTGTTGAGGTTTACACCTATCGTTTTTTATGAGATGCTACACGCTACAACAAGGACTAAAACTGAGGAGGAAAATGAGTATAAAACATTCTTTTTTTTTAATATTAACTTTTTGTGCTTAGAAAACGCTTATGACGTCTCGTTTTTTTTTTCAAAAGTATGTTACAATATAAAACATTTAAGCTAAACATGTGTTGCTTTCTTGCATAAGCCTTAGCCATACAAGAACATAAAGAAATAGCAAAATAAGTGAAATACTAAATTTACTTGTATAATTTATAATATACGCGAATGAGAAACAAAATGGGAGCACTTAGCTATGTTTTGTATGAAGCAATGACTTGTATGAAACTGTGACTTGTATGAAGGTGTGACTTGTTTGAAGCTGTGACTGAAAGTGCATGTGAAATGTTATGATTTTTTTTTATGTGAAGTCTCTGGTTGGGCAGAAGAAATTCTTTCCTGTGTGTGCTTTTATTCTTCTTTACCTTCTTGTCTTTCGTTTGTCGACATAACCATTTTCTGTTGTTTGTTGGTATTTCTATTAAATTAAAAATTATATTATCATTTTTTTCTGAAACTCCGTTTCAAGTTATTTTTGTTTATGTTGAATATAAGTGCCCATTGTTTTAGTTCATTTTCTGTGAGGCTTAATTTGATTTCTTGTCGGTACGTTAAACTAGACATCATTAAGATGGCTTAGTCAGTAACGATAAGACTGAAAAAGAGGTAGAAAAGAGAAGGAGAAAGACAGACACAGAAACAGAGATAGGGACAGAAAGTGACAGAGTGATAGAGAGAGACATAGAAAGAGAGACAAAGAGTGACAGAGAAAGAGAGACAAAGAGTGACAGAGAGAGAGAGAGACAAAGAGAGACAAAAAGTGACAGAGAGAGAAAGAGACAACGGGAAAGGGAGTCAGAGATAGAGGAGAGAGGGGGGGGGGGGGGGGGGAGAGACAGCCAGGGGGAAAAAAATCGAGAAAATTCGCACAGAAATCAATTGTTCTCTTCTCTATATTATTACTTCCTATTAAGATCCACACTCGACCTTCCTCGGCCTTTTCTCATTTGTCATCTCTTTCTCTGTCGCTTTCAAACTTTAACCTTCTCACTTGTGCGAGTCTCTGGGGACGAAAATCTCATGGGTCTTAGGGCACACTGGGAGCGGAGAGATGGTAAAACGTTCTTATGGTGCGTCGTTAAACCTAGCTCAGTGTCGTATCACTGGTACGTCATTGTAACTGAGCTGTCAAAGAGACTGTATGATATTCCTAAGAAAAAAATTAACACGATTCTTCTTCTTCTTATTCTTCTTCTTATTCTTCCTGCAGCTGCGAGCTGGTATTCTTTGCAGCCGTTGCGGTGAAGACGTTGGGGCACATTATTGTGTCGGTTAGGGAGTGGGTTATGGCGGCTATTTTTTCAGTCCTTGAGTGTAGCTAAAAAAAGCAGGGGGTGAGGAATACTTCTTTAACAGACTCCACCACCATGGGAACTATGGCGATCACCGCCCCGTTAACCAGGTCAGGCCTCTTACTAGGGGTGCTAACAGAGAGGCTGGACAAGGTCTTGGTCAGCTATAGTTCGCCAACCCGGACGCTGGCATGTCAGCTATGGTTCGCCAACCCGAACGTTAGCATGTCAGCTATGGTTCGCCAACCCGAACGTTAGCATGTCAGCTATGGTTCGCCAACCCGAACGTTAGCATGTCAGCTATGGTTCGCCAACCCGAAAGTTAGCATGTCAGCTATGGTTTGCCAACCAGAACGTTAGCATGTCAGCTATGGTTCGCCAACCCGAACGTTAGCATGTCAGCTATGGTTCGCTAACCCGGACGTTAGCATGTCAGCTATGGTTCGCTAACCCGGACGTTAGCATGTCAGCTATGGTTCGCTAACCCGGACGTTAGCATGTCAGCTATGGTTCGCTAACCCGGACGTTAGCATGTCAGCTATGGTTCGCTAACCCGGATGTTAACCTGTGAGCTATGAGTCGGTGATTGCCAAATCGGACCGTGTTTTCATTCCACCCCACTCACACCCCGTCCTCCCCCCATACACACACCACCACCACCACCACCACCACCAATTCAACTGATTATATTCATCATCTTTTATAACATTTTTTGTATATATTTATGTTTCTCATATACAGAGACTAGGTCAAGAAGAAGTACATGATTTCAATTATTATTCTCTGAGCATTGTAAAAATAGCATTGGTGACCTACCAAAGAAACAAAACAAAACAAATGTATAAATGACATTTGGTAAGCCTTGGGATCACCCTTGTGCCAGTTTGTGGCCGCCGCTGTTTAAGTCAAACGGTAAAATCCCCGTTCCCATGCCATTAAGGCATATTGGAGATACGGTGTTACCGCCTGTATTTTCAAGAACTTCGGGGCATATGAAAGTGCGATATTGTCAGTATCTCACCTGGCTGTAGTTACCTTCTCAGGTTTCTCTGGTACCCATTTTCTTATAGGCAGAGCGGACCCCAGTGATCTTTTTTGGTGTGGTGGTACCAGAAAAAAATCCTCACTGCTGGGACCGGAACTCTGTATAAAGATTATAAATACTTCATTCATTCAGTCATTCACTCAGCTTTCCCAGAAGCCATTACAACTCATTGCAGCAGACAAGACTTAAGTCTCCATTCCTTCCTGTTCTTAGTCTTCTCCTGTCAAGTGTCTACTCCGAGAGCTCACAAGGCTCCAGGTTGTCACGCCGTCGTTGTCTTGGTTTGTCTCATAGTCTTCCTACGTGTATCACTTCTGTATAAGCCCCCCCCCCCCACCCCCACCATTTTTTATGGTCTGTTCTCGTCCATCTTCTCCAAGTGTACATTCCATCTAAATCCGCTGTTTTTATAATGATACTTATAAGTTGAGATTGTAATGGCGTGCTGGTTTCTTTATTATTTCTGTTTTTCCATTCATGTGATATAGGATCTCTAGCAGTTCCAAAGATTCTTCTCATTATTCTATTTTTGTCAAAATTGTGCTTCACCTTGTTCTGTGGTGCTCCACGCTTCTGAGCCATACAAGACAAATGGTCTAATTTGTGACTTTTGTATGTTTAGTTTGCCGTTGCGGGACAGGATTTTTGTTCTTTTCCAGCATGTGTCCAAGGGCAAAATAAGTGCTGTTTCCTGCTTGTATCCTGACCCTAATTTCATCTCTTACAAGGCTGGAGCTAATATAATAATGCCCCCCAGGTATTTATACGGACCCGTTCTTGAAGTCCTTCTATTTGGATCCCAGAAAAAAAAAAACACTTGTGGTTTTAATAATGATTAGAAACACTCAGGACAAAGCCACCGAATACTAGTGGTTTCAAATCACGTGTGCGTGTGATTTATTCATATCCAGTTGATCCCATCACTAGAAGAGTTTCTTCCTCGCATGCGATTAAAAATTTTTTAAAACAACATTTATGTCTCTGTTCTCTGCTTCCTTTCAATCATCTTTCTTCTTTTTTTTTTTAAATTACGCAATCTAGAATTGAAATAATATAATGATTAAAGGACAGGTTTCTTTATTTTATAGTATTTGCTTGAAGGAAGCTGCTTCTCTCTAGAAGGGAAAAATCAAAAGGCGAGAAAACACACAAAAGAAAAGGGACAGCGGGACAAAAGAATAATATATCATCGGGACAATATAAAGAGACGGAAACTGGAATGTAATTCAGCTGGAAACACTGCAATGAATCGGGATCTCAAAGGGAACCCCCTGCAGATCGATGGCTTCGATCGATTGATTAGTTTTATTTCCAAAAAAATAAAAGTATTATTTCTGTTTCAGAACAGACGAGCTGATGGAGTACTTAAAAAGCTGGATAAGAGAGTATCTGGAAATTATTTACAGGAGAAACAATATGTAGATTCTGTAAATACGGGATTTCATCTCTAGGATCTTTGAACTAGTCTGTTTTGTATTAAATTCATTTCGTCTATTATGTTTCTCTCAAAATTGTATTTCTATCAGTCTCAAGTAGAAAAAAAATATTCAGTTTTTCAATCGTTATTTCTTGGATCAAAGGTCCCAAAGCTTTGTAAGATTAAACCTCCACTTTGTATGATTAAACCACAACTTTGTATGATTAAACCTCCACTTTATATGATTAAACCTCCACTTTGTATGATTAAACCTCAACTTTGTATGATTAAACCTCTACTTTGTATGATTAAACCTACACTTTATATGATTAAACCTCTACTTTGTATGATTAAACCTCCACTTCATTTTCAAAATCTCTAAGCAGCTCTACACTACCATTTCACTGAAATTATTAGAGGATATAATGACACATGAGAAACATGTCGACAAGGCACATGATGATGATGATAATGATGATGATGATGACACTTTGTACTATTTATGAAATATGAAATAAAAACTGGATGAATTGTTTAATATTATATTTCGTTCAAAATCTCGCTATAATTGTAATGTATTAAAATACTGACATCACTATAACTATGGCTGAATTTCTTTTGAAAATGACTATTGTCTAACCCAAGGTTTCTTAAAGTGGGACTGCAAGGCCCATTTGGAGGGAGGGGGTGGGAAGATGTCGAATTTCTGGGGCCAAAATTTACAAACGTAAATTAAGTTTTTCTATAGCAACAGTCTTACATCCTTCCCTTACCGCTAAACGTCACATAGGGCCCACATGGTAGTTCGCCAAGATTTCCTGTCTTCGGCGAGTTTTTCAATCTCATCAAGGGATGTTATGCCCACTGAACTGACCTCTCTTAACAATGTCTTCTTTAGAGTTTCACATGGTCAACTTCTTTTTCTTTTGCCTATTGTGTTCCACTTGATAACTTGTTTGGGGATCCTCTGATTGTTTCTTTTCATCACGTGACCGACATATGTTCATCTTTTTCTGATCACCCATGAGATAGGTTGTTGTTTGCTAATCGGTCTTATCTCTGCTACAGCAACAATGCTGAAATGGAAACATCGAGATGATCAGTAAGTTATTCTCTAATCGATAACATTTAAAATGTTAAAACTTTGCCTCCTTAACAGCTCTCCTGTAGGCCTCTCCGTTGTAAGCAAGATACCCTGCTGCTGATGCATCCATTTGCAGATAATCAACGATGCCTTGTATAATATTGAAGTTTGTGAATTATATATTGCTCAATAGTTCCATATTATGGAATAGTTCTATAGTACTGAATCTTACAGATGCTCTTTGATTTAACACATCACAGGTTTCACGAAACTTGACCACATTCACTAGATCAGAGCACTTCCAATGAAATGTTTCTTGAAATCATTTATTTTAACAAATAAGTTCAAGATGTATTGTTGTCTACGTCACTTGGATTGAAACACTTAATCATTTGTTCACAATATCAAACTTTATCATATTCTACATGCAGCATTTCTCAATTTCTCAAATTCACAATATTCTATACTTGATACGAGAACATTTCCTATCTCAGTATTATATCACATCTGGAACGTGTGGTCAACTAGTTTCTAGTCTAAAATCAATTGACTCAAAGTTTCAAAAGTGTCAATTCTTTTTAATCACTAGAATCACTTGAAAACCATCTTCCGTCTAACACTACTTCCGATTTTATATCGTCTCGTCCTCTTTCTTCTCTAGTCTGTCTTCTGATTTCTTCTGACGGTCTTCCTCTGCCGTCTCTCAATCGCAGTGTACTAACGAGTAAAGTCTACTTGCCTCTTCTCTGGACTTCTGTTCTTATCTCTCATGTGATGGCTTCTTGGCTGTTCTGGTCGGACCTTCTTTCTTCACTCTTGACTGTCCACGTGCACTGACCATCCTTCTTGCAGTTCTGGTCAGTCGTTACTTGCCAGACCGATGGTGTTCTGACGATCTCCCTCCTCTGTCTCCTCTACTTCCGTACTTCTTGGTTCCCTCCTGTCTCTCCGCTCGCCTTTTTATCTTCAAATCCAGCTTGACGGATTAACAGATAAGTATTTTGTCTCCACCTTTCAGATGTCTACTGGTTTCCATGAGCGTTCTGACTGTCCGTCATTCAAACTGCCCCGTGAGTAAGTCAACTGTCCAATAGGCCATGCCTCTAAATATTTAATTGGTCAGCTGGCCGAGTTGGTCACTCCTTTATTTAAAAACCGTGTGCAATAGCGTCATAAAAGCATCCTAACGCGTGTCACATAACGAGTGTCAGGCGTGTCAATGTCAATTTTGTCTATACAATTTACCTAAGTCCTTATCTTGCTCTTTCATGCCGGAGGTTTTATTGTGTCCTCGCTTTTCACTGTGTCTGCCTTTTCTATTCGTCTTTTCTATTTTGTTTAAACGTGTCAAAGTCCAGTCACCGCTTTGTTATCACTGGACCATCCTACTTTTGGCATCCTCCTTTGTAATACCTATATCTCAGCGTCACTGAGTCTCGTCTTTTTCGATTCACTGTTTACTTTTGTCCGCGTCTTGTTCTAGTGTCATGGAAGTTTTATACTTTTCTCCTCCTTTCCTACTTAACTTTTCTCTGTAACTATTCGATGTTACTATATTGTTTACAGTATTTTTTCATAATCATATTCATTAATAATAATAATAACAACAACAACTATAATCATTACTTACAAGGCCATGCTACACATGCAGCCATATTCGCCTTGGTCTTCCTCTCTTTCTTTTTCCTGTTACGTATCCTTCCAATACTGTTTTCTCTGAATTCTCATGACGTTTAATATGTCCAAAATATTTAAGTCTCACTGCTAGCCAACCTTTTTCAATATTAAGTTCTTGTAGTATGGATATATTTGTTCGTTTTGTGTCCATGATATTTGAAGAACTCTTCTGTAGCATATACATTCAAAGACATTTATGTGTTTCTCAGCCTGTTTGTTAAGTGTCTAGGTTGCGATGGAAAAGATGCATGCCCTTAAACTTTTTGTATTGTAGTTCTGTTTGTTCCTCTCCACAGTTTGTTTAGTTGTTTTACTTTCTGAAGAGCGATAGATGTCTTCCTTTTAATTTCCCTCAGTGCATCTCCATTATTAGTTTGTAGTGATCCAAGATATTCAAAACTCTCCACCTCTTCCAATTTTTCCTCATTGATACATATTTCAGCTGCCTTGTTTGTTTTGTCAGTTGTCATCAATTTAGTTTTCTTCGTATTAAAATAGAAGTTTTTTGCTCTTCACTATTCTTACGGACTGACATATTTAGTTTTTCAATTCCTTTTTGTGTTGTGGACAGTAGTATTGTGTCATCAACATATCTAATCTTTGGTATTTCATAACCTCCAATTGTTATGGCATCATAATATTCTTTGTCTACATCTTCTCTACAATTCTTCATTATATTTTCAGTGTATAAGTTAAATAAGTAAGGCGACAGTATGCACCCATGACGGACCCCTTGTTTTATGTCAAACCAAGTTGTTGTTTCACAATTTATTCTCACTGCTGCCTGTTGGTCTAGATACAGCATTTTTTCCATTATTTTCCAAAGTTTCTGGTGCTGTACACAGTCAAATGCCTTTGAATAGTCTATAAAAGATAAATATAGATTTTCATTAAATTCTCTGCATGTCTCTGTTATGAATCTTATGTTGAATAAATTATCTCTTGTTCCTCCTCCTTCTCTAAAACCAGCTTAGACCCTATTGATTTCTCCTTCTATTTTTTACGAAGTCTACGTATTAGGATTTTAAAATAGAATTTTACTGACCTGGCAGGGCAACGATTCTGTAGTTTTTTTTATAAACTAACTTTTAAAAATTATTAAGCATTTAGCACTTTACTGTTCAAATATGAACACTTGCCCATCACAGAAGTGACAGTGGCTTTTCAGCGACTTCTTCATTATTTGAAACTGTCAACTGCTTACGACCTGTACCTGTCTCTGTAGTGCAAAAATAGGACAAACAGACCTGTAGACCAAGATGGAATCTTCCAATTTAGACCCAGAAACATTAACATAAATCTCTTTATAAATAGGAAACAACGCGGCTTTCGTATGGTAAAGTAAGAGAACACAGTTTTGTAGGATTAGACCTTGAAAAAAATCGTGGATAAAGCATTTTTAGACATGATGGAGTGGTAGATAGTGTAGTTAGTTGGTACGCTGTTCTCTCGTGGCTAGACTTCTGCTCGTCCTACCGAAGTCCGTCGTTCGAATCTCTTGTGATTTTTCTTTCTCTAACGTCTCACTAAAGTGCTTTGTCTACGATTGTTTTTCCCGAGTGTAATCCTACAAAACTATGTTCTCTTACTTTAATATAAATCTCATTCACTCGATGCCATATTCTCTTTAATGATGTACATGACTTTACACGGTATTTTAATTTTGAAGGAACTAATTGAAATCTGTGAGGAACTTTCAAATGACAGCCAATGAACTGATTTGACGTAGGCAATGTATGATATGTATACTGGCTCGTGCATGTTCCACATTTTGCCATCCAAGTTGTTTTCCTGACATCGCGTTAGGCATTCAGACCTCTGTAGACAGTGCAGCTTAAGCACTTAAGTCACTGTAATGAATGGAGGTTTTAGCTCTTAAATCTCCATGGAGGTTGTAGGTTTTAGCTCTTAAATCTCCATCGAGTTTGCAAGTTCTGGCTCTTTAGTCTCTATAGAGATTACATATTTTATTTCTTCAGTTTCTGTAGACAGTGCAGGTTTACTTCATATTACGTCTATGTAAAGAGTGAAGGTTTTTGCTCTTAAGTCTCCGTAGTGTACTCGTGGATACTAAGCCAGGTTAAGAAAGGAACCTAAGATGGAGTATCTATTGTGTCAGAAGAGACTAAAAAATGAACTTTTTCTTTCCTTTTTTAATAAACATCTGAACATTTTAGGAACCCGACACTGCGTCTTATGCAAAGGCGAAGTCGATCGAACATCAAATTACAGTGTCTTTAACTTCAGTTCAGTGGTTTTCCAATGATAAAGAATACACTAGGTCTATACATAGATCATTAAGTTCATATATATAAACAATTACAATTGTCTGAAACATGCTCCTTGCCAAAGAGCAGCAGCTTTAGTTTAGAACAATATGTAAGTTGTCTGAGATCCTTCAGCTTCCGTCCGTTTCCACAAATATACGTTTTCTCCATTAATTAACTTTTCATGTCGGAGAAAGCAGACTAGCAGACTTTTTTTTTGTATGTTTGAACCGTTGTGTGGTGGACATTTTATATTTTATTTGTTGACTGTCGTGTGGTAGACATTTTATATTTTGTTTATGGACTGTCGTGTGGTGGATATTTTATATTTTATTTACTGACTGTCGTGTGGTGGACATTTTATATTTTATTTATTGACTGTCGTGTGGTGGACATTTTATATTTTGTTTATGGACTGTCGTGTAGTGGACATTTTATATTTTGTTTATGGACTGTCGTGTAGTGGACATTTTATATTTTATTTATTGACTGTCGTGTAGTGGACATTTTATATTTTATATATGGATTGTTGTCCAGTGGATATTTTATTTATTTACATATGGATTGTCATCCAGTCGACATTTTATATTTTATTGACAGATCTTTGTCTAATGAATATTTTATATTTGATAGATAGGCTTCCGTCTAGCCAACACTTTGTGTTTTATACACAGACTTTAGTTTATTGGGCGCTTTATAGTTTATAAACATCGATTCTTTACAGTTTATAAAAAGACTTTTGTCTAGCTGACATTTTGTACTTTATAGAGAGACTGTCGACTAGTAGACATTTTATATTTCATACTTTCTTTTTGTCCTTAAATTGATCTCTAACGTGGTGGTGCTAATCTTCTGCAGTAGAAACTTTTGATGTATTTTTGTCCGGTCTAATCGTCCTCTCTTTCTCCCCCTACGTTTCTTCACGTGCACCTGTTGAAATGAAGTTATCTTTAGTGCTTTCTCTTGTTACAACGTTCTTCAAGTTAAATAAGATATGTATCTCTCAGACTGTGTTGTTCTCTTTTCATCGGACATCAATGCGTGTTTATCTCTTCCACAGATTTCAGAGCACTAAGATATTCAGTTTTTTTTTAGTTGATTATCTAGATTGTACATTCAAACAAGGTATCTCTGCCCATCTTTTCATGCTGTCATTCGTGTCTGCTTTTTGGATCCTTTTCACTTGCTTTTAGTATTCACATATTCCCACAAAGAAAATTTGCGACAGCGCTACACAAAGCCAGTTCTGATTTACAGGCCGTTACTAAAGAGATGTAGCTACATCTGTAAGCCATGGAAATGTGGTGTCTTAATAGAATGTTCAGGCTATTGTCATGAAAGGCAAGAAAAGAAATTTTGAGAGAGACCTTTTCGAGAAAACTAAAGATAAATTACAACAGTCAGAAAAAAAAACAATCCAAATTTATGGGACATGTCGTGACAAAAGGTCAACTAGAACACATCGTGACAACAGGTAAGTTTGAAAGGAAAAAGGCCGAGGTTGACCAAGAGAGAAAATCATGGATGGACTGGCAAGATGGCATGGAAAGAGGACACTAGGACAAGCCATAAAGGCAAAACAAAGCAGGGAGTTGTAAAACTTCTTTGGTGCAAGTTTACATTTATAATTATTAGAAGGAATATATTTTCTCAGGATGGTTACAGACCGACAATCCTTGGCGATGTATTACCATACTCGAAGCTACTCTAGCTCCCCCATCATGACTGCCAACCCAGGTTCTCCCCTCCCTGGTATATTGTATGTTAATTGTGCATAAATCCTGAGCATTTAATCAGTACACAATACATTGACCTGCAGTGCAAAAATCCAAGTCAGAAATTAAGGACACAGCATTTTAATCTCATTATACGCCACGACAACACATACAGCTGACACTGACATCAATCTGACATCAAGTCAGGTGTCATTATAATGGTAATTAAGCATAGTATCATATGATAATGATTTCTCATTTTGCATTATTGAAAACTTGATGGACTTGGGGTTATAGCTCTCTTGTCCCTACACGTAGCCCCTACATTACGAATCTAATGTGCAATGGCACCTATTCCACGCAGCTACCGCTGTCATGACACACCTCTATAAAACCGCATTGCTGCAGCACAAGATCAGTCTATATGAAAGCATAATAACGAATCAAACATGTTGCCCATCAAATATACTGACAAATCACACTAAAAATCCATATTGATACGCAAATACAGAAAGCTACATCACAGCTTACTGCACAACTACATAATCTACACCACATGAGGTGGGCACGGGAAGAATATAGCCAACGATCACCATAATGCACAGGAATTTACAGCACATCCATAGGCACAACTAAACAAGACACGCCCGGCCCTTGTCTCTGTCTACACTGAGGCAAGCCAATGTTTCAATGTCTATATATAGATCCCCCCGAAACCGACTACTAATCACGTGGACGATGACTGTTCGGTCAAGGTCGTACACCCCTCAATCTAAGCGTGCCTCGTCCACAGAGGTGTGGAGAGTTATGACCGCCAACACCAGTAGGCTCGACACTTGGTAGATACATATTCCTACAGAATGGTATGCTATTATGACCTTAACTTTTCCCAACTTAAATTGCTCCTAAACTTTTTTTCCGTTCTTTGCTCCTAAACTTTAATTCAGGTCTTTGCTCCTAAACTTTGTCCCGCTCTATCTATGAAACATGCTTGTTCTTTTGTTTTTTAACATTTCCAGAATTTCAGTTTTCATGTTTCCTTTTGTATTTCAGTGTTCATTTCTCTGTCAGAGAAGTGTTTGTCATATAAGTCAACTTACAAACTTCGGTAGTAGACGAAGTTACGTCTCGTTCGATCCGCCAACTTTGTTTTCATGACCTCCGTGTAATTTGTCATTCATTTTCTTCCTTCTCTCCATCTCTGCATCCTCCACTTTTTCCACCGAGTCTTTTTGCATAAATTAAAACTCTTTGTAGAATAAACACTGTTACGCTTTTGTTTAGTGGCGGTTGTGATAAATTTCTCTTTGTTGGCGCTACATCTGTGATGAAAGGAGCACGTAATTTGCTATAAATTTATCTTTGTGCATGCTACATCTAAGACGAAAGGAACAAGTCATTTGCTATAAATTTGTCTTTGTGCATGCTACATCTATAACGAAAGGAGCAAGTCAATTGCTATAAATTTCTCTTTGTGCACGCTACATCTAAGACGAAAAGAGCAAGTATAACAGCTTTGCTGACACATCATATAGAGACTTTATGACAGCAGCAACGTAAATGATTAGCTGCGAATAAAAATGGCGATACTAAAGGAAAAAACTCACCGGCGTCGGGCAGCGTGGGACATTACAGAAACCCATCTTAGTCCACTTGCCGCTGGATTGGGTGTTCGAGATACTCTCATGTGATCTCCTCTCTAATTTATGCTCTCTGAACTTCAACGCTATAAGGGCTCTTAAAACAATGCTAATGAGTAGGACACAGAATTGAACTACTGACTTGCTTTGAAGTCTGGAAGTAGTGCCGGAGAAGTAGGTTAGTCTGATAATGTAGTTACTGTGACAAGTCTTACCCCGACAGCCGTCGTGAAGGATCCCATTCGCCTGATTTGATATGCATCATGAGGAGACGAGATACATTCCTGGCCGTATCTATTTCGCCGTCTCTATTCACCTTTGCTTTCATGGCGTTATTTCAAGATAAACCGCCACATATGAAGCATGATTTGAAAAGGGAATATAAATACAACGATGCTCCCTCTTTGTTTTCTGTTTGTATATAGTTTTCTCCGCTTGCCTTTGGCTAGAGAGCCCATACCTTCAAGACACTTTGGCTAGAGAGCCCATACCTGCAAGACAGTAGGGAAGTTTGGGAACAAGGAAAACTACTTAAAATTATAAGAAAAAGGCAGTCAAATTCTCAGAGGACTGACCAAATGGCATAGATAAAGACAAGCATTTGAACTGATCGGGAATACCAGTAATGGCATAAGATGAAGAAGCATGGTCATCAACTCTATCCAGCATGGCTGGCTCGTAATGCATGTTTGTATGCTAAAGCGTCCGGCACAAAGAACTCGGCGTGAGCAGCTGAAAGATGATTTTTTAAAAAAAAAGGCATCAAAAACAAAATCAGCATCTCTGACCACAGCTAAAAGAAGGAAGATAAAAATAAAACACGCCATAGAGCCACTCTATCTCATATCTGATGTGGAGTTTTAAACTTTCTAGAACGCATTTAGTTTCACCTTTTTTTTTGCGTTGGTTAAAGATTTATTGAGTCTGTGTTCAGCCGAGCCATGCACGTAACAGAATAAAAGCCATTAAACAATAGAGTCATAAATCATGTTTCATTGAAGCTCAGGTTTTTTTCCCTCTTTGGAACCAGTTGTTAGATACGATCGGACGAGGTCGCTTGAGTGTTTCCCGGCTTTAGAAACCTGGTCTTGCTTTATTGACTGACAGGACATTAGCTTCTTCTTAATGGCTGCGTGTAATGAGGTAGGTTGTCCCGTTCTTGGGTGACGTGTGGGGACAGATAGTTGGACACACTGAAAGACAGCTAAGATCTAGACAGACAGGGATTCATTCAGACGGGCGGAAGGACTGACGGCTGGAAAGAAATATGCATGGCATTGATAGACATTCAGACAGCTAGATAAGGGAGAACAAAAGAAAGAATTAGCCAAGGAGGCAGACAGACCGGGCAGATAGACAGGCAGACAGACAGGCAGGCAGATAGATAGATAGATAGATAGATAGATAGATAGATAGATAGATAGATAGATAGATAGATAGATAGATAGATAGATAAATAGATAGAATGAATAATCTTTATTTTTCAAGGGTAAAGAATTGGGCACGCAGGCCCGTCTTACATTCTTCCCACACACTTGATTTAGTACAAAAATACAAATTAAATTAGTAAAAACATATCAAAAGAGTGTAAGATTTAACTACTACATTCAAGGTAAAAGAGAAGAAGTAATTAACCTAATAAAATAGCACTCACGCACACATACACACGCAGACATATACATAAATAAAAATACATTGTAAATACAGATCTTCTAACATATGTTTTTTTTTAACAAACATTAAAATAATTTCTAACAATATCTAATAAGCTGCTTTTCTAACTATGTCACTGAAGTACTTGATGGTTTACGAGCCGTGTGTTGAGAGAGTGCTGGCTATTTTATGGAGGCATATGATAGATAGATAGATAGATAGATAGATAGATAGATAGATAGATAGATAGATAGATAGATAGATAGATAGATAGATAGATAGATAGATAGATAGATAGATAGATAGATAGATAGATAGATAGATAGATAGATAGATAGATAGATAGATAGATAGATAGACAGACATTTGTGGAGATGGAAGCTGGAAAATTTGAGTCGATGAAAACAATTAAAGATCACCACGACGGAGAACAGCAAGGAAAGATTACAACCATGAAAGATCACAACCATCAAAGAGAACAATCAACCAAAATAAAGATTATGAAAGATGAAATTTAAATCTACATTTTAATGCATAAAATATCCGTCTCGAAAGTGCTGGCAGTCTTTCTTTCTCAGTCCCAATGCTGCTCTTCAGTGTTCAAAGAGCGTACAAATTGTTTGACTTGTGATTGAATTCGTCTTCCTTCAATGTCTAGAACTCTGAAGTGCTCAAGCGATCCAGAAAACTGCTATTGAAATTACACTAATTGCCGTTACAAACTACCACACATTTCTTTACTTAGCACTTTCGTACGTTCATTTATAACGATGTGTACTTATCTGAATTGAGTTTGCAACTGTTTTTTTTTCACAATTCATTCATTCATTCATTTGCATATCCCTTGTGGAACTTTGCCTCCCTAACAGCACTCCTGTAGGCCTCTCGGTTGTGTGAAGATGGCCTGCTGCTGGTGCATCCATTTGCAAATCATCAACGATGTCTTGTAGCCATCTTCGCCTTGGTCTTCCTCTCTTTCTTTTTCCCATTATGTACCCTTCCAAGACGGTTTTCTCTAGATTATCATGACGTTTACTGTGTCTAAAATATTTAAGTTTTCTCTCTTTAATCTTTACTAGCCAGCCTTCTTCAATATTAAGTTCTTGTAGTATGGATATATTTGTTCTTTTTTGTGTCCATGATATTTGAAGAACTCTTATGTAGCATTTACGTTCAAAGGCATGTATGTGTTTCTCAGCTGTTTTGTTAAGTGTCCAGGTCTCACAGGAATATGTTGCGGTGGGAAAGATGCATGCCCTTAAAAATCTTATTTTTGTGGTTCTGTCTGTTCCTCTCCACAGATTCTTTAGTTGTTTTACTTTCTGAAGAGCGATAGATGTCCTCCTTTTAATTTCCTTCATTGTATCTCCATTATTAGTTAGCAGTGATTTTACAATATAGAGAATATTATTCAGAGATTATTCATATTATTCATTTCATGTACAAAATTAATGATTAAACGGGTAAATATCATGTTGTCAATGAAGACATTTTGTCTCTAGTGTCCAAACTCAGGCTGACGACTTAGAAGCGGCTCTTTGATATATAATGCGTGGCCTGGTTGGCTAAGTGGTTATGCGCTCAGCCTACTAATCCGTTGGTACCGGGTTCAAGTCCCAGCAGTGAAGATTTTTTTTCTGGTACTACCACTCCAAAACAGGCCTCGGGGTCCACCCAGCCTCTAGAAATGGGTACCAGAGATATCTTGAAAGGTAAATGCAGCCAGGCGTGATACTGACCACATCACACTTTCATGTGCCGAAGGACTTGGAAATACGGGGCTAACAGTGTATTCCCCCAATATGTCTTAATGGGGATGTTAACCTTTACCTTAATAAGCTTGAATTTTTTTTATACCCCTAATATTAATATATATTATATCATCATCATCAGGTGCCGTGCCGACTGGCGTTGGCTATTATGCTTCTCCAGAGTACCCGATCCTTCATGCAGGCCATCAGTTCAGTTGGTGATCTCCTCTCACACCATCCCGTCATACTGCCCAGTATCATTTCTCTTGGTCTTCCTCTTGATCTTCTTCCTTCTATTTTTCCTGTTGTTATAATATTTTCAATGCCCCCTCTTCTCATTGCATGTCCTATGAAAGTACATTGTCTCTCTCTTATCTTTTTGACAAAGTTTTTTTGTCTCTCCAGCTCTTCTCATACATTCTTCATTAGTTATTTTTGCTGTCCAGGGGATTCGCAACATTCTTCTAATAAACCACATTTCTGCTGCTTCCAATGATTTTTGTGCAGACTTGCCTATTGTCCATGATTCACTTCCATATAACAAGATAGGTTCAATATAGCATTTTAGGACTCGTTTTCTAACATTCATTGATAAAGATGTGTTAGCTAATATGTTTCTCATTCTCTGAAATGCAGTCTTTGCTTGGCCTATTCTGTTCCTAATTTCTGTTCTGAATTTCCCATCTGAAGTTATTACTGCTCCAAGGTATTTGAATTTCTGCACCTACTTTAGAATGGTTCCGTTTAATTTAATACTGCATGCTGGTGGATTCTGTTTCTTAGATATAACCATAGTCTCTGTCTTTTTGATGTTTAAAGTAAGGCCCTTCTGTTCACTTTCTTTCACTATATTATTATATAACAGGTAATTTTTTTTACAAATTCAAGCTTTATAATTACGATTACGAATACAAATTCGTATTTGCAGCGTACAAAACGAGATTCATTCAACAGGTTGGGCTTCAGAGATACAACCCGGCTCCCTTCCAAGCTCTCTCACTTTCTCTCTCTCTCTCTCTCTCTCTCCTTCTCTCTCTCCTTTCGCCTGCTTGGGGCTCTCAGACATCTGAAGTTTATTGCATGGGGCTCCTGCCATATGCAAAGTTTGGCCACCCTTATTATACCCGGTCTCCGATCTTTTGAAGCCTGTACCTTTTTTTTTTCTCTTTAAGTTATATCTCACGCAGAACTCGCATTAAGCTTTCTCCCGCGCTATATTTCTTGCGTTACCTGCATTTATTACGGCGCCAGTTAGAGGCCTGGTTGATTACTAATCGATACATGGTTAATGCACTAAGTCTCTCATGGCAAAGGTCGGTTGGTTCGAATCTGGCCGGAGGAATACTTGGCTTCTACTAGAGCTGGGGAGGAAAAGGAGGCAATCGGTGAAGCTGACCATATCAGCTTTCAGGGTACAGACAGTTGAATTAATATACATTCTACCCTGGGTGACTTCATGGCGTAACAGCTTACTTTCGCCTTTATCTACCTCAGCAGTGGTTTGAAAATAACACTTTGAGCTTCTTTTGGCTGTTCATATGCAGAACTGTAAAGAACGAGTTAATCGTTTTGTTCTTGTTGTTCTATATGACCGGAACTGTGAGGTGAATGTTCTTTGCGCCAGATGAGGTGAAAATTTTGTAGCACGTGCTCGCGTCGATTAAAAAAAAAAGGAGTGGGTTGCGGTGACCACTTTCATAGACGTGGAGTGTAACTACAACCGTGAGGGGGAGGGTAGGTGGGTGGGTATTATAATGTTTCTTTAGCGGCTCCACCACAATGGGGAGTATAGTGATCCATGTCCCGCTAGCCAAGCTGAGTCTATTACAGGGGAGGGCTGTGAGTGTGTGTCTGTGTGTGTGTCAGCGGATAGATAGGACAGGATATTGGTCTGCTATGATTTGCTTACCACCCCCCCCTCCCCCGACGCAGGTACTCACCTATGGGTCACTGACTGCTACATCGAACTTCCTCTTCATCCCCTGCCTCTTCAGTCCCTTGTTTATTAAGAGCGCACTTACACTTATCTTATACCTTACTTCCTTCCCGTGCCGTTAAACGTCACATAGGGCTCGCAAGGTAGTTCGCCAATTTTTCCTGTCTTCGGCGAGCCTTTCAACCTCATCAGGGGATTTTATGCCTGCTAATTTGGCCTCATTTAACACTGTCATCCTTATAGTTTCATGCGGTCTGCCTCTTTTTCTTTGGCCTGTTGTGTTCCACTTGATAGCTTGTTTTGGGATTCTCTGACTGTTTCTTCTCATCACGTGACCAACATATGTCATATCCTTTTCCTGATCACCCATGAGACTGGTTATTGTTCAGTCATCTGTCTTATCTCGGCATTGTTCTTGAATTCGTTACAACTAATGCCGAGTATTTTCCTTACACATTTGTTTTTAAAAGAGTAGTTTCTTTTCTATTTCTTTTGTTGTTTTCCAGCTTTCGCATGCATAAATGAGGGTGACTATTACATGTGAATTGAATAGTCTTAACTTGGTTTTTGTGCTTATAACTTTCGAATGCCATGTGTTCTCAAGATTCTTGAAGATCGATGCTGCTTTTGCAATTCTAACTTCCTTTCTGGTGTCACCATTCTGGTCTATGCAGCTGTCAAGGTATGCAAAATGATTTAATTCTTCAATATCTGTCCCTTCTACGTGTATTTTTCCATTTTGATTAATGGAAAATTTCATTATTTTTGTTTTGTCCTTGTTAATTTCAAGTCCTATTTGCTAGCCAGTGAAGACAAGATATCTCTTTTTTCTTGCATAGAATTCACATTGTTACTAATAAGAGTTATATCATCAACAAAATCAAGATCTTCTAGTAGGGTCCCATGTACCCAGTCTACCTGTGTTACCTGTGCAGCATTTTTTCATTATGAAGTCTATTGTAATTCCAAAAAGCAAAGGAGACAGTATACATCCTTGTTTCACGCCTGTTTCAGTCTAGAACCATTCACTCATCCCTTCTTCTGTTTTGACTGCACAAACATATCCATTGTAGAAGCCCTTAATAATGTTGACAATTTTAGATGGTATTCCATATAGACTTAAAATTCTCCTCAATGAATCTCTGTGTATGCATCAAATGCCTTTTTAAAGTCTATGAATATGTTCTTCCAGTATTATTCTTAGAGTAAAGATCTAGTCAATACAGCTTATCCCTTTCTAAAATCCTGCTTGGTCTTCTCTCATTGCGGTATCCGCTATATCTTTAAGTCTATTCAAAACGACCTTGCAAAATACTTTGACACAACCGATATTAAGGTTACTCCTCTCCAATTGTTACAGTCATTAAGGTTGCCTTTTTTTCTGTTGGTATTTTAGCAATGATTCCTTTTTTCCCATTTAGAAGAGAACTTTTTTCTTTATAAATCTTATTAAACATTCTCTGTAGTTGTCTCATGTTGTCACGATTGATAGCTTTTAACATTTCTGGTGTTATTTCATCTTCACGTGCAGCTTTATTGTTAGCCATTAAATTGACTACTGTTTCAATTTTATGCAATGTAATTTCATCTAGTTTGGCATTTAGCTGTGGGGCTGATACGTCGGTTTCAAGGTTTAACAATTCTTTTGGGTGTGGTTGATTAAATATTTCTTAGAAGTGTTCCGCCCATCTTTGTTTTTGGTCTTTACTTGATGTTAATAGGGTAGCAAAACTTGGAATTTCTAAAGAATCAATTTTAACCCCTTGTACATAATCATACAGAAATCTCTAAGCTTGATTGAGTATCTGATGTATTATAAGGAACTAACAGGCAATAGTTGTTGCAACGTACATATTCATAAATTTCAGCAATACGTATTTATATGCACACAAAAACCATCATTGCACATTACCAAAAACCTCTAAATCTTACATAGACAAATATGTTACACTAGAAATATAATTATTCATGTACCCTTCAGTTACCCTAATCATACATAAGTGGGCGGGATGGTTCGGAGGTGTCGACAGCACAACCTTGCATGCGTCTACATGACAGAAATGTAAGCCCCAATATTAACCTCTCTCTCTCTCTCTCTCTCTCTGAACCTTAAGTGCCCAGGGCACATGGGGCTTCCGCAAGGGTTTTCCACAAATGCCTGTCTTTCGCCTTTTTTTCTGCTCTTGCCCAGGTGAGCCCTCTATTGCTCAACATCCTTTCTGTTGTTCTTCTCCATGTCTCTTTTGGTCTACCCTTACTTCTGCTCCCCTGTGGTGTCCATCTTAGTGCTATTTTTGGTAGTGAGTTGTCAGTCATTCGGAGCACATGTCCCAACCATCGCCAGCGTCTTTCCTCAATAATTGTTGTCAGTGGTTTCATCTGCATTTCTGCCAATAAAATGTTATTTCTTATGGTGTTTGGCCAAAATATTTTTTTAATTCTACGTAAACATTTAGTCTGGAAAGAATTCAACTTGTTTTCTATGGTTTTGGTGATTTTCCAGCATTCACTTCCATAGAGTAGTACACTTAGAACATTACTCTTAAATATCCTGATTTTCATATTTATGCTTAGTTTATTTGATTTCCATATATTCTGTAGCATTGCAAAAGCCTGGTTTGCTCTAGTAAGTCTGCTGTTGATGTCCTCTGTGCTGTCTCCATTTTCTACTACTCTGCTGCCAAGGTATACAAATTCGTTGACCTCCTCCACTAACTTGTTATCTACTCTGAGTACATTTCTGTTGTTCACATTTTGCTTCATTAACTTTGTCTTTCCTACATTGATCTTTAGTCCTATGTTGTTTGCATTCTGGGTTAACTTGTTTATTTTATCTTGCATATCTTTGTGACTGCTTGATAATAGACAAATGTCGTCCGCAAAGTCAAGGTCCTCCAGCACTGTGTTAAGGGTCCATTGTAATCCTCTGCGTTTGTCTGATGTTGCCTCCTTCATTAACCAGTCTATTGCCAAGATAAATAATGTTGGTGATAGTACACATCCCTGTTTCACTCCTGTTTGTACCCTAAAGCTGCTGGAGGTATGTTCTCCACAGATAACTTTGCACTGAAAACCCTCGTATAGGGCTTTGATTACATTAACTATTTTATGGGGGAGGCCATGCCATCTTAGGATTTTCCACAGTGCATCTCTGTTGACACTGTCAAAGGCTTTCTCAAAATCTATGAATAATGCATATGTTATTAACCTAACACTTACATATTTATTCACAGACGAAATAGACTCTCATACGCTCTTCAACGACAAAATGATCCTCCCCCGATCCGCTCAGCGTACAGATCCCGACCAAGTGAAATTCTGTCATGTTATCTTTATATGCTGGGAAAGTAAGCCGATATTTTCTCAGAGTTGCGCACCTCTGAAAATTGACCGATAAATGACAGATTGATCCTACTCCTAAGGTTGCCAACCCACCCAGGTAACTATGAGCTTATCTATTCCCTTCGCATGTGAGTTTTATAAACTTCAAAACTAGCACAGCAGGGAATTAGCTTAGAAGTGCGAAAAAGATTATAAAGCGTTAATTTTACACGGAAAGCAAAGGTTATTTAGCACACCGGCTGTAACAGATAAAGCTGTAAAAAAATAATACCGCCAATTGTAACAGAAAATCTTGCTTCCTTGTCCTCTTTCTCTTTCTGTAACTATTTGTTTCTGTTACTGTTCCCCTTGTTCCTTGTTCCCGCCCACCCTCCCAGTGTCTCTGTTTAGTGGTACTTTAAAAGCGGTCTAGAATGTGGGCTGTTTTAATCACATTGCGCTGTGGCCAGACATGAAGCAAATATTCTCTCCAGCAACCGAGCTTTTAAAGCGCTGCCGAAGTGAGTCTTCCCGGGAGTTTGCTTTTAGTAAATAAACATAATTATTCACGTCTGTTGCTTGAAGCTCCAACACAAGTCGATATCTTCCTCAACCCACCTCCCCACCACCCAAACAATTTCTGGTAATTCTCTGACCTGGTGAGGTAAAAGGTGACGTCGTTAGACGCGGCCACGTGTACTGTTATGTAACTCTATTAGCTTGAAAATAAAACAGACCCTAACGGAGACAGGAACTGCAGTAAAAAAAGGGGAAATAAATCTGTAAATTTGTTCACAAATGATGACTCCTACTTCTACTAAGACCGTGTAATCTGAAATGGCCGTGCATTTTTTTTTTGTGTGAATCCTAAAACTACATGCCTGTTGTAAGTGATGAATGATGGCGCCTGTATGGATGGTAGGTGTGCGAGAAGTAAACATTTAGAAGAAGTAGGAACAAGAAAGTTAATGTAAGGTAATGTAAATATAAGAAATTTAAGAAAGAAAGAAAGAAAGGAAAGAAAGTAATCTTTTACACCTTCGTCAGGACAGAAAGAAAACATGTCATCCATCCCACTGACTCTTAGTCAGGACAGAAAGAAAACATGTCATCCATCCCACTGACTCTTAGTCAGGACAGAAAGAAAATATGTCATCCATCCCACTGACTCTTAGTCAGGACAGAAAGAAAACATGTCATCCATCTCACTGACTCTTAGTCAGGACACAGAGAAAACATGTCATCCATCCCACTGATTCTTAGTCAGGACACAAAGAAAACAGGTCATTGAGCCCACTGACTCTTCGCCAAGGGAAAAAAAATTATTCAGCCCATTGACTCCGCGTCCGGAAAAGAAACTGCAGGTTATTCAGCCCGTATCAGTCAACCTTTAGACCTCTGTCATGTCCATAAAAGAAGGTCCGTTAATCTTTCGACCTTCGTCAGGGCAGAAAAAAAAAGTGAACAATTTCAAATAATTAAACAATGTACAAATTCTGATTTTATTCTCTCACGAAAAATTTAGCATTCAACATTCGCTTTAATGCAGAATGAGAAAAAAAAAGAAGACATATCTAATGTTGGTTTTGGTTAGAACACTTCTCATGATGAAAACCTTTTAGGCTGAAATATTGTCAGCTTTTTTGCTGCTGCTGTTGTTGTTGTTGTTATTCATGGCTTGTAAAACATCACATTTCACTGTTGATCTGATTTATATTTTTTGGTACAAGATTTATTCCAGTTTTTATTTCTCTTATTACTAAAGAGTTTCAGAGGCACAAAGAGTGTAACTGGAAACAGAAGGATGCGGAGATGGATAGGAATGCGCATGTGGATTAATATCAGTAGAATAACTCAAACGCCTCCGTTTCCTCGGCTCAGAAGTGAAGGTATTTCATTACTTCTCACTTCACTACTCACAACAAAATAATTACAGTCAAATTTCTGATACTGCATTTGTTTAACAGCAGTAGAAGTCGACATACGGAAGATGTGATACAAAATTCAACGAGTCGACCAAGTCACTTTGTGGCAATAAGATAAGTAGATTACTTTCATACAGCTACAACCACCAAACAGGGATGTACAGTAAACATCCGGGCCAGTAGATGTAGGCGTGGTCAAGATTAAATATATGAAAGGAGAGAAGGTCATCACAATGACACACGGATGTACATACCAAACCGCGTTTTCTACGGCCTCCGCAAATGCTCTTCCACCAAAGTAAAACGGCTACAGAAGCCCCTGCATCATAAAAAATGAGACATAAATGGGGATTATAGTATTAGTTCACATATTTTCATCGATTTGTTCGCACCAAGACGAGTGATGTTGTCAACGTTACACCTGGCTGCCTTACCTGGCTGCCTTACCTGGCTGCCTTATCTTCCCTAAATCCACGAGGGAGCAGGAAGCCTATTTCTACAGTTTAGTTTTCTTGAGTCCAACTGACCTGGATCGAGCCACCAAGCTTGAGTGCTCTTACTCGTTCATTACTAATCCTTATTTTAAAAATGCACAAAGATGTGAAATGAATGGATTATTAGTTAGTTGTTCTGCTTCCACAGCTGGTTCGTAGCTAGTAGAGTAAGTTTTTTTTTCTGAACATCCACGTGCAAACTTGAATTCCAATTCATTTATTCATAAAGGTTTTAAACAATGAGATCAGGGGGAAAAAAAGGGGAGAGGGGGGAATGATGTAGATGGGGGAAGACGAGGGCTTGATCAATTTCAGAGCCACACGAAAACCGAGGGACGACTCCATTCATAAAGTCACAGACGTCCCAAATGGCGAAGACTAGCATGGCTCCATTCTCCACAGAAAACAAACTTCAGAGACCGAGTCCCCGGAGTATCTCCTCGTGGTCAGATCTGGCATCTAATCCACGACACCCATTATCCTTGGAGGTTTACGTATTTGTTCAGTGGACATATCCAGGACGAATGGTAATCATAGAGGGACCATCAAGTTCAGAATAGTTCCTGGATAGGTGCCTCTACAAACTCTGGAACTAATACTATTCCCGTTTCTCATTAGGGCTGTAATAATCGGCTGGAATGTGAAGTCACGCTAGAGAAGAGAAAAGGGAGGAAAGCATGTCTATCTTCTGAAGAGGTACTCACCCTGCTGAGAAAATCTTTATTATTCTGAGTTAACTTTAAGCTTCTGTCTTTGCAGTCAACGGTGCTACGAGTACTGGAAGTCTGTATGTCCCTAAGTTCTTTTACTGACCCGGCCACTGTATCAATAAGGCCCCTAACCCTTTTATTTAAGGGCATATATGAATTATGTAGAGCTGAAAGTAGCGTTCACGTCAGATTTTCCTATCAACGTGTGTTGCGTGTCAATGTTGTTGGAAATAATACAACTTTGTTTTCATACTCTGGTTATCAAGATGACCTCCCTGGAGCTTGTGCTCGCAATTTAGAGCGTGCATCAAAAACTTGCACCGGGTTTTACTGAGTGTCTGAGATGATTGTCGAGGGAGATGGGGATGTAGAGAGCCAAGTTAAAATCTGAGTTCGCCAGAGAGTCACTATTACTGTCTTGTGGAGTGAAGATGTTGGGTTGTGCTTGCAACATTATATCTCGTCTCGGAGAGTGTGACGGAGAACATGTGTGCTTTTACTTGTTCTTGGTTCTTATGGCGGCGGGAGTTGACTGTAAGAGGTTTGTGTCGCTTGGAACTATTATGTGCGTTTCCTTTTGAGAACGCTGCTGTATGGCTCAGCATAACATTATCCTTGATGTATGGCTCAGCATAACATTATCCTTGATGTATGGCTCAGCATAACATTATCCTTGATGTATGGCTCAGCATAACATTATCCTTGATGTATGGCTCAGCATAACATTATCCTTGATGTATGAACAACATAACATTATCCTTGATGTATGGCTCAGCATAACATTATCCTTGATGTATGGCTCAACATAGCATTATCCTTCTTCGCTTCGCATCATCATGATGATTCATATATTAACCATCGTAGTATTCGCTGGTGATAAGCTTTGCTTACTTGCTATGGTTATGTTCGTCCGTCGCAGTGGGTTGTCTGACCTGTCTTTCCTGGCAAGTGTTGTATCTTCCAGAACTGTATGCTTCATAAATATATGTAACACATACGTATGTTACGAACTAAATCATCTAACGGTAGGCCTGTGGAACTACGACGGAATCTTCTTAGCCTGGATAATGAGTTGAAGAATTATCTAGAAGAAAGTAAGAAGAAAAAAAAGGACAGTAATAAATGGCGTTCTGGCTAGAACGAAGATCGCCATAGAAACCCTTCAACCATTCAGTCTGGATCCTGTTTTACCCTACTCTTGACAGAAGAAGCTCCGGACTATAAGTATGACTTGCAGTAGAAGTCTGCATGTGGTGATCAACCATAAAGCAAATATCAAATCCTAGACTTCGTATCTCCCAATGATTTACCGTCCGTCCGTGCGACAACTGGACGTAGTCTCTTGATTGTGGCTGAACTTCATGTAATATCTTTTTTTCTTTTTTGGTACCTTCGTGTGAAGTGAAACATAGTGCGCCTCGTGCTGCATACACACTCTGTCCATCCTAGGAGTCTGCTTACCTCGGTGCTAGTATATCCAGTGCCCGTTTCTACTTCTACGTCGGCTTAGTCCAAAACTTTCTGAATGGCCATCCACATCACCGAAGACAAGGTAGTTCCGTGAACAACACCATCTCTGTACAACAAAATCTTCCTTCTTTTTCATTCTTCATTGTCTTCTTCTTC
Organism: Achatina immaculata; assembly: GCA_009760885.1. Taxonomy (NCBI): domain Eukaryota; kingdom Metazoa; phylum Mollusca; class Gastropoda; order Stylommatophora; family Achatinidae; genus Lissachatina; species Lissachatina immaculata. The sequence continues at coordinate 24,005,295 of CM019691.1, read as the reverse complement.
GCTGTCCTCTTCTTCTTCTTCTTCTTCTTCTTCTTCCTGGAGTTGTGAGCCGCTGATACAGTGAGGCTGTTGAGGCACAGCATGGTGACGGATTGGGAGCGGGTTATGGCGGCTATTTTGTCAGTCCCTGGGTGTAGCTAAAAAGCAGGGGGCGTGTGCAATACTTCTTTAGTAGACTCCACCACCATGGGGACTATGGCGATCCCTGCCCCGTTAGCCAGGCTAAGTCTGTCACGGGGGGGGGGGGTACCAACAGAGAGGTGGGGCAGGCTTGGACAGTTATGGTTCTTCAACCCTGCCGCTGGTGTGGCCGGTTATGGAAGAACATTCATGAAAGTGCTCAAGTTATGTGCGAATTTTAAACCAAAAAAAAAATCTTAAGATCTTACCAACTGGACCACAATTCATCTGTTACGACTCATTCACCCTTAACAAGATAAAATGTTCTGACTTTACGTCGTTTCTTTTCCTTTGCCTCGCCAATACAAACTAATATACTAGATCAAAATAACTCCTTCTGGGAACAAAAATAACATAAATAAATCAGTTTTGGACGCCATTTCTGTTCTTCTCGCGCACTTAAGAAGGCAAATTAGCTTTAGTTCAATTCGTTTGGTCTACCGGCTTGTAAATTCTGGGAGGTTTTCACTGCCAGAGCCAGACCGTAAAACCATCCTGTAGCTGGCTTTGAGGCTGCGAGGTAAACAAAGCACGTTACTCGCACCGATGATCTCCTCCAACACGAAAGATCGTTCCGCCTGATCAGGTTTCCGTGGCGTACATTTGTCTTTGACTGGGCGGGTGTGAATGTCCCAGTCACAGACGAGCAAACTTCAGAAGGCATAGATCTTGCTTTACAAAACAAAGGGTTTATGATCCAAGGGATCGCGATCTGTAAAGAAAACACCGAAACGTGGATAGAGAACTTCCAAATATCAGTGTTTTATTTGGAGATTACGATACAAGGAAAAAAAATCTTTAGAAAAATTCGACAATATTTTCAGCAAGTTAGCCGTTTGCTTTGATAAAAATAATCTTCAAAATGTCCCATATAATCGATTTTAAAGATATATTTCCCAACACAAGTTGCATTGCTTCTAGAATTTGCATCCTGAATGAAGAAAATATATTTTTTTTCTAAATCAATCAATCAAGTGCCCTGCCGCGTAGCGTAGGCGATCATTTTTCTCCACAATTCCCTGTCTTTAGACTTGATTATGAGATCCGCCGGTGACTTTCTTCCTAGCCACAGTGACAGCCCATTTAGTAATTTCTCTCTCTTTGTCTTCCTCTGTCTCTTCTTCCTTCAATTTTTCCAGTTCACACCATACAGTGTGTTCCAATTTTCCTCTTCTCAGAAAATGTCCTACATATCTCGATTGTCTGCATCTGATCTTTGCTGTAATTTGCCTTTTAATTCCAGCCTCTCTTGTAAGACTTCTTCGTTGGTTTTCTTAGCTGTCCATGGTACCTTCAACATCCTTCTTACAAACCACATTTCCATGTCCATCATTTCTCGCTGTACTCTCTTATTCACGGACCATGCTTCACATCCATAAAAAAAATTGGCTCGATGTAACATTTAAGTACTCAGAATCTTGTTTCCATTGATACGGATCTGTTGCACAAGATGTTTCTCATTTTCTGGAATGCTGACGTGGCCTGAGCACGTCTGCCTTTTTTTTTTTCCTAAAGTGACGGTTAATTACAATTAATTTTGATGATTTCGTTTGATGTTCGTCGACGTTCTTACGTGTCTGTGGCTGTTACGTGTCTGTGGCTGTTACGTGTCTGTGGCTGTTACGTGTCTGTGTCTGTTACGTGTCTGTGCCTCTTACGTGTCTGTGACTTACGTATCTGTGGCTGTTACGTGTCTGTGCCTGTTACTTATCTATGCCTGTTACGTGAAAGTGCCTGTTACCTATCTGTGCCTGTTACGTGTCTGTGTCTGTTACCTATTTGTGTCTGTTACGTATCTTTGCCTGTTACGTGTCTGTGACTGTTAAGTGTCTGTGACTTACGTATCTGTGCCTGTTACGTGTCTGTGGCTGTTACTTGTCTGTGCCTGTTACGTATCTGTGCCTGTTACGTATCTGTGCCTGTTACGTATCTGTGCCTGTTACGTACCTGTGCCTGTTATGTATCAGTGCCTGTTACGTGTCTGTGTCTGTTACGTATCTATGCCCGTTACGTATCTGTGTCTGTTACCTATTGTGTCTGTTACGTATCTTTGCCTGTTACGTGTCTGTGACTGTTAAGTGTCTGTGACTTACGTATCTGTGCCTGTTACGTGTCTGTGGCTGTTACTTGTCTGTGCCTGTTACGTATCTGTGCCTGTTACGTATCTGTGCCTGTTACGTATCTGTGCCTGTTACGTACCTGTGCCTGTTATGTATCAGTGCCTGTTACGTGTCTGTGTCTGTTACGTATCTATGCCCGTTACGTATCTGTGTCTGTTACCTATTTGTGCCTGTTACGTGTCTGTGACTGTTAAGTGTCTGTGACTTACGTATCTGTGCCTGTTACGTGTCTGTGGCTGATACGTATCTGTGCCTGTTACGTATCTGTGCCTGTTACCTATCAGTGCCTGTGTCTGTTACGTGTCTGTGGCTGTTACGTGTCTGTGGCTGTTACGTCTCTGTGCCTGTTACGTATCTGTGCCTGTTATGTAGCTGTGCCTGTTACGTGTCTGTGGCTGTTACGTATCTGTGGCTGTTACGTGTCTGTGCCTGTTATATGTCTGTGTCTGTTACGTGTCTGTGGTAGTTAAGTATCTGTGTCTGTTACCTGTCTGTGGCAGTTAAGTGTCTGTGCCTGTTACGTGTCTGTGGCTGTTACGTGTCTGTGGCTGTTACGTGTCTGTGTCTGTTACATGTCTGTGGCTATTACCTGTATGTGGCAGTTAAGTGTCTGTGGCTGTTACGTGTCTGTGGCTGTTACATGTCTTTGGCTATTACCTGTCTGTGGCAGTTAAGTGTCTGTTCTGTGACTGTTAAGTGTCTGTTCTGTGGCTGTTACATGTTTGTAGCTGTTACATGTCTGTGGCTGTTAAGTGTCTTCTCTGTGGCTGTTAATTGTCTGTTCTGTGGCTGTTAAGTATTTGTTCTGTGGCGGTTCTGTTCTGTGGCTGTTATCTGTCTGTAGCTGTTAAGTGTCTGTTCTGTGGCTGTTAAGTGTCTGTTCTGTGGCTGTTAAGTGTCTGTTCTGTGACTGTTAAGTGTCTGTTCTGTGGCTGTTAAGTGTCTGTTCTGTGGCTGTTACGTGTCTGTTCTGTGGGTGTTACCTGCCTGTGGACCGTTATGTACCTTTGGCTGTTAAGGTCTGTAGCTGTTGCGTGTCTGTAACTGTCACATGTCCATGGCTGTTACCAGTCTGTATTATTTACCTGTCTGTAGCTGTTACCTGTCTTTGGTACGTGTCTATGGGTGTTATGTAATATTCAGTTGACATGGCAGCATCATCAGACTGTAATAGTTTTTTTTTTCTGATTTATAGTAGATGATCTTGCAATAAATACAGTTTTCTCAAACTGTGAACATTTTACCGTGCTGTATTTACAAATTAGGTCTTCTCATTTCAAGGCCACTACCACAGGTGAGAATTCATCGTTTGCCCTGGTGTGTCTTGCCTGCAGTGTCAGACTAGCCTCTTATTTAAGAGCAAGTCTTTCAGGCTAGGATACAGTAATTAATCAGGTTAAGTTCACTGGCCCTGAGATATGTCGTTCAGTGCATTCATCTACTCCTCCCGTTTGCTCTAACAAATGTACTCAGATCAGTACCAGTGAACGGGGTCCAATTTTTTTTTCATGCAAAAAAAGATCCTCTCAACCCTGGTAGCTGTTTTATTTACAGAGTGTTGGAGTAAGCATAGATTCCCGAGACTGTTACTAACACCTTAAACTAGGCATAGGCAACTGGTATAGTTCGGTGAGGGGGGGGGGGTGTGGACGATGCACGCTTAGATCGAGGGGTGTACGACCTTGGTCGAAGCGTTATCGTCCACGTGATTGGTAATTGGTTTCTGAAATATATATACATTGGCGGGCACTCAGTGTAGATAGAGGCAATTGCCGGACGGTATCTTGTTTAATGTGTCCAATGGATGTGCTGCAAATTCCTGTGTATTATGGTGATCGGTGGCTATATTCTCCCGTGCCCACCTCATGTGGTGTAGATTATGTATTTGTGCAGTAAGCTGTGACGTAGGTTTCTGTATTTACGTATCAATATGGACACGATTTTCAGTGTGACTTATATGGGTGGGCAACATGTTTGATTCGTTACTATGGTTTCACATAGATTGATCTTGTGCTGCAGCAACTCGGTTATATAGAGGTGTGTCATGGTAACGGTGGGTGCATGGGATAGGTGCCATTGCACATTATATTCTTAGTGTATGCTACGTGTAGGACCAAGAGAGCCGGGAGTCCAGGTTCATCAGGTTTTCAATAATGCAAAATGAGAAATCATTACCATATGATACCAGGCTTAATTACCATTGTAATGACACCTGTCTTGATGTCATGTTGATGTCAGTGTCAGTTGTATGTGTTGTTGTGGCATATAGTGAGATTAAAATGTTGTGTCCTTAATTTCAGACTTGATGATTTGTACCGCATGTCAATGCGTTGTGTATTGATTAAATGCTCAGGATGTATGTATAACTGGCATACAGTATACCAAGGAGGGGAGAACCTGGGTTGGCAGTCATGATGGGGGAGCTAGACTGGCCTCGAGCACGGTAGTACATCACCAAGGATTGTTGGTCTGTAAACATCCTGAGAAAATATATTCCTCCCAATAATTATAAATGTAAGAAGTTTTACAGGATGGGGGCGGGGGACGCAAAAAACCCTCAAATTTTTACATATCTTCTGAGGGCCGCACACTTTAAAAATGTCAAATTTAAGAACCTCTTAATCGCAACGGGTTAAAAAAAAAAGGTAAAGGTAACACTGTCATGGCTTAGAGGCACATAGGGAATATGGTGTTGGTGCCAATATTTTCCTTGACCTGTAGGCACCCAACAGTGGTCAGCATCATGCTTGGTTACCTTTCCTTCTCCAACTCCAGAAGAAGTCGGGTTACCCTACAGCGTGACTGGGGCGCCTCCGGCCGGATTCGAACTCCCGAACTTCGTCATATAATGTAGATAAATTTGAAGTGTGTGTTTGTGTGTGAGAGAGAGAGAGAGAGAGAGTGAGAGAGAATGAGAGAGTGAGAGAGAATGAGAGAGAGAGAGAGTGAGAGAGAATGAGAGAGTGAGAGAGAGTGAGAGAGAGAGAGGGAGAGAGAGAGTGAGAGAGTGTGAGAGAGTGTGTGTGAGAGAGAGTGATTGATTGATTGATCTTTATTTCAAAAGGGTTAAGAATTGGGCACGCAGGCCCGTCTGACATTCTGCCCTTTATCATACATCTTTCACTCTATTCCAGACATTCTATAAATTGTTCATGTAACAAACATAATTAACATTGAAGCTGAGAGAATAAAATACAATATAACATTTACGTTTCGCTCTTAAACATTCACTCAGTACAGAAGTAACTACATACATTATAAATGGCTATCTACTAAACAAAATTTTCGGGACTATACAGAAAACAATTAATTGTATTCGGTGTCTGTAAGAGCAGTTTAAGATAACTTTTAAGTTTTATAATTCATGGAGGCATGTAGTCGACATCAAATAGATATTGGGAAAGCTTGTAGTTATAGGAAGGAGTATAATTTATATTTTTTATACAGGATAGGAGGGTATTCCAAAGATGAGCAACAGAATAACTAAAGCTTTTCTTGTAAAGATCAAGTCTAGATTTTGGAAGACATATGTTGTTCAAGCGTTGGCTGCACTTTGGGCTAAATTTAAACAGGTTCCATAGATAAGGCGGGGCATGCCGTGGAAGAATTTGATGTACTAACTTGGCTTTGTTGAAGAGGAACCTGTTCTTAAGAGGCAGTATTTTGATACGTTTGTGCTGGTTAGTTGTTTGTGCTTGATCTTTGTCACTAATAAGCTTTACTGCTCGCTTTTGGAGTGAGCAAAAGCTCTTTGTATTTGACACTGAGCAACTATCCCAAACTGTTGAGCAATAGTCTAAGAGTGTTTGTATATGAGATATGTAGTATGTCTTTCTAGTGTCTTGATCGATGAAGTGCTTAATTTTAGCTAACTGAGAGTGTGAGAGAGTGAGAGACAATGAGAGAGAGTGAGAGACAATGAGAGAGAGTGAGAGAGAATGAGAGACAGTGAGAGACAGTGAGAGAGAGAGAGTGAGAGAGAGAGTGAGAGAGAATGAGAGAGTGAGAGAGAGACTGAGAGGGATAGTGAGAGAGAGAGTGAGAGAGAGACTAAGAGAGATAGTGAGAGAGAGAGTGAGAGAGTGAGAGACAATGAGAGAGAGTGGGAGAGAGAGTGAGAGACAGAGAGTGAGAGAGAGAGTGAGAGAGAGTGAGAGACAATGAGAGAGAGTGAGAGAGAGTGAGAGAGAGTGAGAGACTGAGTGAGAGACTGAGTGAGAGAGTGAGAGAGAGTGGGGGAGCGAGTGAGAGAGAGTGAGAGAGAGAGTGAGAGTGAGAGAGAGTGGGAGAACGAGTAAGAGAGAGAGTGAGAGTGAGTGAGAGAGAGTGACCGTGAGAGAGATTTAAAAGAAAAATGTTACTTATGGTAATATATACCTGAGTCTGAGACGTTTTTTTTTAATTCTCAAGATCTGCTGGAATAGACGTTTGTCGTAATTCTCAAGTTGTTTTCTAAGTGTATATATGTTAGCCTTGATCTTGCTTTACGTATAATGTACTTCAACCTAGAAAATAACTTGAACCATTTAGCCAAGGTTGTCCGTATATACTTTAAAAGATAGTGGCAAGTAATATTGCAACCGTAGTAAGAAGGTCTTACGTCTCACTAGAAATGGCCAACTTTGTTTTCATGATCCCCGTGTACGTCATTCATTTCCTTCCTTCTCTCGATCTTTGTTTTTCAAGCCAGCGGACCATATTTTATCATTTCTAATAATTGCAGTTGTTTCCCTTACAAAAAAAAAAAAAAGGTTTTCAGGGGATTTTGTTTTTGAACTTCCTCCCCATTTTTTTTTTTTTTGGTTTGTTTCCTGGAAGTTGACTGCTGAAAGATGGTGTTGATGACGATGGTGACGCAGGCAACACGTGGAGTGTCCAAAAATATGAGTTTGTTATTCAGTGGCGAATTAAACAGGGTTAAGCCTAGGGGTCAGAGAGAGCAAGGGCTCAACGTAAGAAAACAAATAATATACGCAAATGTAGATTCTTGTTTCATGTGACAGTCATTTATAACTATTATTGCTACACTAGCACTTTATGTGAAAGACGATGACGATGGTTGGGACATGTGCTCCTGATGACTGACGACTCACTACCACAAATAGCACTAATATGGACGCCACAGGGGAACAGAAGTAAGGGTAGACCAAAGGAGATACGGAGAAGAACAATAGAGAGGATGTTGAGCAATAGAGGGCTCACTTGGACAAGAGCGGAAAAAAGGCAAAGGACAGACGTTTGTGGAAAACCCTTGCGGAAGCCCCATGTGCCTTGGGCACTTAAGGTTCATGGAGGGGGAGGGGAGAGAGAGAGCACGTTTGTTATGCAAAAGGCAGCGACGTATCAGTTGTGTTTGGTCTGTGTAGAACAGTCATATTATATAGGCGAGATCGCAGCGAATAGAGATCTCGACCATAAATCAGGAAATGGACGGGAGTCATAAGTTTAATCTGGGGGCCAGGGTGATGGTTAATCCTCTGCTATCTGTATTCTGTTATCGTTCAAACAGTGATAAAATGTCAGTGTTTTCACATCTCTTTCTCTCTCTCTCTCTCTCTCTCTCTCTCTCTCTCTCTCTCTCTCTCAACAAAGCAAAGTTAGTATATCAAATTCTTTCACGGCATGCCCCGCCTTATCTATGGAACCTGTTTAAATTTAGCCCAAAGTGCAGCCAACGCTTGAACAACATATGTCTTCCAAAACCTAGACTTGATCTTTACAAGAAAAGCTTTAGTTATTCTGTTGCTCATCTTTGGAATACCCTCCCATCCTGTATAAAAAATTTTAAGTTATACGTCTTCCAACAACAACAAACTTTACCAACATCTGTTTGATGTCGACTACATGCCTCCATGAATCATAAAACTTAAAAGTTATCTTAGACTGCTCTTAGAGACACCGAATACAGTTAATTGTTTATTCTGAATAGTTCCGAAATTTTTGTTTAGTAGATAGTCATTTATATCTGTATGTAGTTACTTTTGTATTGAGTGAATGGATAAGAGCGAAACGTAAATGTTATATTTTATTTTATCTCTCTCAGCTTCAATGTTAACTATGTTTGTTACATAAATAGCATATTTGTAGAATGTCTGGAATAGAGTGAAAGATGTATGATAAAGGGCAGAATGTCAGACGGGCCTGCGTGCCCAATTCTTAACCCTTTTGAAATAAAGATCAATCAATCAATCAATCTCTCTCTCTCAATCAATCAATCAATCTCTCTCTCTCTCTCTCTCTCGCTTTCCCTCTCTCTCTCTCTCTCTCTCTAAACCTTAAGTGCCCAAGGCACATGGGGCTTTCGCAATGGTTTTCCACAAACGCCTGTTCTTTTTTCCCGCTCTTGCCCAAGTGAGCCCTCTATTGCACAGCATCCTCTCATTTGTTCTTCTCCATGTCTCCTTTGGTCTACCCTTACTTCTAAATGTTCCTCTGTGGTGTCCTTCTTAGCACTATTTTTGGTAGTGAGTCGTCAGTCATCCGGAGCACATGTCCCAACCATCGCTAGCGTCTTTCCTCAATAATTGCACATCTAGCCACATTTAAATAAATATTCCCTTGTAAACTGGAAAGAGCAGAAATTAAAATTAATGGCGAAACCCTAACGGAAACATACCATCATATACCTAGGCAGCTTACTACCACCTGATAGAGGAACAAATAAAGACATAAAGAGTAGAATAAATAAAGAATTGAAGATTAGAATAAATAAAGGCATAATGATTAGAATAAATAAAGACATAAAGATTAGAATAAATAAAGAGTAGAATAAATAAAGACATAAAGATTAGAATAAATAAAGACATAAAGATTAGAATAAATAAAGGCATACAGATTAGAATAAATAAAGACATAAAGATTAGAATAAATAAACGCTGCTGGTGAGATTCTTCAGCTGCCGTGCGTGGAGCGGTGCTCCTCCCGGCCAATGAAGAAAGGTGCAAATGGTGTTGCCGCGCAACACCACTGCGGAAAAGGTGGTAGAAAGGATAAAGCGAAGCAAACAGTAAAATCACGGCACCTCTGGTCTGGAGGTCGGCCACGTCCTGAGTGCAGTTATATCAGGTGAAAAGCATGAACCGGCTTGTCCCAGAGGTTAAGACACTACTGGCAAGACTCTTCGAATGCCGCGCGTGGAGTGAAGCTCCTTCCGGTCAAGAAAGAAAATGCGGAAAAGAAATAAAGGTTGCTGTGCGGCGCCGACATGAAAAGGTGGTGGAAAGGATAATGTGAAATTTAATCGGTATGTCCAGTAGTATCGCTGAGAGAGCTACACATACCACGGCGCCTCTGCTCTAGAGGCCGGCCACGTCCGAAATACACCTACACTGGTGAAATATGCCTAAACCGGCACACACCATGGGTGGAACTTGATGGCTAGACATGTCATGCCACCTCCGCTCTAGAGGTCGGTCACGCCTGATATACACCCATACTGGTGAACTTTGCCTAAACCGGCTCACACCAGGGGTGGAACTTGATGGCTAGACATGTCATGCCACCTCTGCTCTAGAGGTCGGTCACCCAAACTTGTGAATTATGCCTAAACCGGCTTACACCAGGGGTGAATCTTGAAGGCTACGCATGTCACAGCACCTCTGCTCTAGATGTCGGTCACGTCCCAAACACGCCCATACTGGGATAATATGCCTAAACCGGCTCAACCCAGGGGTGGAAGTCACTAGTGGCGAGGATTCGTCCCCCTGGACAAAAGCTCCATCCTGGTCACAATTAGGAAGGGTAGCGGCCACGACCACAAAATGCTGAAGTCAGAGACACTGGACCAGGGCAGTCCAGATGGGCAACCACCTCTCACCCGGCGGGGATGTTTGCGTATTCTAATCACGCTGAGGTTTTCCGGTGAGAAAGTCCAACTCTGGACTGGATGGGCAACCACCTCTCATCCGGCGGTGATACACGGGTATCTCAAAACACGTTGAGGTTTTCCGGTGAGAAGGTCCAACTCTGGCCTGGGTGGGCTACCACCTCTCACCCAGCGGGGATGCACTGATATCCTAAACACGTCGAGGTCTTCCGGTGAGAAAGTCCGACTCCAGACTAAACTGGTGCGACGAAAACCACGGTGTCACGCAATCCGCTTCAGAGACCCACCAAGAATACAGCTAAAGCCCTGCGATACTCTGAACCCCTTGTGGTCCTCTCGGGGACTACACAGGAGACCATGGGACCTAACGAGGACCACAGGCGTAAATTCAGTAGGATCACAGGGCAGTCTTGGTGGTAGAAGCGAACGAAGAAGAAGAAGAAGAAGGAAGAAATAAATAAAGACATAAAGATTAGAATAAATGAAGACATAAAGATTAGAGTAAATAAAGGCATAAAGAATGGAATAAATTAAAGCAAGAACAGCTTTCATAAATCTTAGAAACATCAGTAAATCCTGCCAGTACAGTACTTGAGCCAAAATAAAGCTGTACCAAAGTTGTGCTATCCGTGCTCCTCTATGGAGCAGAATGCTGGAGAGCAACTGAAAAGGAAATGAGCAAATTATCCTCATTCCACACAACCTGCCTCAGAAAGATTCTAAATATTTATTGGCCAGAAACAATAAATAATACAGACCTACTCGCCCAATGTGAACATGAAGCCATGCATGTCATAACAACCACACACACACACATACACAAATATATATGTATATACAACGCTGGAAATGGGTTGGTCATTAGTTCCGAAGAGACCACAGCAACATGTCTAGAACAGCCGTACGATGACAATCGAGGAAAAGATAAAGAGAGGCCGACCAAAGGCTACCTAGTGGAGAACTGTAGAAGCAGAAATGAGTAGCATGCAGCACAGCTGGGGCACAATTCCAAGGCTGGCCCCAGATCGTAAAAAGGTGGAGAGAATTTGTTGCTGCCCTGCCACAGAGTGTCCTGGGCGTTGATTGCTTAGCCGATTGAAGAACATGGACATGGATGGAACCTGAAAACATACCATTGGCGGTAAGGGATCTGCCACTGCCTCTTTCTGTATTGTTTGGTGGTGAAATGTCTGCCATTGCTTCTTTCTGTATTGTTTGGTGGTGAAATGTCTGCCATTGCTTCTTTCTGTATTGTTTGGTGGTAAAATGTCTGCCACTGCTTTTTTCTGTATTGTTTGGTGGTAAAATGTCTGCCACTGCTTCTTTCTGTATTGTTTGGTGGTGAAATGTCTGCCACTGCTTCTTTCTGTATTGTTTGGTGGTGAAATGTCTGCCATTGCTTCTTTCTGTATTGTTTGGTGGTGAAATGTCTGCCACTGGCTCTTTCTGTATTGTTTGGTGGTAAAATGTCTGCCACTGCCTCTTTCTGTGTTGTTTGGTGGTAAAATGTCTGCTACTGTTCTCTGGATCACTGTAACCTGTATATTTCATTTCATCCACTACCCACTGCAAGTGGCAATGAATCAAGGAAAGAGGACATTCAAATCTCTTCAAGACTTTCCTGAATAGCTCAACATTTTTGACGTTTCAGATGATGATGATGATGATGATGATGAGCAGGCAAGTTATAGTAAAAATGTAGACACATTTGATAGGACAATGACAAAAAAACGCTACACTTTACAAATATCAAAAGTTAACAGCAGTATTTGCTGGTTTGCTCTCGACTTGTCAATCTGCTCGCATATGATGTCCAATAAGGAAAGATGTTGGGGTTTTTTGGTGCCTTCTCCGCTTATCTCCGCCCTATAATAGGCTCCGCAGCTTCGGGAGCCAATCAAATTAGCTAATTTCCCATGAAACTAATCTTCTCTACCTACCTTCTGTCTCCATCTATGGAGATAACGACACGTCATCTTTCTGTTCAAGTTTTGCATGTAATGAACAGTTGTCATTCCTGCTAGTTTTATCAGATCTCTGGTTCAACTCTGGCCTGGGTGGGCTACCACCTCTCACCCAGCGGGGATGCACTGATATCCTAAACACGTCGAGGTCTTCCGGTGAGAAAGTCCGACTCCAGACTAAACTGGTGCGACGAAAACCACGGTGTCACGCAATCCGCTTCAGAGACCCACCAAGAATACAGCTAAAGCCCTGCGATACTCTGAACCCCTTGTGGTCCTCTCGGGGACTACACAGGAGACCATGGGACCTAACGAGGACCACAGGCGTAAATTCAGTAGGATCACAGGGCAGTCTTGGTGGTAGAAGCGAACGAAGAAGAAGAAGAAGAAGGAAGAAATAAATAAAGACATAAAGATTAGAATAAATGAAGACATAAAGATTAGAGTAAATAAAGGCATAAAGAATGGAATAAATTAAAGCAAGAACAGCTTTCATAAATCTTAGAAACATCAGTAAATCCTGCCAGTACAGTACTTGAGCCAAAATAAAGCTGTACCAAAGTTGTGCTATCCGTGCTCCTCTATGGAGCAGAATGCTGGAGAGCAACTGAAAAGGAAATGAGCAAATTATCCTCATTCCACACAACCTGCCTCAGAAAGATTCTAAATATTTATTGGCCAGAAACAATAAATAATACAGACCTACTCGCCCAATGTGAACATGAAGCCATGCATGTCATAACAACCACACACACACACATACACAAATATATATGTATATACAACGCTGGAAATGGGTTGGTCATTAGTTCCGAAGAGACCACAGCAACATGTCTAGAACAGCCGTACGATGACAATCGAGGAAAAGATAAAGAGAGGCCGACCAAAGGCTACCTAGTGGAGAACTGTAGAAGCAGAAATGAGTAGCATGCAGCACAGCTGGGGCACAATTCCAAGGCTGGCCCCAGATCGTAAAAAGGTGGAGAGAATTTGTTGCTGCCCTGCCACAGAGTGTCCTGGCGTTGATTGCTTAGCCGATTGAAGAACATGGACATGGATGGAACCTGAAAACATACCATTGGCGGTAAGGGATCTGCCACTGCCTCTTTCTGTATTGTTTGGTGGTGAAATGTCTGCCATTGCTTCTTTCTGTATTGTTTGGTGGTGAAATGTCTGCCATTGCTTCTTTCTGTATTGTTTGGTGGTAAAATGTCTGCCACTGCTTTTTTCTGTATTGTTTGGTGGTAAAATGTCTGCCACTGCTTCTTTCTGTATTGTTTGGTGGTGAAATGTCTGCCACTGCTTCTTTCTGTATTGTTTGGTGGTGAAATGTCTGCCATTGCTTCTTTCTGTATTGTTTTGGTGAAATGTCTGCCACTGGCTCTTTCTGTATTGTTTGGTGGTAAAATGTCTGCCACTGCCTCTTTCTGTGTTGTTTGGTGGTAAAATGTCTGCTACTGTTCTCTGGATCACTGTAACCTGTATATTTCATTTCATCCACTACCCACTGCAAGTGGCAATGAATCAAGGAAAGAGGACATTCAAATCTCTTCAAGACTTTCCTGAATAGCTCAACATTTTTGACGTTTCAGATGATGATGATGATGATGATGATGAGCAGGCAAGTTATAGTAAAAATGTAGACACATTTGATAGGACAATGACAAAAAAACGCTACACTTTACAAATATCAAAAGTTAACAGCAGTATTTGCTGGTTTGCTCTCGACTTGTCAATCTGCTCGCATATGATGTCCAATAAGGAAAGATGTTGGGGTTTTTTGGTGCCTTCTCCGCTTATCTCCGCCCTATAATAGGCTCCGCAGCTTCGGGAGCCAATCAAATTAGCTAATTTCCCATGAAACTAATCTTCTCTACCTACCTTCTGTCTCCATCTATGGAGATAACGACACGTCATCTTTCTGTTCAAGTTTTGCATGTAATGAACAGTTGTCATTCCTGCTAGTTTTATCAGATCTCTGGTTCATGACACTTGCATGATCATCTGTGTCATTATTTGAACATGAACACATTTGAAAGAGGGAGAGAGGGCCGACTGTGTGAGAGTAAATGTACTGCATGCACTTGTGTGAGAGTAAATGTACTGCTTGCACTTGTGTAAGAGCAAATGTACTCTTTGCCTTATGTGAGAGTAAATGTGCTGCTTGCACTTGTGTAAGAGTAAATGTACTGCTTGCACTTGTGTAAGAGTAAATATACTGCTTACACTTGTGTGAGAGTAAATGTACTGCTTGCACTTGTGTAAGAGTAAATGTACTGCTTGCCTTGTATGAAAGTAAATGTACGGCTTGCACTGTGTGAGAGTAAATGTACTGCTTGCACCTGGACAAAACAAGCTCCTGGCCCAAGAAGAGAAGCAGAGAATGAAAAATGAGGGAAACAATAAACTCTGTAAGAAACAGCTAATAAATGAGAACTGAGAATAAATGATACTAGAGAATAAATGACAGTAGTAATTCTAATAGAAACAAATAAAACCGCATAAATTTAGAACAGATAAAGGAAAACCATTGTGAACAAAGTTTTTTTTTTAAAGACCATTGCATCCCTTTTTTAAAAAAAAGGGCGTAGCATCTTCCAGAATATTATTTATGTAGCTCCAAATGGAAATAAAGCAAATCATTAATATTTCCAAAATTAATTAACAGCTTTTGGTTTGCAAATTATTGTCCATCCCTTGAAGCACATACATCACTCTGGACGGAACCGGAAACAAGCAGGCGTCCATTTTTCTTCATTATTTCTCCAGCATCTTTTGCCAGCGCTGGAGAATGATAGCACGACTGTCCAAAATTATGCTGTCTCCGGGATAACAAGCGTCTCTTAGCTTAGAATAAATAGCTTGTGCCACTGCTATTTTTCATTCCTAATCACACGCCTGTGTTTTTAGCACGCAGAAGAGAAGACAGAGCCAGCGAAGGAACGAACAGTTTCTCTCTCCTCTTAAGCTAGATGCTGGCTTTGCCTTTCAATTGTGACCACTTAACCGTGAGGTTCTTCCACACGTGAACCTGCGGACTACTTCTGGCGTAAGGATAAAACATGAGTTGCTCGACTCGCCGGAAGGGATCGGACGTCCTGTATTATTCCGCGTGGGTTGCTTGCGTGAATGGTCTTCTGGAGGATAGGGTAACCTTTGGTCCCTGCACTGTAAAAGAACTGCCTTCGTTTGAAAACGTTCTGCCAGGGTTTGTCGAGGGAAATCCATCAGTTACGAGTAACATGTGTACTTTTTCTAAAGGTCATTGTAATGACTTTCAAAGTGTAGTGCTTGTATTGCAGAGGATATAGTATCATTTGTGAGTTGTTTGTAATTTTAATACTATGTCTTTAATAATAAACATAGGCTTATCTTGTACTTGCACGAACTGCGAGCTGTTGCTCTTTGCAGCCGATGCTGTAGAGATGTTGAGGTGCAGCATTGTATCGGCGTGGGAGCGGGTTACGAGAGCTACTTTTTCAGTCCCAGAGTACAGCTAAAAAGCAAGTGGTGTGCAATGCTTCTTTAGCAGACTCCACCACCATATGGACTATGGCGATCCCTGCCCCGTTACACAGGCTAGGTTTGTTACTGGGGGTACCACGGAGAGGTGGGACAGGGTCTTGGTCAGCTATGGTTCGCTAACCCTGACGCTGGCATATCAGCTATGGTTCGCTAACCCTGACGCTGGCATATCAGCTATGGTCGGTAACCCTGACGCTGGCATATCGGCTATGGTTCGCTAACCCTGACGCTGGCATATCAGCTATGGTTCGCTAACCCTGATGCTGGCATATCAGCTATGGGTCGCTGATTGCCTCATCAGATAGCGTCTTCCTCCCCCCCCCCCCCCCCCCCCCACCTACGGGTATCATTGATATGTACAAAATATTTTTGGTTCAGTTACTGTTATCAACAATTCATTTCGACGAAGAAGAGCTCAGGCCGAATGAGACAGTGGTCGGCGACCCACAGCTGACTGCTGCGTATGAATGGCAAATCCTGATCGGCCAAGACCCTGTTCTATTCCTCCGCCCACGCCTCCTCCTCACAGTGGTGCCTCTGGAAACAGTAGTCTGGCGCAGTGAATAGGGATCGCAGCGGGAAGACTAACCTGATCTTAAAAACGCATACAACCGAAGTCGGATGTGTTGGGCCAATAGGCGCGTAACGGCAGCACAACGCAACTCCCGCTCTTTTGAAGAAGAAGAAGAAGAAGAAGAAGAAGAAAAAACATCTAAACTACTTAAGTCTGGCACCTAATGCAGGACAAACACATTCGACAGCATTTATAGATGCCAACATATTACTACGGCTAAAAATAATATTAGATGTTAATTTTCAAAATTTCATACAGCGTTTCTTTTGACGCTGTCCGATGAGGCAATCAGCTACCCATAGCTGACCAAGACCCTGTCCAACCTCTCCGTGATACCCCCAGTAACAGGCTTAGCCTGGCTAACGGGGCAGGGATCGCCATAGTCCCCATGGTGGTGGAGTCTGCTAAAGAAACATTGCACACTCACGTGCTTTTTAGTTTTTTCTCCGGGAAGAAACAGCTAATAAATGAGAACTGAGAATAAATGATACTAGAGAATAAATGACAGTAGTAATTCTAATAGAAACAAATAAAACCGCATAAATTTAGAACAGATAAAGGAAAACCATTGTGAACAAAGTTTTTTTTTTAAAGACCATTGCATCCCTTTTTTAAAAAAAAGGGCGTAGCATCTTCCAGAATATTATTTATGTAGCTCCAAATGGAAAT
Source organism: Achatina immaculata (assembly GCA_009760885.1). Taxonomy (NCBI): domain Eukaryota; kingdom Metazoa; phylum Mollusca; class Gastropoda; order Stylommatophora; family Achatinidae; genus Lissachatina; species Lissachatina immaculata. Next base: position 23,988,438 of record CM019691.1, on the reverse strand, counting down.
AAAGCAAATCATTAATATTTCCAAAATAATTAACAGCTTTTGGTTTGCAAATTATTGTCCATCCCTTGAAGCACATACATCACTCTGGACGGAACCGGAAACAAGCAGGCGTCCATTTTTCTTCATTATTTCTCCAGCATCTTTTGCCAGCGCTGGAGAATGATAGCACGACTGTCCAAAATTATGCTGTCTCCGGGATAACAAGCGTCTCTTAGCTTAGAATAAATAGCTTGTGCCACTGCTATTTTTCATTCCTAATCACACGCCTGTGTTTTTAGCACGCAGAAGAGAAGACAGAGCCAGCGAAGGAACGAACAGTTTCTCTCTCCTCTTAAGCTAGATGCTGGCTTTGCCTTTCAATTGTGACCACTTAACCGTGAGGTTCTTCCACACGTGAACCTGCGGACTACTTCTGGCGTAAGGATAAAACATGAGTTGCTCGACTCGCCGGAAGGGATCGGACGTCCTGTATTATTCCGCGTGGGTTGCTTGCGTGAATGGTCTTCTGGAGGATAGGGTAACCTTTGGTCCCTGCACTGTAAAAGAACTGCCTTCGTTTGAAAACGTTCTGCCAGGGTTTGTCGAGGGAAATCCATCAGTTACGAGTAACATGTGTACTTTTTCTAAAGGTCATTGTAATGACTTTCAAAGTGTAGTGCTTGTATTGCAGAGGATATAGTATCATTTGTGAGTTGTTTGTAATTTTAATACTATGTCTTTAATAATAAACATAGGCTTATCTTGTACTTGCACGAACTGCGAGCTGTTGCTCTTTGCAGCCGATGCTGTAGAGATGTTGAGGTGCAGCATTGTATCGGCGTGGGAGCGGGTTACGAGAGCTACTTTTTCAGTCCCAGAGTACAGCTAAAAAGCAAGTGGTGTGCAATGCTTCTTTAGCAGACTCCACCACCATATGGACTATGGCGATCCCTGCCCCGTTACACAGGCTAGGTTTGTTACTGGGGGTACCACGGAGAGGTGGGACAGGGTCTTGGTCAGCTATGGTTCGCTAACCCTGACGCTGGCATATCAGCTATGGTTCGCTAACCCTGACGCTGGCATATCAGCTATGGTCGGTAACCCTGACGCTGGCATATCGGCTATGGTTCGCTAACCCTGACGCTGGCATATCAGCTATGGTTCGCTAACCCTGATGCTGGCATATCAGCTATGGGTCGCTGATTGCCTCATCAGATAGCGTCTTCCTCCCCCCCCCCCCCCCCCCCCCACCTACGGGTATCATTGATATGTACAAAATATTTTTGGTTCAGTTACTGTTATCAACAATTCATTTCGACGAAGAAGAGCTCAGGCCGAATGAGACAGTGGTTGGCGACCCACAGCTGACTGCTGCGTATGAATGGCAAATCCTGATCGGCCAAGACCCTGTTCTATTCCTCCGCCCACGCCTCCTCCTCACAGTGGTGCCTCTGGAAACAGTAGTCTGGCGCAGTGAATAGGGATCGCAGCGGGAAGACTAACCTGATCTTAAAAACGCATACAACCGAAGTCGGATGTGTTGGGCCAATAGGCGCGTAACGGCAGCACAACGCAACTCCCGCTCTTTTGAAGAAGAAGAAGAAGAAGAAGAAGAAGAAAAAACATCTAAACTACTTAAGTCTGGCACCTAATGCAGGACAAACACATTCGACAGCATTTATAGATGCCAACATATTACTACGGCTAAAAATAATATATTAGATGTTAATTTTCAAAATTTCATACAGCGTTTCTTTTGACGCTGTCCGATGAGGCAATCAGCTACCCATAGCTGACCAAGACCCTGTCCAACCTCTCCGTGATACCCCCAGTAACAGGCTTAGCCTGGCTAACGGGGCAGGGATCGCCATAGTCCCCATGGTGGTGGAGTCTGCTAAAGAAACATTGCACACTCACGTGCTTTTTAGTTTTTTCTCCGGGAATGAAAAAGTAGCTGCCACAACCCGCTCCCACGCCGATACGATGCTGTGCCTCAACATCTCTACAGCATAAGCTGCAAAGAACAACAGCTCGCAGTTACAGGGAGTCTGTATAAGTATAAGCAAAGTCTTACTATGAGAGAGCGAGTACTGGAAAATGACACGTACAACTGCATGTACACTTGACAGCTTCCAAACCAAGTGTCTGAGCAAGATGAAGGGAGTGCTCTGGTCAAATACCATATAGTAAACAAATACCATATAGTAAACAAATACCATATAGTAAGGAGCTCTTGTTAAGAAAGACAGGCATGGCTCCACTGTCGATAGCGACTGAAAGGAGAAGACGGAAACGGATTGGTCACATTATGAGAGTGACTGGCGAATTCCTTCCACGAAAAGCTTTGATGTTGACTCTATCTGGTAGAAGAAGCATTGGACGACCCAAAGACACATAATGACACACAACAGGTTGTGCTGGTAAAAAAAAAAGAATTGATAACCAAGAAGATAACGAAGGACCGACAGAAGTAGAAATCTCCTGCTAACACCAGCCCCAGATGTACTGAACACTGAATGGTCAAGAAGATATAGCAAAAGTGGAAAGCAGTATATTACCACAGCTAAAAATAATATGTTACTTGCTATATTTAAGAAGTCCTACGGCATTTGTGGGTAACAAAATATTTTGTAAAAAATCTATAAAAAATAATATATTAATTGTTATATTGAAGAAGTCCTACGGCATTTGTGTGTAACGAAATATTTTGTGAAAAAATCTGTCCCGTAGCATTTGCATGCTGTTAGGGGTATGAAGTGCTGGTGCTTTCCAAGCCACTATAGCATCTGAGGCAGAGATGCCAAGGGCTGTCCTCGCTGCCTTTGTTTACCTACGGAAACCCTAGTTTCCACTTTTTTTTTTTTTTTGAGACTGGGTTGGTCCCGGAGCTGGTCGTCTTCCCCCCCCCCCCACCCCACACCCCCACCCCCCGGGAGGCAGAAATGAAAATACCGGCTGATTGCGAAATCGAACTCAGGAACCTTCTGATCTACAGGCGAGAGCATTAACCAGTACACCAGCGCGGCACTAACAAGTTACTACTACAGCTAAAAGTAACACACTAATTGCTATATTTAAAATGTCCTGATAATGCTCAGATATGCCATCTTACAAAAACAGCTCTAAGAGAAAAATGTGGTAAACACATGTGGTTATGAGTGACTAGAAAACATCTGAGAGAGATCATTTTCAAAGGTGTTTTAAATTCTGGCTTACGTTTACTGGGTTACTTTTTCCATTGGATGTGGTAGTTGCATGATATTTAGCCATAGAAAATCATCAAGAATATATAAAGTTTCATTTTTTAAATTTTAGAAATAGATATTTACGCTGTTATCTTTGGGGGTAAAGACGCTGTACGATAAGGCAATCAGCGACCCATAGCTGATATGCCAGCGTCAGGGTTAGCGAACCATAGCTGACCAAGACCCTGTCCCACCTCTCCATGGTACCCCCAGTAACAGGCCTAGCCTGGCTAACGGGGCAGGGATCGCCATAGTCCCCATGGTGGTGGAGTCTGCTAAAGAAGCATTGCATAGCCCCTGCTTTTTAGTTATACTCCGGGATTGAAAAAGTAGCCGCCATAACCCACTCCCACGCCGACACGATGTTGTGTCTCAGCACCTCTACAGCATCAGCTGCAAAGAACAACAGCTCGCACTTACAGGGAGTTCGTGCAAGTACAAGCTGTTATCTTTTTGCTACATATTAAAATTTGCGGAAGCTGAACTTCGCTCCAAGAACAATATTTGTCATTTTCATCTTATACCATTTATACATTTTTAAAGTTTTGGAACAATGGATGCATGCTGGAATGTATAAAATAGGAAAAAGTAGGAGCAGCTTTATTAATTAACGATTACAAAGTTTTAATGCCGCCTGGTACTTGAGAACCGCTGCATTCAAAATTGTGGGACGCTAGAGCCACATGGGTTAAACTCGCTGTTTAGCTACACGTAACATTCTCTTCCATCATTATAGTACCTCTCCACTAAGTCCACCCATTCTTACTTTTCAAACTTCCTCACAGCATCACTCTGCAACCCCTCTTCCCAATCATCTGTTTCGACTTCTCCTAACTAGGTCAATATTGTATCACTCTCTATCCCCTCCCCGGTTCCCCATCCATCACCCCCAGTTACAACCCACCGACCACATGTCACAGGTCTCTATTTAAACAGTCTCCACGTTCTCTCTATTTCTTCGTCCTGTATGTTTTTGTATGATTAAGGCTCACGCCGAAACGTCACAACTTTGTAATCGTTAAGTAATAAAGCTGCTCCTACTTTTTCCTATTTTATACATTCGGTATCACAGCTTTACTGCAGTGCTTTGTGTGTAGTTATATACTTATACACTAATTATTGGATGCATACTGCTTTTTTATATTTCAGTGTGAAAATCTTTGTATGTTTCAGTCGTTCCGTGTGTAACGTGATGGATATACTTATGTGATATAAAAAGAAAAGTAAAAATCCCCGTTTCTGTGGTCATTAAGGCTTGCATTTCCTAGACTATCGGCACATGAAAGTCTGATGTGTTCTGTATCACGCCTGGTCGCATTTACCCTCCCAGATTTCTCTGGTATCCAATTTTACTGGCTGGGTGAACCCTGGGGTCTCTTTAGTGTGGTGGTACCAGAAAAAGAAATCCATCGGAATAGGAGACGGAGCGCATACCCACTCAACCAGCTAGGCCGCCACTCATGTTATATATTCATCTTAAATAAGCAAAGCCATCACTGGGTACCAGTACATCAAACTAAGGACCAAACTTAGGCTTTTCAATATAAAACTTAAAGACTGTCCTACTGTATGGTTCAGAGACATGGGTTATGACCAAGACAATACAACAGAGGATACAAACATTCATGAACTACTGCTTGAGGAGGATTTTAAACATTAAAATGGCAGGACAAGATCAGGAACAAGGAGGTCTGGGAAAGGGCAGGACAAAAACCTATGAACCTACAAATCATGTCTAGGAAGTGGAGGCGGATTGGCCACACTCTGAAGAAACCCAACACCAACATAGAAAGACAGACACTGACATGGAATCCTCTAGGAAATAGAAAACGAGGAAGACCTAGACTTACTCGGAGAAAAGAAATTATGGCAGTGCTCAGAGACAAGGGATACGCACGGAATAATTCCAAGAACAGAGATGACTCGAGAGCCTTTATCCGTGGCCTATTCTCAAGGGAGTGATGATGATGATGATGATGATTACTGGGTAATATAATAATATTATAGTTTAACACACCAGGGATATAAATTAGAAGTAGAAACCTATTCAATATTAGGCCAACTCTAGCACACGAAGACAAAGATTACTAAACTGTAACTGACGAATAAAAGTGTGCTCACAAACACGTGATTCACAAGCTTCTCGCTTCATATCATAACCATAGAGTGGTTAACCATGTCCACAAAGACCACTGGAGTGCAAAACAACAGGAACATTTATTCAGACATTGGTCAGGGTTATTTCATGCCAGGTTATTTCATGCCAAAACACGGGAAAATACCAGCAAAAAAAAAACAAAACGCGAAAATGAGTTTCTTTCAGCTTTGTAGACTCCGCACAGCGCAGTGTTTCCCAGACTTGTTCGGGTTGTAGCCTCCTTCTCTTCCAGGCCACATCCTCAAGCCCCCCCCCCCCCCGTCCTCCCTCATATGCTACTTGTACAATAGCTTCTTAAACAAGGATATGCATTCAGTCAATCAGTCATTTGCATGTCCCTTGCGGAACTTTACCTTCCTAACAGCTCTCCTACAGGCCTCTCGGTTGTAAGCAAGATGGCCTGCTGCTGATGCATCCATTCGCAGATCATCAACGACATCTTGCAGCCATCTTCGCCTTGGTCTTCCTCTCTTTCTTTTTTCCCATTACGTAACCTTCCAAGATGGTCTTCTCTACATTCTCATGACGTTTAATATGTCCAGAATATTTATGTTTTCTCTGTTTAATCCTCATTACTAGCCAGCCTTCTTCAATATTAAGTTCTTGTAGCATGGATATAGTTTTCTTTTTTGTCTCCATGATATTTGAAGGACTCTTGTGTAGCATTTACATTCAATATGCACACGGATATACATTACACAACTAAAAACTTCGGACAGAAAACCAGTTTATTTAACAATATGAAGGAGTACATTTATAACTCACCTGCTGCATTATTCACTCAACTTCTAATGTGACGGATGAGTTTCATGTAGGGACACAAGTTTCTCAATATCAGGTAGAAAATTGCTAGGAAGGAAGGTAGTATTGCCCCCATCTGCTGCCTCGTTTTCAATCAACACCACCCCCACCCCCGCCCCCAAACGCTGCCTTTGATTCCACTGTATAATATTGACAGGTGTGTGAATTATATATTCCTTAATATTTCCATATTATAGAATAGTTATATAGTGTTGAATCTTACAGGTACTCTTTGATTAACACATCACAAGTTTCACAAACATTACCACTTCACTAATCAAGTCCGATGAAATGTTCTTTACAGAAGCCATTTAATTCTCACAAATAAGTTCAAGATGTATTGTTGATAACATCACTTGGATTGAAACACTTAATCATTTGTTCACAATATCATCAAACTCTATCATATTCTACATACAGTACTTCGGCCATGTTCTCAACTTCAGAATACTCTACACTTGATACGAGAACATTCCCTAACTCCGTATTATATCAGGTGTGCAACACGTGGTCAACTAGTTTCTCGTCTAAAATCACTGTACTCGAAGTTTCAAACGTGTAAATTCTTCTTAATCACTTGAATCACTTGAGAACCATCTTCCATCTAACACTACTTCCGATTTTATATTGTCTCGTCCTCTTTCTTCTCTTGTCTGTCTTCTGATTTCTACTGATGGTCTCCTCTGCCGTCTTTCAATCACAGTGTACTAACGAGCAAAGTCTACTTGCCTCTTATATGATATGTGTTCTCCTTCTGCTGTTCTTCTCTGATTTCTTCTAACGGTCTTCCTCGGCTGTCTCTAAATCGCAGTGTAACAACGAGCAAAGCCTCTTCTCTGGACTTCTGTTCATATCTCTCATCTGATAGCTGCTCGGCTATTCTGGTCGGACCTTCTTTCTTCCTCTTGTATTCCCGTACTTCTTCGTCCTACTTGGTTTTCTGATTGTCTGTTCTTCCGTCTTCGGGCTCCCTCCTCTGTCTCCTCTCTCCAGGACTTCCGTACTTCTTGACCTTGATTGTCTGTTCTTCCGTCTTCGGGACCCCTCCTCTGTTTCTTCTCCTTCCTCGTTCCTCCTTGTCTCTCCGCTCGCCTTTTTATCTTCAAGTCCAGCTTGATGGATTAACCAATAAGTATTTTGGCTCCACCCTTCAGATGTTCACTGGTTCCCATGAGCGTTCTGACTGTCCGTCATTCAAACTGCCCCGTGACTTATCTCTCGTAAGTCAATTGTCCAATAGGCCATGCCTCTAAATGTTTAATTGGTCAGCTGGCCGAGTTGGTCACTCCTTTATTTAAAAACCATGTGCAATCACGTCCTAACGCGCGTCACCTAACAGGTGTCAAAGTGTCAACTTCGTCTATACAATTGTTATTTACATAAGTCCTTATCTTGCTCTTTCATGTCGGAGGTTTTATTGTGTCCTTGCTTTTCATTATGTCTCCCTTTTCTATTCGTCTTTTCTATTGTTTACACGTGTCAACGTCCAGTCACAGCTTTGTTATCACTGGACCATCCTACTTTCTGGCGTCCTACTTTTGTAATACCTATATGTCGGCGTCATTGAGTCTTGTCATTTTCTGTTCACTGTTTCCACTGTTTACTTTTTCCGCGTCTTGTTCTAGTGTCACGAAAGTTCTATGCCTTTCTCTTCCATTCCTACTTACATTTCTCTGTCGCTATTCAATGTTACTATTTGTTTACAGTATATTTTCATAATCATATTCATTAATAATAATAATAACAACAACTATAATCATTACTTACAAGGCCATGCTACAACTGCCCCCCCCCCCCCCCCACCAACTCTTTTTCTCTAACTGCTCAAATTCTCTAAAACTCCCACAGGAAGGCGTTGTCGCCAACTTTGTGAAAACACTGGCTCAGTCTCTTTTTTGATTCCGGGCGAAAAAGCTGAATAAAGTTATAAAATCGTTATTCCCGCGAAGAAGCTGAATAACGTTATAAAATCGTTATTCCCACGAAGAAGCTGAATAAAGTTATAAAATCGTTGTCTTGCGTTATTCTTTCCCCGCTGTTTTAACAATAAACAGAAAGACGGCCATGTTAGGTTCTTCAAGGCCACTGAAGTACACGTGGGAGACGTAAACTTAGCGTGGACACCACCGCATGTACAGAAGCTAGTGTTCCCCCGAGAGTTAAATATGCCTTACACGTCTGGCTAGATGTCACCATCGTTTGTTCTATGATTTACTATCGACTGTTTCAGGGTAAACAATGAAAGGGCCGTAACCACATCTTAACGGTGTCGAGACAAGAGATTGTTTATTGAGTGTTTTAATTTAGAGTAGGGGTTGTTTATTAAGTGTTTTAATTTAGAGTAGGGGTTGTTTATTAAGTGTTTTAATTTAGAGTAGGGGTTGTTTATTAAGTGTTTTAATTTAGAGTAGGGGTTGTTTATTAAGTGTTTTAATTTAGAGTAGAGATTGTTTATTAAGTGTTTTAATTTAGAGTAGGGGTTGTTTATTAAGTGTTTTAATTTAGAGTAGGGGTTGTTTGTTAAGTGTTTTAATTTAGAGTAGGGGTTGTTTGTTAAGTGTTTTAATTTAGAGTAGGGATTGTTTGTTAAGTGTTTTAATTTAGAGTAGGGGTTGTTTGTTAAGTGTTTTAATTTAGAGTAGGGGTTGTTTATTAAGTGTTTTAATTTAGAGTAACGGTAATCCTCTCATGCCTTTAGAGGCACATAGGGATATGGTGTGGATTGTTTATTAAGTGTTTTAATTTAGAGTAGAGATTGTTTATTAAGTGTTTTAATTTAGAGTAGAGATTGTTTATTAAGCATTTTAATTTAGAGTAGAGATTGTTTATTAAGTGTTTTAATTTAGAGTAGAGATTGTTTATTAAGTGTTTTAATTTAGAGTAGGGAGATAAGGCGAAGAAATACATTCAGATTAGAACCATGTGATTAAAAATGTGGAGAAAAGAGAACCAATATTTTGGCTTAAGCCTTATTTAAGGACGACAAAAAACTATAATTAGAAGTGAGGAAAAACTCCCTCCTCCTTTTCCTTTCTTCTCACTTCTCCACCAACAAAAAAATTAATATGTCATGAGGTTCACAAACTGAATTAACAACACGCAGCCGGGTGAAAGAGTGAAAATGAGAGATAAGAGGGAGAGAATTAGAGACAGAGAGAAGAGAGACTGGGTAATAAAATGAGAGACATCGTGAGAAAAAAGGAAGTGCGTGAGAGACAGAATGGAAGACAGTGAGAAAGTGAGAGACAGAGTGAGACAATGAGAGACAGAGAGAGAGAGAGTGAAAGAATGAAAAACAGAGAAAGATAGTGAGAGGCACACTGAATGAGAGGCAGAAAGAGAGAATGAGAGATAAAAGTGAAAGAGAGACAGAAGGAGAATGAGAATGACAGACAGACAGAGAAACTGAATGAGAATGAGATACAGAGAGTGGCTGGGAATGAAGAGACAGATTGTGATAAAGGGTGAGAGAGAGAGAGAGAGAGAGAGAGAGAGTGAAAATGAGACATACAGAGGGACCGAATGAGACTGACACACACACACAGAATGAGAGACAAAAAAGACAGAGTGAGAGTGATAGTGAGAGAAAATGAGAAATCCACAGAGAGAGTGAAAATGAGAGACAGAGAGTTGAGAATGAGAAACGGAGGAAGACAGAAAGACTGAGAATGAGCGATGGAGAGTGAGAATAAGAGAGAGAGGGGGAGAGAGAGAGAGAGAGGAACAGAGAGCGGGAGGCTGTCTGTGAAATAAACTGACTGGACCTCACGCTCAGCTGGCGCACTTCAAATTTCTCAGACATCACATACTCACTCAACAGCTCAGGGCGTAACAAACAAACAAAAATATCTCAGACCGCGACCAGCCAAACACAGACGAGAAACTAACATACCGTACGTACCAGTCTTTTGGGAAGAACAAAAACAACTGCACGGATTAGCACTCAAACTGTCAGCTGTACGAGCATAACTTATCATCTCTGAGGGCAAAGTCACCCAACTCCGACAGCTGAACTTACAACGTTTTCATGAAGGGGAAACAAACAGGGTATTCACTGACATGTTTATTGAGAACTTAGCATACACGACTCCCTCCCCCAAGAGGAGAAAAAAACAAAACAAAACAAAAACATCACATTTCACATTAGTCACGTGCTAAGCATGGAGGAAAACAACTCACTCCGTGAACAAATAAAATGACACGAGGAAAAACAGCAGGATTTGCACAGATCACAAGTTCCCTGACAGGTCGCTCCCGCAGTTCGACCAATAAATTCGGTTAATTCGCAGTATGAAATGTCAGTAATTGGCGTTTTTTGAAACATTATTCTTTCTGTAACCACGTTTGTATCCAAGTCAGCGACATTTGGTAGCCGAGGTTTTAGTGAGTTTCTGCTCAACACGGCTTCTTTATTCGTGCAATAGAAGAGGAATTCGGTTCATTTCTGATTCCAGCAACAGTCGCTTTTATTATCTTCTTATTTTCCTTTTGTCTGCAGTTTGATTTGTACTTGTACGAACTCCCTGTAACTGCGAGCTGTTGTTCTTTGCAGCCGTTGCTGTAGAGGTGTTGAGGCACAGCATCGTATCGGCGTGGGAGCGGGTTGTGGCAGCTATTTTTTCAGTCCCAGAGGACAGCTAAAAAAAACAGGGGGTGTGCAATGCTTCCTTAGCAGACTCCACCACCATATGGACTATGGCGATCCCTGCCCCGTTAGCCAGGCTAAACCTTTTACTGGGAGTACCACAGAGAGGTGGGACAGGGTCTTGGTCAGCTATGGGTCGCTAACCCTGACACTAGCATATCGGCTATGGGTCTCTGATTTGATAAAAACAGTTTTGCAATGTGAAAAATTACCTCGAGAGTGATCCCCAAAGACTGTTTCAATGGAAGCTCTGGAGATCACTTGCACGTGAATGTTTATGTAATTCTCCATATATTACATGGGCAGGCGAGGGAGTCCTAACTAGCAATGCTGCATCATAAACTGGAACATACATGTAAGGAACTAGCCGTGCCGATGGATACGTAGCGTAATACTAATGCCAGAAAGATAAGTACACAAAGTACGTACGTACAAAGAATACACTAGTATAGACTAAACTGGGACAAATACAGTACACTCACAGACAGACCACGCTACTGTACACAACAGGTTGGTACACAGAACACAGACACGCAAAGCACATTACTGACATACAACACACTGTATACAAGGCACACATGCTAAACTGCTACACAGACTACGCTAGCAGAAAAAGTGTACTGATGCAAAAAGTACCCTGGTACACAGTGTACACTAATACACATAAGCACAAGCTGGTACACAAGGCACACGGGTGCACAGCAGTGTTTTCTATAAGCACACAAACAGATCGTGCTGCGCAAAAATAATAACACTGGCTCTTCTGTTTTTCAGTTTCCTTACGTTACTCCATGCTATGGAATGACTAAAGAAAAATGTGACAGCACTACATGAATTTGTTTTAATGATTTCATTGGACTACATGTTTTCTACGATAACTGTATAATTTGATGCTACAACGCACATTTGCACACAAAATGTTTTTGAGAATATTTCTGCACACGCGTTTAAATTCTAGCTCGAACGGCGAAACCTTAGAGGACGCATTGGTACACAGAGTAGACTGTCACATACAGTCGTTTGCTATATATAAGCACACTAGTGCTAGTACATACAGAACACCAACACAGACAGTACGCTGGTTACACGTAACATATAACACTTTACGTCGAGCAGTCTTTCCAAACCGAGAGAAATTCTCGTGCCATCTTCTACAACTGTGCACACATGGCGGCAGACATCTTGGGGTATCCGGAGCAATACGTGGGGTAATAAATCCGGGGATCTGATGAGAACAGAACCATCGTGGGCCATTGTGCGCTGAACATTTTTTAGCATGCTTATGGGCCATGGATATTTAAACATCAAAAGAAAAACAAGAAGCATTAATAATAATGATAATGATAATATTTCCTTTGATCAGATGTGAATCTTTCAACAACAACAAAAAAAAAAAATCTAAAAGAAATATGAACATAAAAAATCCTCTTTTTATGGGTCTAATGCCATGACTACAAGGATTTAAACTCAAACACGCTACATTGGTTTTTCCTTATGAAACATAACTAAGACTTACCAACAACAACAAAATAAACATAAGATCCTACAGAATTGGCTGACGTGAAGAGACTGCGGTTACGTATTAGTGATTCACTTATTATCAGGCCCGACGACTGGGGCGGTAGGGAGAGCGGTGTGTGTGGAGGGAGGGGGAGATGGGGTTATACTCCTAACGTTAGAGCTGTTTCAGTGAGCCAGGGGGGCCATGTTTTCCTTCCGTTACTTGTCAAAGGGGGAAAAAAGCCAGGTTCTGCCCACGGTCTGGACAAGGGGCCCTGGTTGTAACTGATTCTTGGGCTTCTTCTGGTTCTGCATAGCCGCAGCGCTGAACATTTTAGCGATATTTTCAAACATATATTCAAACGTAACCAGTTAATAAAGCCTTTCTCTCTATGAACCTCAAGTGCCCAGGGCACACGGGGCTTCCGCAAGGGTTTTCCACAAATGCCTGTCCTTTGCCATTTTTTTCTGCTCTTGCCCAGGTGAGCCCTCTATTGCTCAACATCCTTTCTGTTGTTCTTCTTCATGTCTCTTGTGGTCTACCCATACTTCTGTTCCCTTGTGGTGTCCATCTTAGTGCTATTTTTGGTAGTGAGTTGTCAGTCATTTCCCCCAACCATCTCCAGCGTCTTTCCTCAATAATTGCTGTCAGTGGCTTCATCTGCATTTCTGCCAACAAGATGATATTTGCAATAAACCCTTTAGCCGATAGTATATACGGGTTGGACATTTTAAAGTATTTTAATACCTGGGTTATATAGTTAAACGGTTATTAAGTTTATGCTAAACATGTTATTATAATGGGCCCACTGGAAGATCTATGTCAACATTTTGACTGGTTGATTCTGGGAGCAAAATGTGGGACATTACAGGTGTTTAAAGGCAAATACCGCGATGAAAGCTCGGAAAATACTCATAATGTCAGTGTCCTGAGAGTGCACTTTGGATGACATTTTAAAAACTTTCCAGAGCGGATGAACAGCTACGGCTTCTCACTGAGCTCCACTAATCTGTGAGCACTTCAGGCCCTACCATCTTTGCCAGGCTCAAGCAAAAGGACAGAATTTTTTTTTTTCCCGTGAGGGTGGTGTAGAAAGTTGGGGAAGGTCCTGGACTGCCCTGATCAGCTGAAGATTGCATGTAACTTCTTGTGGTAATTTTCAGTGCAACGTTGTCCGCTAATGATTGATTTAGATTTACAAAAGCTGTGACAGTAAACATGTCTGTCTCTCTGACTGACACATGTCATTAGTCAGGGGACTGAACGAAGGACCCTCTGATGTCTTTTTTTAAACCGGGGGGGGGGGGGCGCAAACGTTCATACTCATGGCGATGTTCTAGATACGGGGAGTCAGCGTTCAGGAGAAGTAAGCAAGACTATTTGAAGTGGAGCACTTGAGTAGCAGCCGACCAGTCCAGTCAGCAGTTCTACACCGACAGCCGCTGACGTAACATCGTCAGGGAAACTTGTGAATTGGAACCGAAGAATGAAAACCCTTCTTCAGTTAAGACGTCAGCTTTGTCACGCTGAGTTCAGTCCCTTGTATTACTGCTTTGATTAGCGATTATTCTTTACAATTACTGCAATAGCGGGGAGATAGTGTGTGTCTCATGTCAGTCGATTTTTTATTGTGTGTCTTATGTCAGTCGCTTTTTTATTGTGTGTCTTATGTCAGTCGTTTTTTTATTGTGTGCATCATGTCAGTCGATTTTTTATTGTGTGTCTCATGTCAGTCGTTTTTTTATTGTGTGTCTCATGTCAGTCGCTTTTTTATTGTGTGTCTTATGTCAGTCGCTTTTTTATTGTGTGTCTTATGTCAGTCGCTTTTTTATTGTGTGTCTCATGTCAGTCGCTTTTTTATTGTGTGTCTTATGTCAGTCGCTTTTTTATTGTGTGTCTCATGTCAGTCGCTTTTTTATTGTGTCTCATGTCAGTTGTTTTTTTATTGTGTCTCATGTCAGTCGTTTTTTTTATTGTGTGTCTCATGTCAGTCGCTTTTTTATTGTGTGTCTCATGTCAGTCGTTTTTTTATTGTGTGTCTCATGTCAGTCGTTTTTTTATTGTGTGTCTCATGTCAATCACTTTTTTAGTGTCTCATGTCAGTCGCTGAATACTGTGTAAAATTACTGTGCTGCCTAAACTGCACACAACACAAGATCCTGAAATATTACTCATTTCTCATGCTTTTCAGGCAATACCACTTCTCAGCGATGGGCGAAACATTTAATCTTCAAGCAATCAAGGCTGTATCTCAACAAGAACAATTGCGTAATTAATACGAGCAATCAGATCATCATCATCATCGCCTTTCACTCCCTTGAGAGCATAGGCCACGGATAAAGGCTCTACAGTCATCCTTGTTCCTGGAATTATTCTCTGCTTCCTTCCACGTATATCCCATATACATGGCCAAGTGAGCAACCAGACAACGATGAAAAAAGGTAACGATGAAAGAAACGTATCAAGTAACATATCCAACTAACCACAATGACACGTAGAAATCAGTTCCGGGCGGCTCCTGACACAGAGTTCACTCTAATAACTATCATATATCCAACTTCCAGACTAACACAACTTACACAGACGACATTAAATCTTATAAACAATGATAACACCGTTCCTACGACTCAGACATCAAGGTCAGTCAAACTAGCAGGTCAAGGTTTCTTGCTTAAGACTCCCTCGCATTTTACGCTCAATCCACGTGCAAAAACCGTTGCACACTCATCTAAGCATAATATCTCAGAAAAAAAAAAAAACTAAAGAGGAAAACCCAGTTGTGAAAATAACAATTCAGGGGTGTTAACTTATAAAATTTAAATAGGGTTGTCCGTTTTATCTAGAAGATATTCTGCTACAGAATACTCTACTGCTTGCTTTACGTTGGGCTGAGTGTTTGTGATTCACAAGAGGAATCCAGTGTCTTACGGGGTATCTTAGATATCTCGAAGAGAGACGCTGAAGACGCTGTCTGATAAGGCAATCAGCGACGCATAGCTGATATGCTAGCCTCAGGGTTAGCGAACCGTAGCTGATCAAGACCCTCTACCACCTATCCGTTGGTATCTCTAGTAACAGGCCTAGCCTGGCTAACGGGGCACGGATCGCCATAGTCCCCGTGGTGGTGGAATCTGTTAAAGAAGCGTTGCACACCCGGTGCTCTTTAGCTGTACTCTGCGGGTGAAGAAATAGCTGTCACAACCCGCTCCCACGCCGATACGATGCTTTGCCTCAACATCTACACAGTATCGGTTGTAAAAGAACACCAGCTCGCAGTTACAGGGAGATAGCACAAGGAAAGACAAGATCTCGAAGTGAACGACTTGACAGAGTGTGAAAATGATAAAGTTGCATCAATCAGGCAGGAGCAATAAATTAAATCATTACACAAATATTTCATTCATGATTAACATTAAATCCTGCTAAGGAAAGTACTCAGTACAACAGAGGATACAAACAGTCATAAACTACTGCTTGAGGAGGATTTTAAACATTAAATGGCAGGACAAGATCAGGAACAAGGAGGTCCGGGAAAGGACAGGACAAGAACCTTTGAACCTATAAATCATGTATAAGAAATGGAGGTGAGTTGGCCACACTCTGAGAAAACCTGTCACCAGCATAGCATGAAATTTTGACATGGAATCCTCGAGTAAATAGAAAACGAGGAAGACCTAGACTTACTTGGAGAAGAGAAATTATAACAGAGCTCCGAGACAAGGGATACACATGGAAGGAAGAAGAGAATAATTCCAAGAACAGGGAAATACTGGTGAGCCTTTATCAGTGGCTTATGCTCTCAAGGGAGTGAAAGGTGATGATGATGATGATGATGATGATGATGATGAGTATGTAAAATAAAGAGACGTAAGAAAAATAAGGAAAATATATACAATTTATGAACAATGAAACCACTTTTGAAAATACTACAAGGTCCGACAATTAAGTTATGAGACTGATTTTATTATGCCCAAGACAAAAATGCCATCTGTGAAGCAAAGCATGAAATCCAAAGAAACAACTTTCATCTATGATCTGGCAACTTTTCATCGCCACCCGATAAGCAGACGACAAACAAGCCGCCATTTTGCTGACCTAGTTAGAGGTGCACTGTCACGTAATAAACATGGAGCAAAAAGCTAACGTTAAATTCTGATTAAAACTCGGAAAACCTGCTTTTGAGACAGTTGAATTGATGCGACAAGTTTATGGCGATAATTGCTTATCTCGTGCATAGACATTCAGGTGGTATTCACGTTTGAAAAGTAGTGTGGAAACGATTACAAATGCAACTAGACATGAACGTCCAATTTCTGTTCGTAATGAGGAACTAATTGCAAAAGTCAGAGAATGGATACAAAAAGATTGTTTGACTGTGAGGATGATGCCAGATGAATTTGGTGTGAACCGAGAGATCATTCGTAAAATTTTAGTGAAGATTTGGGCAAGAAAAAAGTTACTTGCCGGTTTGTACTACATTCGTTGTCTGATGACCAAAAACATCAGCGTGTTGAGTATGCAAACGACATCATCAGACCGTGACGCAGGAATAAACATTTCTTAAATTGGGTTTTGCAGAGGATGAAACATGGATTTTCCGCTATGACCCCACAACTAAACGCCAAAATGCTCAGTGGAAGTCATCATCATCGCCAAAAGGCAAAGAGATTCGTCTTCTAAAGTCGAAAGTGAAGACAACATTTGTGTACTTCAACGACAACAAAAAAGTTATTCACAAAGAATTTATTCCAGAGGGACGGACTGTCTCTGCCAAAGTTTATTTAAGTATTTTGAAACGCCTATTGAAAAGGATTTTCCACGTCCGACCCGAGTATTCAACACCTGGCAGTTTTTACACCTGGCGCTAGGTGTACAGGGATTTTTGGCCAAAAAACAAGTGTAAGTTTTCAACCATCCACCCTATACCCCTGATTTGTCTCCCTGCGATTATTTTGTATTTCCAAAATGAAAGTTACCATTGAAAGGACGCTTCTTTGACGATACTGATGATATCCAAAGAGCTGTAGCATCGAGTTTAAGGGCCATACCAACACAAAAACTGCAGAGATCGTTCCAGTGTTTGTTAGATCGTGTCACTCGCTGTATCAATGTACAAAGGGCTTACTTTGAATAAAATACAGGCTATATCTTCAACTGTTGTTTATTTTATTTTTTGTGTAATTAGTCTCATCACTTAATTGCCGGACTTTACATAATTCCATTTTGGAAGTACCTTATAATATCTCAGTGGAATTTATTATATCAATAGGAAACCATTAGCTTCATTTGAATAATATACATCTACGGGCTCTTGTCTGCCAGAACTGATGAGATGAGGTATACACATTTGATGTTTCCTGAAATAAATTACTTTTCTCTATAAAATTAATTATCTCCAGAGGATAATACCAACAATTCTTTTAAAAAACGGCATCTTGTTGATTATTACTATCGAAAATCTAATGACGTGTTTTTTCACCTTTGTTCACTATACTTTTCTCTTTGTTTGAGCCCTGGTTGTATAGGAAAATAATCTGCACTAATGCACATACAAAACCTCTATTCTACTTTCACTTGGTCTCACCATGGAGGCTAGACACTTAGACTAACGACGAACAAACTTAGAAAATTATTACATTAGATATTTGTACAAAGCTACTTCAATATGCCAGAACTGAATATAAGCAAGTAATTAATAATAATAATAATAATAAATCGGATAATTTGAATATTTGAAACACTGTATCATGGACATGAAAAACAACAAATATGTCCATAACACAAGAACTTAATATTGAAGAAGGTTGGCTAACAGTGAGGATTAAACAGAGAAAATTTAAATATTTTGAACACTTTAAACGTCATGAGAATTTAGAGAAGACAATCTTGGAAGGATACGTAATAGGAAAAAAAGAAAGAGAGGAAGACCAAGGCGAAGATGGCTGCAAGACATCGTTGATGATCTACGAATGGACGCATGCTCAGCGGGACATCTTGCTCACAACCGAGAGGCCTACAGGAGTGCTCTTAGGGAGGCACAGTTCCGCAAAGGCCGGAAAAAAAGACCTGACTGACTGACTGATTGACTGATTGACTGACTGACTGACTGATTGACTGACTGACTGACATACATCTATGTGAAGCAGAGCAGTGTGAGATTAAAATTAGTTTTATAAACTTGGAAAAAAATCTCAAGGAGGAGAAACTTATGCGAGAGAAAAAAAAAACTAGTCAGTGAAACACTGATTTTTTAACGCTGAAATCAAGAAACAAGACAAACAAGAGCAACTGTAAAGCCACGACTAGGAATGACGCACTTATTTAACTAGTCTATGTGTGTTAGAAACAGGTAACCTACAGCAAAACAAGCTTCAATGAAATTATTTGAACAAGGGAGACAACCAAAATAAATTAGAATCATTTCACCCAAAGCACAAATATAGAAATTCTTATCTACCACAGAGTGTGTCGAAAATATCTCAACTAGTGTACGGGTAGATAGGTATCTCTGGCGTCGATGAAATGTTGGATCTGTTAACTCGGCTACGGAGTGATTGGGCTGCAAGGACAAGTCCACTTTGCCCTTGACTTTTGTTTTCTAATATGGCCCTCGTTTTTTCCTCAGATAACGCCTTTACAGAACGTGCAGGAATCTTACAAGGATATTTTAACTGTCACGAGCCGTGAGCATGAACATGCTCAACAAACAACTTGCCCTATAATTCTCTGACAGCAGAATATCCCCCATGTGGAGACTTCTACAGCTCGATCGACTAGAGCTAGATGGTAGCAGGTCTATATCCCACTGCTTTTGCTTGATGGTCGATTCACTGCGACTGCTCTACGCCATCGCGCAGCACATCATGTAAAGTGTGTCTCGAACTTTCAATGATTTCTAATTAAACAGCTGATTAACGCAAAATCTGTTTTCGTAATTTTATTTTCTATGCTCTTCTAGTGGTTATAAATGGTTATACTCAGTGTTCCCCAACTTTTGAGAGCAGAGGATCCACAAAAAAAAGACAATATTTTCTTGCAGCTTTCTCCTCCCTCTCCCCCCCCCCCCCCCCCAAATATACACGCACGCTGACACACGCATACATTC
The DNA here is from genome assembly GCA_009760885.1 of Achatina immaculata. Taxonomy (NCBI): domain Eukaryota; kingdom Metazoa; phylum Mollusca; class Gastropoda; order Stylommatophora; family Achatinidae; genus Lissachatina; species Lissachatina immaculata. The sequence goes on along the minus strand of CM019691.1, from coordinate 23,969,004 downwards.
TCGTGCCACTTCCAACTCCATGAAACAAAGAGCAAGCGTTATTTGCAGCAGATGTTGTGAATGAATTCAGGAACAACATCGTGTCGGCTAGGGAGCGTGTAACGACAGCCACTGTCTTCAGTCCCTCACTGGAGCTAAAAAGCAGGGGGCGTGCAGTACTCCTTTAACAGACTCCACCCTTGTAGGGACTGGCGATTCTGGTGTTATTGGCCAGACCGGGTCTGCTACTACTGGCACTAACGGAGAGATGAGACATGGTCTTGGTCGGCTATGCTACTTGGTTTTATTTTAGACTGCACAAGAGAATATAAATTATTTTAAAATCTACGCTTTTCTGCGTGTACCCTACATATCTCAGAACAACAGTGGGAATAATTATATTAACTTTACATTATGTTACTTGGCTTTCAGACTTGCCAAGTTTATTATATTGTAAAAATAACTCAACTGAAATGGGTAGCTGTAATATGAATAGATTCAGCAGTGAAGTGATTAGTGCAGTGGTTCTTAACCTGTTCTTGGCCGTGGACCTCCTTTTTGGCCTAAGAGCAGCTATGAACCATTCATTAAGTATAAAGGAATAAATGAAGCACATATCCTGCTATCATTTCTTGAACTAAGCAAATCCATTTGCTGTTAGGTGGATCCCCTGGAGGTCTATTGGCCCTAGTTTAAGAATCACTGTTTGGTGTATTTGTTTCTCATGTTGTTTGGCGTTACAGTCTGTCCTGTGGCGTTTTCGGTCAATCCTAAGTAAAAGTAGGTGCATTGTGTCTCTTGGAACAGAGAGATGCGGTCAGTAATGCTTGCCAGTAGTGGCACTGGTCGTACTGTCCTCTATTATCGCTAACTCTGTGTGAAAGAACTGGCACTGACACCTTTATTCCTTAGTTATATCTCCCGGGCACATACGTGTAGTATATATACGAGGGTCATACCGAAAGTCGTGAGCAAACTTTTTTAATCAAAATTTATAGTTAGAGAAAATATAAATGTTTCACTTTTATTTGCATCCTTTTCTTCACTTTTCGACATAATCTCCATTTCTCTGCACACAAATTTCCCACCGCTCTGCAAGTTTGAAAATACCCCCCCCCCCCGGTAGAATTCTGTTCCAGCTGACCGACGGCACAGACGCACTGCTTTCTGGACCTTCTCTCCTGTGGGACCCAGCGGGTACAAACTTTTCTATAGCCTATGGTTTCAATCATTTCCTGTGCTGCACTGTGTCCTGTTTCAAAATGTACAGCGATTTCAGATACTGTGACACGTCTGTCTTGTTTAATTATGTCCTCAGCCCTTTCCACGTTGCTTTCAGTGGAGGCATCACGAGGGCGACCGCTGCGAGGCATATCTTGGATGCTCATGTTTCCATCTTTGAAATGTTTCACCCACCTCCTAAAACTGCTAGCACCCATACACACATCTCCATAAGCAAGTTGAAGTTTTTGGTGAATTTCAGCATCGGGGATTTCCTCTTTAACGAGGAACTCAACAACAGCACGTTGACGAAACGAAATTTCAACATCCGCCATTTTGTTTATGCTCCGCGTGATCACGTGACACATGATGACGACGTCATGTGACCTCTACATGAAGTGCAAAGGATGCAGCTTAAGGTGATATGTTATTTTCTCTATCTGTAAATTCTGATTTTTAAAAAAAATTGCTCATGACTTTCGGTATGACCCTCGTACATATATTTCAAGAACGTGAGAGAAAATGGTTTACAGAGAAAGATACCACAGGAATATAGAAACAGAAAATGAAGGAATAAGAGAGAGAGAGAGAGAGAGAGAGAATAAAGAGATAGAAAGAATAAACAAAAGAGCTGAAGACGAAATGAAGAAACAAGGAGAAATAAAGTATATGCCTCGTCAGTTTGGAGCATGTCTTCATTTCCTTCACAATAGGAGCAAAGCAACGTGAAACTGGGTGTGAAATCTCCAGAAAATTGTCACTCGCTTTTCATAAATCACAAATCTCTAAACGAAAATCTTATTCAGGCAGAGGAGATCTGCATCGACCTTCCAGCAAGGAACACCCGGGCTGCCAGAACACACAGCCCTGCAGGCATTCATCCTCAAGGAAGTTCCCTGCACAAACAGAAACCTTCCTTTTTTTTTTCTTCAATCTCTTTCCGCACACAGACTAGACTTTATTTATTAAAGCGTTTCTTTAAGAAAATAAAAAATATCCTCACGCAAGAGGAACAGGGCAAACGTTTGTGCGAGATATTTCTTTTTTTTTTTTCTTGTTTGTTGAGAAAAAGCTGAAAAATATTTTTTTAATCGGAGAGAAATCTGAATCCGGGAAGTGTAAACACTATGAGAATCAAGATCTGGACATTCAAAGACTCTTCAATGCATCATCTTAAGGAAAGTAATGAAACATTTTCTTTCCCACAACAAAAACAAAAGGGATGCTGACTTTTGAATAATGTTGTAATTGTGGTCTCATGATAAAAATTACTAGCGGTGTTTGGTGTAATACTGATATTTTTATAAAATGTATATTTACTTATGTGAAGTGACGGGGAACATGCATATTTCCCATCGCAATGTATGTCTAAGAGACCTGGACACTTAACAAAACAGCTGAGAAACACGTGCTTGCCTTTGAATGTAAATGCTATAGAAGAGTCGTTCAAACATCATAGACACAAAAAGGAACAAATATATCCATACCATAAGAATTTAATATTCGAAGTTGTTTAGTAAAGAAGATTAAACAGAAAACTTAAATACTTCGGACATATTAAAGGTCATGAGGGTTTGGGGAAGACCGTCTTGAAAGGGTACATAATGAGGGAAAAAAGAAAGAGAGGAAGACCAAGGCGAAGATGGCAACAAGCATTGTTGATGATTTGCCAATGGATACATCAGCAGCAGGGAATCTTGTTTACAACCGAGAGGACTTCAAGAGAGCTATTAAGCAGGCGAAATTCCTCTAGGGACATGCTAATGAATGTATGAAATGGCGGAGATCATCACTTTCTGGAGAGGTTCTGAGAAGCTAACTGGTCTGCATGCTACACCATCATGAAGGCCTATACACGCTTATGTTATAAGGTATAGGGCATTAACATGTTATCAGTATCACGGCATTCAAGTCAGATAGTAAGTTAACAGGCTCTGATGTGGTGACGCTGGCCATTCTCAAACATTGTCATCTTAGTCATAAAGACAGAATGCACATAATACGCTTGCTTCTATGGGGTTTTAACGTTCTCATTCTATGACCCAAGTGCAACCCTTATAAACAACATTCACATCAAGTATCGTACAAACAGCACAAAGTTTCTTCCTGTTTCAACCCACCCCTAATCTTCATGGATGACGCTCCAGAATCAGACATTGAGGTCGTTTACGTGCACGAATGAGGATAGTCTGCAGCGCTAGAAGAGAAGAGGTTGTTGAATTCTTAAAGTAAACAAAGCTAATGAACAGTTTATCTCGTTACATGCAGACGGCAGAAGTACTCTGCCAGGGCTACGGCACAAGTTTCCAGATGTGCGAAACAGATCATACCCAAGCCCTATCTCATCTCTTGGTGTTGTTTCTTTAGAAACTTTTTTTTCAGCGAGAAACGATGCAGCTTTCACCAGTTAAAGTGGTTCAGCATGGCACTGGAAAATAGTCGAGGCACTTTAGACGTGACAGAAAGAAAAATGACGAGAGACTCGAACCTCGGACTCTGGGAGAGCTAGCGGTCTCCTAGCCAAGAGATACACCAGACTGTCATAGGTTATTGAAGCACTTCTTTCTCTTTTTTTGAGGTGCTGGATGTCGAGTGGACAGTGATGGATCCAGAGTGGACAGTGCTGGATGACAGAGTGGACAGTGTTGGATGACAGAGTGGACAGTGTTGGATGGCAGAGTGGGCAGTATTGTATGACAGAGTAGACAGTGTTGGATGACAGAGTGGACAGTGTTGGATGACAGAGTGGACAGTGTTGGATGACAGAGTGGACGGTGTTGGATGACAGAGTGGACAGTGTTGGATGGCAGAGTGGAGAGTGCTGGATGTCGAGTAGACAGTGTTGGATGACAGAGTGGACAGTGCTGGATGACAGAGTGGGCAGTATTGTATGACAGAGTGGACAGTGTTGGATGACAGAGTGGACAGTGTTGGATGACAGAGTGGACAGTGTTGGATGGCAGAGTGGAGAGTGCTGGATGTCGGGTGGACAGTTTTGGATGGCAAAGTGGACAGTGCTGAATGGCCAAGTGGACAGTGCTGGATATCGAGTGGACAGTGTTGGATGGCCGAGTGGACAGTGTTAGATGGCAGAGTGGACAGTGCTGGATGTCGAGTGGACAGTGTTGGATGGCAGAGTGAACAGTGCTGAACGGCCGAGTGGACAGTGCTGGATGCCGAGTGGACAGTTTTGGGTGCCAGAGTGGACAGTGTTGGATGCCGAGCGGACAGTGTTGGATGGCAGAGTGGACAATGCTGAATGGCCGAGTGGACAGTGCTGGATGCCGAGTGGACAGTGTTGGATGGCCTAGTGGACAGTGCGCTGTTTCTCGTGGGCAGGCGGCTGACTGTTCTCTGTACCAGACTCCGAATCTCAGGTAATTTTTCTACCTCACACTTCTAAAGTGTTTATCCTGCCATTTTTTTTTTCGAATCCTAACCGTACAGTTATTTTGTGCAGTTCATCTTTATCAACAGATACTTGGAAAAGAGTCTTAAAGTGCTTTATCCAGTCAGTATTACCATATGGGAACAAATCATGGTCACTAACACAAACAACAACGAGAGCATTAGAGGCAACAGAAATGTGGTTCCTACAAAGAATGTTAAGAATCCCATGGGCAGCTAAAATAACAAACGAATAATGTTAAGAACACCATGGGGAGCTAAAATAACAAACGAAGAATGTTAATAACACCATGGGCAGCTAAAATAACAAACGAAGAATGTTAATAACACCATGGGGAGTTAAAATAACAAACGAAGAATGTTAAGAATACCATGGGCAGCTAAAATAACAAATGAGGAACGCCTAAGAAAAGTCAGTGAGAAACGAACCTTAATACCACACTCCGGGGAGGGGGTGGGGAGGGGGGAGACAGTCTGGGTTCACTGGTCCATACAATGAGAAGAGGAGGAAGCTAAACTATCTTGACAACAAGGAAAGTAGGAGACAGAAAAGGAAGAGAACAACCAAGAAAGATAATCTTACACGGCGTGACCCAACTGAATGGAAGAAGCACAACAACAGACCTGATGGAGAACATGAAAGATCGGAAACTATGGAGGGGCATGATCGCCGACGCCTTCAGACATGGTATGTGATGATGAACCATATTATGACGGAAATGCGCGCTTCGTTTGGGAGTTTTCAGTTCCCTGGTTATGGTGACTATTGAACGGAAAATGAAAAAAACGGGAAAAAAGGATACGGAAATGTGTGTGGCTGCAGAATGATGGTGAGAATGGCTTCCCTTAGAATATATCATTTTTAGTTAAACTATGGTTCCCGTCTGAGTAACTGATGAATCTCGATAGTTTTGCTTATGTATGAATATTTTTTTTAATGATTTCATTAAGATAATATTCATTTTCTATTGCATTGTCTATACATTTTGTAGCACTGTTTGTTATTGCTTGTAATGTTGCAGGTGCAGCTGATTCACGTTTGTATTTGGTTGTAATACTACAGGTATAACTGACTGATGATTACACATATTACACATCAACACATTGCAACAATGAAAGGGAAACACTTAAATAATTCTTCTTTAAAGGATAATTAATTTATATTGTTAATAATAAATCAATCTTATATCAATTTCTTTCCTTCCGTGAGGTTACCGGGCCCAGATATGGGGACAAAAGAAAAGGACATCTTCCATATATGTCGTAAAAGGCGAGTATCCAGGTTGGGGGGATAGGCCAACGACCTGTTCCCTGTAAAAAAATTTTAAAATCTAGAGCGTTATAGAAACACAGAGAGAGAAACTAGGAAACTCTGTCTAGGAAAAGGAAGGGACTCTGATAACAGAGCGCATGACGTTGTGCAGTCAAAGCCGAAAGGAAGCTGCAGAACCGACATCCCAACTGAGTACCAGGACACATTTTACGGTCCTCAGAGACAAGGGATACACATGGAAGGAAGCAGAGAATAATTCCAAGAACAGGGATGAATGAAGAGCATTTATCCGTGGCCTATGCTCTCAATGGAGTGAGAGGCGATGATGATGATGAGATATCCATTTCTTCAAATTTCTTTAAATGTGTTAGATTAATTCACAAAACATTGGAATAACTGTAATCAATAAAACATCTTGTGTAATGTGGGTTAGTGTGATTTTACAACACAATCGTTCCATATACAATCTAAAATTATCATCCTTAAATGATTAATATTCTGATTGTAACAAAACGCAACTAAGTGGAAAGAATTATATACACAATGCATATACATACAATTCAGTGACACATATTCTATGTTCACATATAAACCATTATTTGCACATTTGTAGGAATTTTTAAAAGTATGTTGGGCTAATAACTGTCTATAATTTATGTTTTCTTATATCGTATTTTTATTGTATGTTGGGCTAATAACTGTCTATAATTTATGTTTTTTTATATCGTATTTTTATTGTATTTTATCTTTATAGGTATATGAAGATTGAAGACTGCACAGACTAACATATTCACACATTACACCGATGAAAGAAACAAAACATAGTCAATGCTACTTCTTCAGATAATCATAAAACTTATATTGTTGTTAAATCACTTGTTTACATAGTAAAATCAAACAAAGGATCGTCATTTTATATGTTGTTATTCATCAGCTTATATTATTATCAACAAAATAAAATCAATTTCTTGTAATATTTGGTCACTTCAAAATGTACTAATAACGGAATAACCGAAATCAGTGCAACATCTTGCGTATCTCGGGTTAGTTTGATTTTTTTAGCATAAAATCGTTCCTTGTAAAATTCTTTAATCCTCATTATTAAGAATTAAGTTCTGAATATAATTAGAGGTACTAATTGGTAATTAATGCGTACAACATGCATATACATACAAAATTCAGAAATACATATTTATGTGCACATATAAACCCTCATTTCACACGTTACTAGAACACTAACATCTTACATAGATTAATTATGCTAATATAGAATTTTGATTATATATGTGGTATGTTATTATTTTAATCGTTACCTAAGGGGATCGGGACTGGACCGGAGGAGTCGACTGCACAGATCGCATGCATCCACATCACAGAGTATAAACCAATACTAACCTACACATACATTGATTCTCCTTCGACGAATAAACATTTTCATTCGCACTTGAACAATAACATGACTCCCCCGATCCGCTGGCCTCCTGCGTGCTCAGCTTGCAAAATCCAGACCGATTAAAATTCCTTAACAATTTCTTTATATACCGGGTCCGGCGAACTGGCCTTACTCAGAATTGCGCACTCCTGAGCTGCCCAGCTGCTGGCCCTTTATTTCTTACGCTAGGGTTGCCAATCAGCCTTGGTTTGCTATGTTCTTATCTCTTCCCTTACACATTACTAAAACATCAAAATATTACATAGAGCAACTACATTATAATGGAATTATGATTTTTCGTGTACTATTCAAATAACACAATCGTACCTGAGTGAGTCGGGATGGATGGGAGGAATAGATGGTACAGCTTGCGTGCATACACATCACAGAATATAAAGCTGTATTAACCCAATATGAACATGTTTTTTTCCATCGACGAATAAACATACTCATTCGCGCTTAAATGAAAATATTACCTCCTCCGATTCGATATCACCTCCTATTTGCTCACCGTACAAATCCCACCTATTACAATTCTCTCACATTTTTCTTTATCCACTAGGTCAGTCGGACTAATTTTCTCAGAGTTGCGCACCTCCTATACTGACCAGTACCTGACCATCTTTTTAAATTCCTACGCTTCATGGTTGCCAACTAACCTAGGTTTACTATGGTCTTATCTCTGCCCCTTACACTTAGCTAGATTACTCGTTCCACTAGTTCCTATGGCGCTATGGTTAATTTCCAACCTTACTGCCATGGAAAATAATCCAGTGTATGTAACTTAAATGTTCTTTGCAAAGCATACCTATTCTTAATTGGACTGATCACCAAAGCTCGCATTAAAGACTCATGTTATCAATAGAGGAGTTCAACTATCACACTTACAGAGTTATCTACGTACTGTATCTCGCGTGGGTTGTTTGTCTAATGCAGTTTTTTTTCTCAAAGAGAGCGATAACGCCCCCTGTGGGCGTTGGAAAGGATGGGGAGGGGGCTATGAAAACAAGGGGGCTGTGAGGGGGGAGGCAGTGGAAGAGAAGGGGGCATTGAGGGAAAACGAAGCAGTAGATGGGGGTAGTTATACCTTCCTTCTTAGCGCTTTTTAACCCGATATTGAGAAACTTGGTCCCTGTATGAAACTCATCAAGTACATTAAAAGATGAGAACATAATGCAGTAGGTGAGTTAAAAATGTACTCCTTCATATTATTAAATAAACTGGTTTGCTAGGTTATATTTTTAGTTGTGCAACGCATATTCTAGATTAATAAGCCATTCTACAAGTAGTACATTGGCCGCGGGATGGGGGGGGGAGCATTAAGGATATGGCCTGGGAGAAAAGGAGGCAGCAGCCTAAAAACACCTGGGAAACACTGGTCTAATATGAGCGTGCTCGTCTAGCCAATGCATAATGTACGGACGAGGTGATTTTCATTCTGTTGTCGGCAGTGGTCTTCACATTGTTAGACATCAAACACCCGAATATCAATAGAGAAAGAAAGAATGCTACAATGGTGATTAATATATATATATATATATATATATATATATATATATATATATATATATATATATATATATATTATATAAGACCTTGATTTTGCTGATGACATAACTCTTATCAGTAATAATGTGAATTCCGTGCAAGAAAAAACAGATAGCCTGTCTTCACTGGCTAGCGAAATAGGACCTGAAATTAACAAGGACAAAACAAAAATAATGAAAATTCCTCTCAATCAAAATGGAAAAATACACATAAAAGGGACAGATATTGAAGAAGTCAATCAATTTGCATACCTTGGCAGCTACATAGATCAGGATGGTGACACTGGAAAAGAAGTTAAGATCAGAATTGCAAAAGCAGCATCAATCTTCAAGAATCTTGAGAACATATGGAATTCTAAAATTATAAGCACAAAAACTAAGTTAAGACTATTCAATTCAAATGTAATATCCACCCTCATTTATGCATGCGAAAGCTGGAAAACAACTAAAGAAACAGAAAAGAAATTAGACTCTTTTGAAAACAAATGCCTAAGGAAAATACTCGGCATCAAGTGGAATGAATTCAAGAACAATGCAGAGATAAGACAGATGACTGAACAACAACCAGTCTCATGGGTGATCAGGAAAAGGAGATGGACATATGTTGGTCACTTGATGAGAAGAAATGATCAGAGAAACCCAAAACAAGCTATCAAGTGGAACACAATAGGCCAAAGAAAAAGAGGCAGACCGCGTGAAACTCTGAAGAGGACATTATTAAGAGAGGCCAAATTAACAGGCATAAAATCCTTTGATGAGATTGAAAAACTCGCCGAAGACAGGAAAAATTGGCAAACTACTTTGCGAGCCCTATGTGACGTTTAACGGCACGAGAAGGATATAAGATATAAGAAGATATATAAATATATATAATATGTATATATATATATATATATATATATATATATATATTCTTTCTAGAACGTCGTCCCTCTCTGAATGCAATACTGTCGTGCGCATGTTGACTAGTGTCTCGCAATGACACAGCCAGACTTTCCGTGATGTCCTGAGTCCACTTGTGGGGAGACTGTCATTGTTCTCCTTTACCGGGCACTGTGCCTTCTACTATCAACCTCTCCAAGCTGTCGTGTCTCTTGATGTGGCTGAAGTATCTCAGCTTTCTGATTTTTATGGTGTTAACGATCCAGTTTTCTACGGCAGCTAATCCCATCAATATCTCTTTACTCGATTTTCGTTCTGTCCATGACATTCTAAGCGCCCTTCTGTAACATTTCATTTCAAATGCTGTTATTCTCTTTTCTAGTTTTCTTTTTAAAAGTATCCATGTTTCGCATCCTTTTGTCGCCACTGGGAATATGTAAGCTCTCAGTAAACATAAACTTTGTTTTCTTGTTGGTACCTTGTCACATTTGTGCTAGTTCCTGCGATGCAACGGCTAGTCTTCTTAAACGTACAACACTGAGATAAATCAGTTTCCTGTAGAAACGGCCTAATTTGCTTTCTCAGTCTGTCTAGCATGTGCAGGCTTTGATGTATACCCGGTAACACGCCGTGCAGGGTTTGATGTATACCCGGTAACAAGCCATGAAGGGTTTGATGTATACCCGGTAACAAGCAGTGAAGGGTTTGATGTATACCCGGTAACAAGCCATGAAGGGTTTGATGTATACCCGGTAACAAGCCGTGAAGGGTTTGATGTATACCCGGTAACAAGCCGTGCAAGGTTTGATGTATACCCGGTAACAAGCAGTGCAGGTTTTGACGTATACCCGGTAACAAGCCGTGCAAGGTTTGATGTATACCCGGTAACAAGCCATGAAGGGTTTGGTGTATACCCGGTAACGAGCCATGAATGGTTTGATGTATACCCAGTAATAAGCCATGAAGGGTTTGATGTATACCCGGTAACAAGCCATGAAGGGTTTGATGTATACCCGGTAACAAACCGTGCAGGGTTTGATGTATACCCGGTAACAATCCGTGAAAGGTTTGATGTATACCCGGTAACAAGCCATGAAGGGTTTGATGTATACCCGGTAACAAGCCATGAAGGGTTTGATGTATACCCGGTAACAAGCCATGAAGGGTTTGATGTATACCCGGTAACAAGCAGTGCAGGGTTTGATGTATACCCGGTAACCAGGATTTTGACAACGCGGCGAACAAGCAGAAAACTTCACAAGAAGAAAAAAAAAATGTTTCATCAATTCACAAAATAAGCTGCTTCCGCTGTCGCAGGTACAGAAAATAAACAGAATCTGGGGGAGAGAACTCCAGTCAACAAGCACTCATTCACAGCAAGCGGCCTGGCCAGATGAAGAAATCTTCCTCTTTTTGTTTTGATAAGTTTTCTTCTCCTTTTCTATTGAATCAGCGTAGTTTTTTTTTCCCTGCATTCACATAATTCTTAGCGAGACAAGGAAAAATAGATGAAGCTAAATAAGAGTAAAACAACAAAATATACTTTTTTTGTACAACTTGTTTCTATAGATAAACAGTAGATTTTACACATTCTATCTTAGGATCTTTCTTTTGTTTTTCTTTCTTCGCAATATAATATTCTAAAATGTAGATGACTCAAGTTTTTACTGATTTAAGTCCCCTCTGCTGCTTACTGCAATTAATTGATTTTTCATTGTACTCGCCCCTGACTTTTACTCACGAGTGCAAAATGCATTGCACGGGGAAGTATGGAGCTTCGTCGAGAGCGAGTCTTTGTCTGGACTTTTCGAGTTAAAAGAGACTGGTAGAGATTTTTGTCGGGATTTTGTCGAGCGAGAGTTTATCCGTGGATGCTGAGTGCTTTAGTCGCTAGAGTTGCAGCTGTAGTTGTGTCGCGTGTAAGAATATGTAGCTACGCAAGTTAGTTTTTGTTCCTGTGGGGCGGTAAGCATTAGTTCTTGGTTGCTTAGCCGCCGGTAAACCATGTTCTTCAAGTGTTGTTGTGTAATGTGATATGTCACTTTCCATACTTTCATCATGTCCGCTATATTTTCATCATCATTGTGTGGCGTACAGTAAACATATCTGTATTATAATGGTGTTAACTTCTTTGATGACCTTCATGTGCCACGTTATTGTTAGTGTTAACTGAATTGAAAAATATAGGGTTGTTCATAATATAAGTCTGTGAAACATTTTTAAAATTCGCAACAAATAAACTACGTAACAGATCATGATTACGTTTTACGCCGAGAGAGAGAGAGAGAGAGAGAGAGAGAGAGAGAGAGAGAGAGAGACTCTTCAAGTTCGTTTTAAAATAAGCCCGAGTGCATAGGTCACGTGGTTTACTGCTAGGAGGCAGCAGTAGCAAATATGGCGTTCAGTAAACGTGAGCAGTCGTTTTGTGTTTTGGAATACACAAGAACCTCGTCCGTTGTGACTGTGCAGCGACGATTTGGAGCGGAATTCCAGAAGGCAGCAGCTGTTTTCAGCAGTATCAAGAAGTGGCATGCAACATTCCGGGATGAAGGCTGCAGCCTGCTGGTAAACTTCTCAAACACGATTCACAGTTTCTTCGCTTGGTCCTGGACGTCCCTGCCGAGGAGCTGTGCACAGACAGCCTTCATACCGAAATTTCGCATACCACTTCTTGATAATTTTGAAAACAGACGCTGTCTTCTGGAATTCCGCTCGAAATCGTCGCTGCACAGTCACAACGGGCGAGGTTCTTGCGTGTTCTAAAAGACAAAATGACTGCTCACGTTTACTGAACGCGATATTTGCTACTGCTGCCCCCTAGCGCCAAACCACGGGAACTATGCGCGTGGGCTTTCTCCTCTCTCTCTCTCTCTCTCTCTCTCTCTCTCTTGGCGAGTGAATAATCTTAATCTGTTACGTAGTTTATTTGTTGCGAACGTTTGAAATGTTTCACGGGCCTATGAGTAACCCTGTATAGACCTGCATACCATCAACATCCCCATACTTGGTTGTGATCATTATCACGTTTTCACACGCGAAGATACTCTTATTCCTTGAGCGGCTTTTAGGATGTTTACAGCAGCCGAAGCTGTGATAGTAGTGAATCACAAATCTTATATGAACCTGGGAGCGGATTACAGTGGCTAACTTAAAGATCCAGAGTAGACCCCCCTTCCCCCCACCCCCGCCCCAAAAAAACGAATTTTTTGGCAGATTCCACCATTATTGCGAGGTGGTGTGGGGGGGGGGGGGAAGGTGGCATCCGCTAGCCAGGTTGAGTTTGTTGTTAGGGACATGAAAGATAACAAAGGTCTTGATTTATCTTTGGTTCAGTGATCACGATAAATGAACCGTGACAATAACAAGAGCACCCTTTGCTACGCTCTTTTTATGCCTACCAGAAAAAAAAATGAATATCGCTTTAATATATTTTCTGAACTAAAACGTACGTGGTTTTTTTTTCTCAAAATTCACAGTAAATGACTCATTAAATATTAAATGCAAATATTCTTCAGAGAAATCACGTCTCTTCTGCCTCTGGCAGTTTTTTGCGCCGGTTTGTATATCGTCTATGATTCATCTGCACGACAGCAAAGCGGACTCAAACTAACAGCATCAAGCAATCGGGGTTTTGTTTTCAGTTCAGTAGGTTTGCTTCCAGCACCGTAGTGATACTATCATCCAATCAATATTTCCGCAACACTGGAGGAAGGCTGCAGGATACATTTCTGTCTCAGCCCTGTGGCGTGTATATATGTGTGTGGGGGTGGAAAGGGTGGGGACGGGTGGAGGAAAGTTGGGGTGGAAAGGGTGGGAAGACCATGGCAGAAGCAGTAATAGCATGTAATAAAAAAAAACAAAAAAATACACGCATCCAAATGTGGTTCCGACGTGCAGTCCTTGAAAAGTCAATGCTGATACAAAGTTTGAGTACTCGTTTGAATTGTCGATCGTTGGTGCATCGATGGAGCCAGTACAGTGCGCGTATCAGCGTGAAATTTGGCGCGCGTTGGAGCACGGTCGTTTGGCAAAGGATGATTGTTTTGTTTTTGCTTGCTTGTTCTGTTTTGCCTTGTTTTCATTTCGGGATCTAGTGAGCCACTCGTTTCTCAGAGGCTACAAGTTAGACTAGTGTTTTGTTATTTGTGTTATATTTTGTGTTATATTTTGGTAGAGCGCGGCCATTTGTGTCAGGGAATAAAGACGACGCTTGCGCAAAGGCAAAAGAGCGAATGTGAAACTAACCTGCATTAGCATTCGATAATCACGCAACAACGCGGTTTCTCTAAATCACACTAGTTTGATCCCCTTGTCTTGCAAACAAGAAAAATAACCACAAAAGAAACCGAATAGAAATTTATACGTGTTAGTGAAGTCTTCATTTATATAGTTTAAAGGTAAAATCCCCTCTTCCATGCCGCTAAGGCGTAATAGGGATCCGGTGTTAGACCCGTATTTCCAAGACCTTGGGCACATGAAACTGGTTTTGTGAGTATAACGCCTCGCCGCATTCACCGTCCCAGGTTTCACCGTTACTCATTTTTAAAGGCTTGAGGCGAGGAGAAACCGTGGGACCAGAAAAACTACCCACTGGTGGGACTTGAACCCGGTACCACCGGATTAGTAAAACCGAGCGCCTAACCATTCAGCCAACCAGACCAGGATGAGTAAAAAAAAAAACAAAAAGCATAATCCCAACCAAGTTCATATCGTATCTGCATTGCTTCTGTAAGGTCTGGATTCTTCGAGGAAAAAATAAACAAAAAACTTCTGACCGATCCTGAAGCTGGCTATGCCTGGGCTCCTTAATCTCTTCTTTTGTACTGAACTTCTTTCCTCCTAGTGTCTTTTCAATGATAGTCACGTGGTGCGAGGTCGTGTGAATACATTCGATGTAGAAGATACCCCAAAAACATTCGTAATTTGTTAATCTGTTGTGAGGCGGCGCATTATCATGCTATAGCAACACAACAGAACTGAACAAACTGTGACGTTTTGAGAAGATTGCAGGTTTCATTTGGTTCTCAGGCAGATCACAGTATGCTTCACTGTTGAAAGTGGTTTATCTGGGCATGTCATGTCACAGTATTCACCATTTACAGTTCTAGAAGAGGGTGAGCATAAATTTGCCTGCCAACGGAATTGTACGGAACTTGTTTTGAAAGAATGTCTCCATTTCTCTTTTTTTTTTTTTGATTCGCTTTGTCTCCCGCTGGAAATAATGTTCCCTGAATTCATCTCCAGTGACTTTACATCGTACAAAGTCATCTTCTTCAGCCTTAAAACGTCAGACACCCAAGAAACGAATAACTGTTTGCTGTTCTTTTCTTCTGCATGCTTCCAAAGGAGCGGCCATCTTTGATGTGGTCTGCTGATGTCATATTACCAAACTGACTAACGTGCCTCCACACACCTATATCTATAGAGGGATGACATTACTATAATACAACAGTATTTCAACTTACACTTTTAAGAGCATAATTAACGTTTAATAATTTTATTCGTCCTCATATATTCACCTTTCACTTTTCTTTTGCAATTTTCTTTTCTTAAAGATGTCCAAAACAACGGATATGACTGAACTAAAGACAGGGGCTCGTTTAGTTTGAGACACGGAGGCAGAGTGAGCTGTGATAGGCAGAGTGAGCTGTGATAGGCAGAGTGAGCTGTGATAGGCAGAGTGAGCTGTGATATGCAGCTTTACAAGAAGGATTTTAAAAACAGAGTGAAAATAACAGAAAATTTAGTGAGAAAACCACACAAAAGAATTTGTTTAAAAGGAATAAACCAATATTTCGCCAAAGGATTAACACATTTTAGAAGAAATCACTTGAATTTCAGATCTGAAGTTGTTGGTTTTTTTTTGGGGGGGAAGGTGGTGAGAAAGAAAAATAAAGAGAGAGAGAGAGAGAGAGAGAGAGAGAGAATGGCGGTAAATAATGACGCTATTCTTATAGTTATAAAGCGGAACTTTTAGCACCTTCAAGAAGCTGCATTTCCTCTATATACATCTCTGATTACAGGACTTTATAACACTGTGAAATGGTGACAGATATGGGCATGTCCTGACTGCCAAGAAGCCATTTCCAAACAACCAACCAGCTAGCGATGAAAAAAAAAGTGCTTCTTTAACGTAAGAACAAAGAAGACTGCTAGGACACAGACTGCAGTCAACAGTTACTGAGATGAAAACATTCTTGTTTAGAAACTTCTCTGTTAGAAACACCGAGCGTTAAATTTAACCTGAGCTTCAGCTCACGCCTCCTCCTCCCCATGTCCCCACCCCCTCCCCTTCCAGCGCTTTTCCTGTCTCAAAATCTAAAAATAGGAATCGCGTCATTGTCGGGGGACAAACCATTGCGCATGCGTTCATTGTTAAACCGCCCGCGTGAGTTAACTTTTTGGTGCAAGGTCAGGTTCCGTTAGAATGTTACAGAGACTTGAATGTTACGGAAGTACAGGAGTTCTCATGGAAGTATTTAACAAGAAGAAGAAGAAGGAGGAGGAGGAGGAGAAGAAGAAGAAGAAGAAGAAAAGAAAAAGAAGAAGAAAATGCAGGAAGTTATTTAGTTGCCTTTTAGTTTCACCGAAATAATCCACCACTTGGAGACAAATTCTCATTTTCTCCATGTCACTCCTTTGTTTAGCAGCATTTTGTTTGCAGTGCGTCTCTGTGTCTCTTTGAGTCGTCTGAGCTTCCTTTTTTTTTCGTTGTGTATTCTGTTTTAGTGGGAAGGATTCGTCTGTCATTATCAATCCATCGCCAGCTCCTCTTCCTTCTGATTAGGGTCGACAATGGTATCATGTCTGTCTCTTTTAGCAAGATGTCATTTCTTGATCAAATAAGGCAGCTGAAATATGTGTCAATGAGAAACAATTTGAAGAAGTGGAGAGTTTTGAATATATTGGATCACAGCTAACTAATAATGGAGATACAATGAGAGAAATTAAAAGGAGGACATCTATCGCTCTTCAGAAAGTAAAACAACTAAAGAAGCTATGGAGAGGAACAGACAGAACTACAAAAATAAGATTTTTAAGGGCATGCATCTTTCCCATCACAACATATGCCTGTGAGACATGGACACTTAACAAAACAGCTGAAAAACACATAAATGATTTTGATGTAAATGCTACAGAAGAGTTTTCAAATATCATGGACACAAAAAGAAACAAATATATCCATACTACACAAACTTAATATTGAAGAAACCATGCTAGTAAAGAGGATTAAAGAGAAAAATCTTAAATATTTTGGACACATCAAACGTCATGAAAATCTATAGAAGATCGTCTTGGAAGGGTACATAATGGGAAAAAGAAAGAGAGGAAGACCAAGGCGAAGATGGCTGCAAGACATCGTTGACGATCTGCAAATGGATGCATCAGCAACAGGCCATCTGGCTCACAACCGAGAGGCCTACAGGAGTGCTGTTAGGGAGGCAAAGTTCCGCAAGGGACATGCAAATGAATGAATGAATGAACATTTCTTGATGGCATTTGGTTAGAACCCTCCTTTGATCTTTCACAGACACTTCATCTGACAGGCGTCAAGTCTGCGTTGTCTCCGTTTTTTTTCCAGCATTCGCTCCCGTATTATAAAACACTAGAACCAGAACCAGATTTCTGGAACCATATCTCTAGAACCATATCTCCAGAATATTCTGCATTTGGTCTTCAGCTTTTAGTTAATGAAAAAGCTACTCGGCAAAGCTATGCACAGCAAGTTCCATGACAAATTAACGGCAGCATAGTCTTAAGCTGTCAATAAAAAAATACTCTCTCTCTCTCTCTCTCAACCTTTAGGTGTCCAATTCACCTGGAGCATCCGCAAAGCATTCCACAAACACCTGTCTTTAGGCCCCTTTTTTTTCTTGTCATGCCCAGGTGAGCATTGTACTGTTCAACATCCTCTCCGTTGTTAGAAGATAATTACAGTCAATTAGAACTCCTCGTGCAGATCAGACTACAACAAAATTATCGATACTTTGGCGCGTTTATCTCTGGAAATTTAGACTACACCTTCTCGCTGACATTCTTTTAATAGCTTTCCCTCTGCTATTTCAAACACACAACTCTGTCCCATTAACGTCATTCATGCCATCGAAGACTGTATAACTGTAGCAATAGTCTTAAAGTATAAATTTAAGAAAGAACTGATTTTTAAACAAAAAAAGCATATAAAAACAGTAGTACTCTATATATAGCCAGCGATTAAGCCCCCAAAATGTGAGCCGTTTTCCCGCTGTCTTTAAACGAGTGACTTTCAAAAATAAAAGAGGCCATTTTCAGGAGCGTCAAGGGAAATTTGCAGTCGCGTGAGTGTGGCCAGAAAATGTGTGTGTGAGCCTCCGGGAATCCGTGTACTGACCGACATGTTGATGATATTAATGTCGGACCGACACGCTGATGATATTAATGTCGGACCGACACGTTGATGATATTAATGTCGTCTTTGAATCGTTGGTCCAGTTTTTCAGGACTAATCTGTGAGGGGTAATTTACGCAGACCAGCAGCAAGAACTCTTGCTGGTATACGCAGGCTAATTCGTTGCCCGGTCCCCAGCCCCTATTTCAGTTCTACTGTATTTGTTATTTTTCATCATGATCATCATCATCATCATCATCATTTTTCTGTCCTATTCTTTTTCCTGTTATTTCTCCTTCTCGTCCTATTATTTTATCTTCTTCCTCTTCTTTCTCCCATTCTTATGACCTTCTTCTTCATCCTTTCATTATTATCCTCTTCCTCTTCATTACTCCATTCTTGTCTTTTTTTTACTCTTCAAACTCTATTCTTATATTCTTTCCTTTTCAACCTCACATTCTTATCTTCCTCCTCAATATCCTACTATTTTTCTTCTTCTTCCACCCTCCTCTTCTTTCACTTCTCTTCTTCTTATTCTTTTTCTATTCATTCTTGTCTTTTTTCTTTTCTTGTTTGAATCTGTCATCAGCAAACACAAGTTGCTTGTGTGTGCTACACATTTCGTTATCAAGCACGTCACTGTTAGATTAGCCACCTGGCACTTTGTGATATCACGTGCCCTCACACTTCTAATATAAAGAATATGTTTAATTCTACTTCTTTTTCTCTCTCTCTCTCTCTCTCTCTTATTCTGTTCTCTGTCGTTCATACTATGTATAGTCCAGAATCTTTCTCTTAAGTGAGTCCTGTAATTTTCTTTCCCTGCATCACGACCTGTAATTTTATTAATATCTTATATATATATATATATATATATATATATATATATATATTATATCCTTCCCGTGCCGTTAAACGTCAGATAGGGCTCGCAACGCAGCTCGCCAATTTTTCCTGTTTTCGGCAAGCTTTTCAACCTCATCAGAGGGATTTAATGCCTGTTAATTTGGCCTCTCTTAACAATGTCCTCTTCAGAGTTTCATGTGGTCTGCCTCTTTTTCTTCGGCCTGTTGTGTTCCACTTGATAGCTTGTTTTGGGATTCTCTGATCGTTTCTTCAAATCACGTGACCAACATATGTCCATCTCCTTTTCCTGATCACTCATGAGACTGGTCGTTGTTCAGTCATCTGTCTTATCTCTGCATTGTTCTTGAATTCGTTACACTTGATGCCGAGTATTTTCCTTAAGCATTTGTTTTCAAAAGATTCTAATTTCTTGTCTTTTTCTTTAATTGTTTTCCAGCTTTCGCATGCATAAATGAGGGTGGATATTACATTTTAATTAAATAGTCTTAACTTGGTTTTTGTGCTTATAACTTTTGAATGCCATATGTTCTCAAAATTTTTGAAGATCGATGCTGCTTTTGCAATTCTAATTCTAACTTCCTTTCTGGTGTCACCATCCTGGTCTATGTAGCTGCCACGGTATGCAAACTGATTGACTTCTTCAACATCTGTCCCGTCTACGTGTATTTTTCCATTTTGATTAATTGGGAAATTTCATTACTTTTGTTTTGTCCTTGTTAATTTCAAAGTCCTATTTTGCTAGCCAGTGAAGACAGGATATTATTTATTCATATACTTGGCTCTAAAACTTGACTTTTGGGCTGATTTGATACCAGAGCTGGGTTGCTTTCAGGACTGACTTGACATCATGGTTTCCTCGACACCCGGGACTGACTGACTTGATTCTATGGCTGATTTTACAACAGGGTTAATCTGACTCCAGGACTAACTAGGGCTTTCTTGACTCCAGAGCTGACTTCACACTAAGACTGATTTAACTCTGGGCCCATGTGTTCAAGACTGGCTTGGCTTCACGTTGAAGAACCAAAGCCGATATCAAGTCCAGTTTCCACATTCGTCGATATAAGTTCAGTTCATTCATTTGCATGTTCCTTGCAGAACTTTGCCTCCCTAACAGCTCTCATGTAGGCCTCTCAATATAAGAGAATATACATCGTCGATATAAGAGAAAACTTAAATATTTTGTACACATTAAATGTCATGAGAATTTAGAGAAGACCGTCTTGGAAGGATACATAATGGGAAAAAGAAAGAGAGAAAGACCAAGGCGAAAATGGATGCAAGATATCGTTGATAATCTGCAAATGGATGCGTCAGCACCAGTGCATCTTGTTTAAAACCAAAAAGCCTACATGAGAGCTGTTAGGGAGGCAAAGCTCCACAAGGGTCATGCAAATGACTGACTGACTGACTGACTGACTAACTGACTGACCACGGAAGCAGGAAAGCTGAAACTTCCCACGAAACAGACTAGGGAACGAGTTGTCTTCTTTCCTCAAATGTGACCAGAATGATATTTTTTTTTTTTACGCTGACAATTCTCTGGAACGAATAAAGCCATTTCAGTGAGCTATCACTTCCTTATCTATCGACATCATCATCATTATCGGGAAGAATATAACCGTTCAGGGCAACGACAGAACATTGGGATCAACCGAATGCAACTAAAAGCGGCAGTGGAACTTCAAAAGTTGTAGATGTTTATCCCGTGTGTTCGCATGCTTATCTGACACGACAGATAATGTGTCTTTCAGTTCTTAATCTTTTGCCAAACCCGGGGTGCCCAGAGTTTGAATTAAACAGAGATAAATAGGAGAATAGGAAAACAGCTGGAATTATAAGCATAAACAAGCAGGTGAGTAGGAAAACAAGTATAATATATAAAAGACTCCATTCTGCTGGCTCCATTCGACTTCACAGATTTGACGCCAGAAAGTCTTCAAACCACTCTGCCCTCTTGGTAACCACACACAAACAAACAAAAAAGTAACGAATTTTTTAAAACAGTGAGCTGTATTAGCGTCTCAATGGAGACTATAGGATTAGTGTCTGCTAAGCGGGGTGTTCACACGGACCACTAGGTTCGAATCCCTGGTTACACTAACACAGTATCTCCCTATAACGTGTGATTATATGTTTAATGCGTGTTCATTCGCGTTTGCTGTCATTTAATCATCGGATTAGTTACAGACATATGATTTAGCTCTTTAATTGCACAGAGGATATTATTAATGCGCGCTTTTTTTTTTTTTACATTTTCCAGTTTCTGAATGTTGTAATCCTATGCCGGCCATGAAACTTGATAAAATACTGAAAGTGCCTTAGTTAGATTGCTCAATATTTTCCAGGGAACCAATCAAAGCTAGCGTGACATAATCAACGATAGATACGATGTTATAAAGAGCGTGAGAAGCTTTGAAAAGAAGAAGAAGGTCATAAGTTTTGGTCGATTTTTTCGCCACGCTAACGACGAGGAAGAGAAAGTTGCTAGCAGCAACAAGAAACACAACTGACACCTTTGAACGTGAAAAGCTTTTGGAGGAGGAGTGATAAGTGCATGTGAGACGTAAGCTTCTTTCCTTCAGTTCTTCTTTTTCGGTTTCAAAGCTAGAAAGAAAGAACGAATACATCAAAGAAAGAAAGGAAGGAAGAAAGAAGAAAAGAATTCATGTAAACAAAGAAAGAAAGAATTCATGAAATAAATAAAGAAAGAAGGAATGCATGAAATAAAGAAATAAAGAACAAAAGGAAAAAAGAAAGAAAGAAAGACAGAAAGAAGAATGCATGAAAGAAAGAAAAAGATAGAAAGAAAGAAAAGAACAAAGAAAAAAGAAAGAAACAATGAAAGACAGAAAGAATGAAAGAACGAACGAACGATCGAACGAAAGAAAGAAAGAAGAAAGAAAGAACGACAGAAAGAAAGAAAGACAGGCAGAAAGAATGACAGGCAGACAGAAAGAAAGAATGGAATGAGTGAATGAATGAGTGAGCGAACGAAAGAACAAAATTATGAAAGAGTGTAAAAAATGAAATAATGAAATTCTCAACTTGTCTGTTTCCACGGTCCACGTTTCATTAACTAAAGATAGCAATGACGTCTGTGTCTCATATATCCGTGAATGAAATTACATTTCTGCATTTTAAAAAAAAGTAACATTCTTTCCTTTTTAATCATAGATATTTACTCGCTCTATTTCCTGTCCATAAGTTGTCCCTTCAATTATGAAAAACCGCCAAAGAGCAGCTCATTTTTATAAGAGTATAACTGAACCTTACTTGACCCTTGAAGCGAAAACTCATAATGGTCCATGGCAATGCTTTTCTCCTAGTCCATAATTTATACCTGGGGTTGCCACTGAATACAATTTCATGTCTAGCCGGACTATTTTGTTCCGCCAATAAGGTCACTTAACACGCTATATAGTGGGCTATTATCGTTTGGGGAACTTTCAGGAAATTCATTCGAATAGACCATTCCGTCATTCATGCTTTTTGTTAGTTCGGTGGAAAATGTCTGTCTAATCTTTGTATTTAATCTTCGTAACCTCTTCTTGTGGGCACGGGGTACCAATTTTGTGAAAATTAACACTTACTAGGACTAGCCAGACTTGCTTGCCTGGTAGCGGTATATGGGAGGACGGGCCAGTGAATATATTGCAGAGACAACCCATGCGTCGGTGCTAACCCTGCTTTGCCTCCCCTTGCTGCAACTAGCAATAGACTGTGCTCGTAAAATGGTCGCACCAGGGATTTTCAACATTTTTTGCCTTGTACATTAAAATGTCACACCCCTCCCCCCTCCCGCCTCCTTTTTTTCCCCCCAATATCGTCTGATTCAGGGAATGCGTTCTAAATAATATCTGACATCTTACACACTTCCTATGCCGTTAAACGTCACATAGGGCCCACAAGGTAGTTCGCTAATTTTTCCTGTCTTCGGCGAGCTTTTCAACCTCATCAAGGGATTTTAAGCCTACTAATTTGGCCTCTCTTAACAATGTCCTCTTTAGAACTTCACGTGGTCGACCTCATTTTCTTCGGCCTGTTGTGTTTCACTTGATAGCTTGTTTTGAGATTCTCTGATCGTTTCGTCTCGTCACGTGACCAACATATGTCCATCTCCTTTTCCTGATCACCCATGAGACTGGTTGTTGTTCAGTCATCTGTCTTATCTCTGCGTTGTTCTTGAATTCTTTACACTTTATACCGAGTATTTTCCTTAAGCATTTGTTTTCAAAAGAGTCTAATTTGGTATCTATTTCTAGTTGTTTTCCTGCATTCACATGCATAAATGAGGGTGGATATTACATTTGAATTGAATAGTCTTAACTTGGATTTTGTGCTTATAACTTTTGAATGCCATATGTTCTCAAGATTCTTGAAGGTCGACGCTGCTCTGCAATTCTTACTTTCTTTCTGGTATCGCCATCCTGCCGAAGTCTCCAGATTGGTTGATTTCTTCAACATCTGTCCCTTCTACGTATATTTTTTGTTTTTGATTAATGGGGAAGTTTCATTATTTTTGTATTTTCCTTGTTAATTTCAAGTCCTATTTTGCTAGCCAGTGAAGACAGGCTATGTGTTCTTTTTCCTCATTGAGTTCACATTGTCACTGATAAGAGTTATATCATCAGCAAAATCAAGATCTTCTGGTTGACTCCCATGTACCCAATCAATACCTATGTTACCTGTGCCATTTTCTCATTATGAAGTTTATGGCAATTCCAACAGGCAAAGGAGAGTATAAAATATAATATGCAGTTGTATTAATTCGACTCTGTCAGTCTATGATCCCAGTAGCCCGTCTCCACTTTTAAATCCTAAGATTCATTCCAGTGATGAGGGGGGGGGGGAGTTCCCACTGTTCGAGAACCCCTGCAGTAGATAAACGAGCTGTTAGCGCACAACAAGTGGAAGGCTTTGCCAGGATTGAAGCACTGGAGCTGGTTGAAAAGTTGCTCTTCGCTTCTTCCAAGGTGAATGGTAACAGACTCACGGCCTACGCCCCATTCCTCCCATCTCTGTCTCAAGGATAAGGAAAGTCGCTTCGTCGGCCAATTCACATGCCAGCTCTCAGATTGTCAGTTGGTGTTGTCATTTCTTTATTTCTGTCATAGTGCCAGCACCATGTGCAAGGGCCAAACCAGAGGGCCTGGTCAAAATGGGCAAATCGGACCTATACAAATCCATCAAGCAACACCTCGACGAACAAATGCAAGGCAACTTCCTCCAAAGTACCTGTCATATACGACTCAGTGCATTACATGTAGCCAAGGGCAGTGTTTGCAAATCCCAGCAAAATGGTAGATCGCGGGCAACACACAGTCAACACAACATTGCAGTCATCTCCCTGAAAACACTGAAAGAAATCCTGATGTCAAAGGCAGAGCACGTGTGGGCGTGCCCCGAGTGTAATGAAGCCGCTTTGCAGGACCAGCAATAGAGCTATGGCCCTTTTTTACAATTACAATTACAACTTGCACCAAGTATTCTGCTTGGTTCCAGCACTGCAGGGATATATATATATATATATATATATATATATATATATATGTACCGAGCATTTGCATGCCGTTGGGGTATGAAGTGTTACTGCTTTCACATTTCTAGGCCACTACAGCAGTTGAGGTAGGGGTGGAAGTACCTGTCCACGGTGCCTTTATTTTCCCAGGGAAACCCTAAAGTTACCCGGAGCCGATCGGTCAGAAGAAAATTCCACCCTAGTGCGAAATCGAATCGGGGACCTTCCGGTTGACAAGCAAGTGCGCTAACCACTACACCACTGCAGCACCATTGCAGAGTTCGGTCGTAGTGAATGGCCGTTCGTGTATCGTGCAACAGGTTTGTTCTTGTTCTGCATACACGAATGTACTGGATCTAGGCGGTCTTCTCACATCTTTCCTTAACAATCAGCCTCGTAACGAAAGAAAGTAGCAAGTATTCAAACGTTTACAGCAACTGAGGCGAAGTTTAAGGGCTCACAGTTACTTTCTACCGCCTACCCTATAAGAGTGGATCACCTACACACACAACTTAAATCCTTCTGGATTTCAACTTACATTAATCCAACACACATAGACTCAGAAAGGCGAGGAGAAGTTGTTCCCACCTTAGATTCTTCTTTCTTACCTCCCCTTCAATTTTTAGCCCAGCGATCGCGATTTAAAGACAAAAATCTTTCTCTTCAGCTGACCAGTCACGTGGATCGAGCAGCCCTCTTATAGGTTAAAGGTTAATGTCGCCAACATCAGAAATGCTTTAGAGGAAAGGGTATTATTCATTCATTCATTTGCATGTCCTTTGCGGAACTTTGCCTCCCAAACAGCACTCCTGTAGGCCTCTCGGTTGTGAGCAAGATGACCTGCTGCTGCTCTGCACCCATTTCCAGATCGTCAACGATGTCTTGCAGCCATCTTCGTCTTGGAGGGTATTATTACCCTTTGGAATATGATAACCACATTATGAGGGACGTGAGACGCGATCTCTGAACAGTTTGAAAGAAAAAAAATTACATCTTATATCCTTCCCGTTCCGTCATGCGTCACACAGGGCTTGCGGTGTGTCTCGCCACAACTCTCTAATCTCCGTGAGCTTCTCAATTTCATCAAGGGATTTGATGCCCCTCATCTTAGACTCTCTTGTCAGTGTTCTCTTTACGGGCTCTCGAGGTCGACCTCTTTTAAGTTTTCCGTATGTTTCCCACTTGTTGGTATGCTTTGTGATTCTCATTGTTTCTTCTCATCACATGCTCCACACTTGCTCGCATTTAAGAAAAAAAAATTACTTGTAGATTAAACATTTTTCTGCTGTTCTGTTAAGTTACAACAAACTATTGATATCTTTTGACGTATATTGATACATATTAGGACTAGTGATGATGATGATGATGATGATGATTTCAACTGTCTGATTAGAGAGTGATTTCCTGACAAGGACGGCATCAGTTTTGACACTCAGCGACCCGTTACTGACCTGCTAGCCTCAGGGTTGGCGAATCATAGCTGGCCAAGACCCTGTCCAACCTCCTCGTTGGTACTTTCAGTAACAAACCTAGCCTGACTAACGGGGCAGTGATCGCCATAGTTCCCATGGTGGTGGAGTCTGTTAAAGAAGTATTGCATACCCTCTGCTTTTTAGCTGCACTCATGGAGACCAACAACAACAACAACAACAACAAACCGCCTTATATAACCCCCTTCCCAATCCGACACGATGCTGTACTTCAACATCTGCACAGTATCAGCTGCAAAGAACACCAGCTCGCAGTGCCAGAGATAGAAGACAAGATAAGCTACAAGATTAGGCTGTCTAGAGAGCATGATGAACAGTTCCATTCCGGAAACGGTTGGGGGGATGGGGGATGTGTAACCGTAAACTGTTCTCTGGTTCAAAAGAAGAATTTCCTACGGTTAGTGCTGATTTGTACATTCTCTCTCTCTCTCTCTCTTTCTCTCTCTCTCTCTCCCCTCTTCTCTCCTCTCCTCCCCCCCCCCCCCCCCCCCCGTCCGTTTTTCCCCTTAAGAATTAGACACATATTTTGTTCATTATGTGCCTGCAGTTAAAGGGTACATGGATGTTCTAATAATTCTTTTTTTCAAGATAATGAATAATTTCTTCTTTTTTTTTTGAGGAGGGGGGGGGAAGGGGGGGGGGGGAAGGCCTGGAAAATAACTTCTGTTATTATCGTTTTCTCCAAATACAAGACACAGGGTTCTCACCTCATTCATCAGTCGTCGTTCTAAACTATTTACTATACATTTGTTACTGCTAGAAACACCTCGAATAGCTACACTGACTCCGGAGATGAGAGGGGGGGGGGGGAGGGGGCAAGAAGTCAATAAGGAGTTTCCAGTGTTCTTAGCCTTATGCAATAACAACAAAGTTTCTCGTGAATTTATCAAATCTATACAACCAACCCTTTAAATGACACATGCAAGCCGAGGTTTTTGACGGTTTAAGACGGTCACTGAAGAGGTGATGTATAGATTCTACACTCCCTTCCTCCACAGAAACTGCCGAGACAAGCTGCGCTTTTGGAAGGAGTGGCTCTAATTAAAGAAATTATTGCACAAGATGAAGGGAAATCAATACAGCAGGGATTCTTAACCTTGTTACGATTATAGGCCCCCCTAATGGATTGCCCAGTATGTCCCAATATCCCCTGCTCCAGGCTGTCAAAATCATCAGCAGCTGCAGCAATCTGATCCTCTATGTTTTTGAGGCTCATGCATAAAATTTTCAACTCCTGTGCAAATACAGCGTAAAAAAAAATAAATAAATAAAACTAAAAACGCATTTTGTGGGCAAATATGCTTCGCGGCATCAAATTACTGAGCATAATTAAGTTCTCATAGGAACAAAAAATTAAAATCCAAAGACACCAAAAAAAAAAAAAAAGATCAAACTCGTGTAGCTCTATTATATTTTTCTTCAGCACTACTGTCTGGAGGAGCTGTTATATGTAAGTTGATGTTACTATCTTCTTAACAGTGGTTGTCCCTGCCTGCATCAACCACTTGAGCGGAGAGAGAGAGAGAGAGAGAGAGAGAGAGAGAGAGAGAGAGAGAGAGAGGAAGAACCTGTAGCTCAAAACCCACAGGAAAACGTGGCAGTAAGCACAACATCGTAACACAAACAAAAAAAACAGTCACCCTCTAATCTTGTGTTCTCATACATTAATTGTAATCCAGGTCTAACATACCTTCAGGTACTCTTTAATGTCTACCATGGCCAACTTGTTGTTGCACGAATGTTCGTCTATCACCTTGGACAATGTGTTATTGATATTCTATAATATTTTATTATTCAGTCAGCTTTTGTCCATTCCTGGAATCTGATGTGCTTCATTTAACTTGCTATAAACAATTTTCAAGCAGTAAATCTTAAAATTATTCCACAGCAAACACTTCAAAGACTGATCGTCTCCTGTGTCATCCCCCCCCCCCGCTGATGTCATTCCCTTCCCGGCGGCCTTTTTTTATGATGAATGAGAATCATGGCCCCTCCCAGCCCGCCCACTGACATTGCCACAGCAAATGGTAACAACAAAGAACTGAGAAAAAAAATTTTTTTTAAATTAAATTAAATTTTTTTATTATAAACATTTATGCTGCATGATTCGTGTGTATATATATATATATATATATATATATATATATATATATATATATATATGAGTGTGTGTATGTGCCCGCTACCGCGCAGCTAAGTGTGAACATTGATCACCAGTACGACTTCAAAAAGATCTTCAAATACATGTAGCCAGAAAAAGAACAGCTGTAAGAAAGTTCCCATCTAACAACGATTTTATTGTTCAGAGGTCACTCCCACCTAATCCCCCTCCCTCGTCAGTTGATTCCCATGCTCCAGAGGGGTTTGGATACCCCCTTTTAACAACCACTTTAGTAGTTGATCCGCGTGAATTATCGATAAATCCAGAAATTTACAATTTTAAAACAAAAACTAAGTCTTGATAGAATATATCAAGAACTATAAATAAAGAAGTATAGAATTGATTGTTCCGTGAAGAGGCAGTTAGAACTAGCGGCATGGAAGACTTGGATCTCCGAATCATCATTTCCTTCCAGGCCTATACAATTTGTATGCAGTTACATAGACATAAAAATTGATTTTTATTTGATTATTCTGTTATCGTTGCGGCTGTGGTGTGGAGGATGATGTATGTGGATTCTGAAAGACGATTTTCAGCGGCTGATTTTTAAAAACAAAAAAATAACGGTAAAAATAAAAACAGAACTCTTTGATGTGAGATTAAATCTTTGAGCTGGTTTGCCAAGCGTGTATCTATGAGAAGAAAGTGTAAATCATTAGCAACCGATGATGTGCATGTAAGGGGGACAACTGCAGTTTGATTGCTCAGTCCGACTCTTCGACTCTGGCATAAAACTTTGTACGTTATAACCGCTTGAGTGGGTTCAGACAAGGAGGAATAGTTCGGAATATATACCAGTATGTATAATATAATCAGGTGTCATACCGGCAGGCCTCTGTGGTCATGTATCTCCACAGATCTCGATCCTTGATATTTTTCATCAGTTGGATTCGTGATTATTATTTTTTTTTTGTGGGGGGGGGGATGTGCTATCGCTTTAGACTGTCTTATTATTTTTTTGTCTTTTCTCTTGGTCTTCCTTTAACTCTCTCCGCCAATCTTTCCTGTTGTTATAATGTTTTCTTCATTTTATGTTCAACGAATGATGACTGTCGTTGTCTTATATGTTTAATTAGGTTACATTCTACGTCTGTTTTTTTTCTTAGAGACATTCACTGTTTTGTCATCTCAGTCTTCCAAGGTATTCTTTAACATTCTTCTAATGAAACACGTCTCTGTTGCCTTTAGTGAGATTTATATCGATCTGTTGACTGTCCATGACTCACTTCCATAGAGTAGAACGGGCTATACATACATACATACATACATACATACATACATACGAGTACATACATACATACATACATACATACATACATACATACATACGAGTACATACATACATACATACATACATACGAGTACATACAAACATACATACGAGTACATATATACATAGATACATACATGGATACATAGATACATGCATACATAGATACATACATACATAGATAATACATACATACATACATATACATACATACATACAAACATATTTACATACATACATACGAGTACATACATACACGGGTGCACACACACACGCACACTCACACACACGCACACACGGTATGTAGCAGCACCAGTTGGCGCGAAATTAGAACCAAACTATATCCCACCTTTGTTGGTTGTTGCATCAAACGTTTTACTTTGGCCAGTGTGTTTACACGCCTGCACGGGAGAAGAACAGCGAAGGGTTTCCGTGATTTCTGTGAGCCGAAGGACTCAGCACAGAGGAAGTGGGAAAAAATGCTTGAAGTGTACAGTAAAAAGTGTAAGTCAAGAAAAACCGTGCACAACTGGACCTATACATTCTATAATGTATGAGTTGCCTGGTTGGTAGCCATTTCTGATGGTAAAATGACGCTGCTTTCAGCTCTTTTGGCTACAGCAGACAGAAACCTTCTTTGATGTCGGCTTTCAAGGTCTTGGGAATCCATGGTATAAGTGCCCGAGGGTTAATGTTGAAATTTTTTTTTTTAAATTAATAAAAGAATTTCAGGCACACCTAGCACTTTTCAACCACCCTCCCCAGCCCCCACCCCCCGCCTGCTCGTTTTGCGATTCATTTATTGACTTGCCCGCGATCGCGCGTGGATATATATATATATATATTTAAATTCATAACTTTTTTCTTTTATACAGTCTGTGAGAATTCCACGTGCGTGCGTGCGTGCGTGCGTGTGTGTGTGTGTGTGTGTGTGTGTGTTTATGTTTTACATTTCGGAGGGGTACGGAGGAAATTGGGACCACAGACTGACTGATTCAAACTGTTGAAATAGTATATGCATAGTTTCAGAGTTGCATCTTTCAAGTCACACAATATTTGGAGAGGGGAAAATGGGGAGGAAGGATGACTTTCTGCATGGGACACAAAACAAAACAAAACTAAAAAAAAAAAAGACTGAGAACCTTTGCTCTGTGCAGACTCAACAGTTTTCATTTAAGCAAGTCCCCCCCCCCCCCACCAACCACGCGAAGAAAAACACAAAAGTGCTGAGAAATAATTCTCCATTACTTTCTTATTTTGCTGTGGCCACAAATACAATAAGATGTAAATTTGTTAAGTGATTCTTTTTTAAAAAATATTATATATTTATATTTTTATGTTTTTCCAGGAAACGATGGGTGGCCACTGACTAACGGGACTCTGATTCGGCTGGGGGAAAAATGGGCTACCCTGGGTAAAATATGCCTTTGAATCGAGACAGATCCAGCAAGCCGACGTTGAATCTCATTACCTTTCACAGATAGCACAGCAAGAACATAGCCATGACAATACTTATTCTGTTTCTCTGTCGTGTTACACTTGGAATACCTATTATTATAGAATTATACTTTTTTTTTACCTTAGATTTCATTACTTTATATTAGTTCATCTTGTCAAATGTTTATAAATAAAAACAGAAATAAGAAGAAGCAGTTGCATATTTGCTGTTGTCAACTGCTCCAGGTGTACAGCTCGTTCTGTTGTTGTTTTCTTCCTCTTTCTTTCTCCTGCCTCTCAGCTTTCATTCATCAATGTCAGCTGTTTAAACCCCAAAACAACACTTTCCTTAGCCAACCCTGTGTTCTAATTCCTAGCATATTTGCTTACAAAGCCCAGCTGCGCATTGCTTGCAAAATTCTGGATTTCAACTCGTTTTCCCTTCCAATCGTTTAATCTAATTCCCATTCTATTTGTATTAAACCCTTTTCACACTCCCAGCCAAAGTCAGAGCTTTGCAAGCGTTTCCTTTTCCTGCCGTGCAGTCTAATCCCCGGGGTTTCAAGCTAAACCCTAGCTTTCATCAACAGCCTAGCTTTTCTATTCATTCTTATTCCTATCATTCCTTCGCATTTCTAGTCGCCGTATATCACATCCAATGCTGAATGCAGGCCTTCCATTCGTCGCTGTTTCCATCATTTCTCAAAAGCCCTCCCCTTATGTTGCCAATTCCGACAACTCTCCAAAAGTCTGAATTTCTAGCCGACCGAGTAAGCTCCCGTCTTTCTAGTTTTTCTTTCCTCCGAAAGCTGGGATACCTCCTTTCACATTTCAAATAATCCCAACTTTCTCTCCATCTCTTACTCCCTACTTGCCCTTTCTTAGCCCAATATTCCCGATAACCAAATGTCTTCATTTTCAACCCGCTCCCTGGACAAATACAGCAAATATTTCAAACCTAGAAATAGAATTTCTCGGAACAGCAAATTTTCCCACGTCTTGAGAGAAATCCAGACGTAAATTAACAAATGATTAAAAAAAAAAAAGTCGAGACAGTTAACTCTTTCTTCTTTAACGATCCTGGAAAACATAATACATGAAGGGAAAAAAGAAGTGAGAAGTTAGTATCTTTTCTGTGTTAAATGAGAACAATTTTTATTAACTAAACTGTTTAGAGACGGTAGGAAACAAAACTACAAACAAAAAGGGGGGGGGGGGTGGAAGAAAAATAAAATAAAGTTGAGTTATTTGGAGGGAGTCGAGGAGGGGGAACAGGGGGCCCAGAAAGGGAGAGGGGATCCAGGAAGGGGGAGGGGCCCAGGAAGATGGAGGGCCCCAGGAAGTGGGAGAGGGGGCCTAGGAAGGGGAGAGAGGGCCAGGGAAGAGGAAAGGGGGCCCAGGAAAGGTGAGATATGTGTGTTAGAAATAGATGCTTTAAATGCAGGAGGTGTGCAATATTTCTTTAGCAGACTCCACCACCATGGGGACTATGGCGGTTCTTGCTCCAGTTAACCAGGTTGGGCCTGTTATTGGGGTTACGAAAGGAGAGGTGAGACAGGGTCTTGGTCAGCTATGCTTCGCCAGCCCTGACGCTAGTATATCAGCTATGGATCACTGAGCGCCACATTGGACAGCGTATTCGCCCTCTTCTCCCCCCCCCCCCCAATGTTTCAGTATTCTAGTGGTGAAAATGTAAAATAAATCTTGATAAAAATATTAAATAAAAAAAAAGAATCTAAAAAATTAGAAATTCATAACTTTATTACAGAATAGTAATTTATTATTATAACCACTGTATTTTATTGTTAATTATTTTTGCTGATGTCTTAATGTGTATCATTTTTTAATTAAACCGTAACATTACTATGCGATGTGTACGTTAAAAAGTACATTACTGTACGTATAGGGTTCGGTGGTATTATCTGCGGTTTTAAGTATCCGCGTTGGGAGGAGGGGGGGAAGTTGTGACCTTACCGCGTATCGTGGTCACATTGATATAAATGAATGAGTATTAATTATAGACCCACAAGCTCTCTCTCTCTCTCTCTCTCTCTCTCTCTCTCTCTCCCTCTTTTTCTCTCTCAGCCTGATTATCAGGCATTTGTCTTATCACAGAGCCAAATTCCACGAGTTCTTTGTTTGAAATTCAATTCTTTATACAAAAGTAACAGATTAACCTTCTTCCTGTTTTGCTAAATAAATCCTGCAGCTCCTGTCGGGCCGAGTGATGAATAAACTAGATGATTCTATCACGACAGTTTTCCTTCGTGAGACGTGTCCTTTCTAGAACGTTGTCCCTTTCACTGCCTCCCTGGATGCAATGCTGTCTTGTGCAAGTTGACGAGCTTCTCGCAATGACATATCCAGACTTTCCGTGATATCCTGAGTCCATCTGCGGCGAGGTCGTTCCTTTTCTCTTTTGCTGGGCATTATGTCTCTACTATTAGCCTCCCCAAACCATTGTCTCTCTTAGTGTGGCAGAAGTATCTCGGCTTTCTAATTTTGATGGTGTTCACAAGCCATTTCCATGTGACACCTAAGCCCGTCAACATTTCTTTATTTGATTTTCTTCCTATCCATGATATTCTAAGAGCCTTTCTATAACATTTCACTTCAAATATTGTTAATCTCTCTCTTTTTGTTTTAAATTTGTTGATTGTCCATGTTTCACGGCCGCACACTGCTGCTTGGATACATATGTAAGCTCTTAGTAAACATAACTTTGCTTTCTTGTTGGTGCCTTGCCACATTTTGCTATAGTTTCTGTGATGCAACGACTGTCTTCTTTGATTTCCACTGGTGATGACTGAACCTAGATATTCAAATTTATTTACATTTTCCAGCTCCTGATGATCTAATATAATTTTGGGTTTGCTTCTCATTTTGTCAGTTATCATTACTTTGGTTGTGTTGGTGTTTAAAAGAGGTTCTGAGCTTCGCTGAGTGTTTAGGGAATAGTTACCGCGGTTGGTTGACATCCCTAGAGTAGGAATAATGGGTCAGTTACCGGTCAGTTTTTAGAGGTGCGCAACTCTGAAAAAATAGACTTACTGGCCCAGTACATAAAAATAACATGAGAGAACTTTAATCGGTCGGGGATTTTGTAAGCTGAGCTTGTATAAGGCCAGCGATCGAGGAAGCCATTTCATTGTTCAAGCGTGAGTGAGAAATTTTAGTCGTCGGATGAGAACCAATATGTGTTAGGTTAGTATGGGTTGTTATTATGTGATGTGGATGAATTCAAGCTGTGATGTGGGCTCCCTCAATCAATCTCGATCCACTTATGTAAATATTTTGTTAGGAATGTGTTAGGTTTGGTAATGAATAGTCATAACTCAGTTAAGGTATAATTCTTCTATGTAAGATATTGATATGTTTTTGTGTAATGTGAAAGTGTATTTGTTTTTTTTTATGTGCACATATATTTATATTATTGATTTTTATGCAAATCCATTTGAATACATTCTTGCCGATTAGTTATGTTTGTTACAATCTGAATCGAAACCTAATATTCAAGGAAATTGTTTTAATGATTTTGTTAAAAATGCGTATAAGGTAAGTGATGAACATATAATTTGTTAGAGTGGTTTATGATGATAACAATATAAATTCATGATTCATTTGCTGATTTTGCTGTCTAAAAATGATAGTTTTTAATCAACAAAAGAAGCTAATGATTATAAGAAAAATTGTTTAATTTTTTCTGTTCACTTTCTGTAATGTGTCAATGTGTAGTCTTATTAATCACTTCCAACCATATAAATAAAAATACAATATAAACAACATTATAAATAAAAGACATTATTATCTTATATCTTATATCCTTCCCGTGCCGTTAAACGTCACATAGGGCTCGCAAAGTAGTTTGCCAATTTTTCCTGTTTTCGGCGAGTCTTTCAACCTCATCAAGGATTTTATGCCTGTTAATTTGGCCTCTCTTAACAATGTCCTCTTAAGAGTTTCACGAGATCTGCCTCTTTTTCTTCGGCCTGTTGTACTCCACTTGATAGCTTGTTTTGGGATTCTCTGATCGTTTCTTCTCATCAAGTGACCAAATATGTCCATCTCCTTTTCCTGATCACCCATGAGACTGGTTGTTGTTCAGTCATCTGTCTTATCTCTGCATTGTTCTTAAATTCGTTCCACTTGGTGCCGAGTATTTTCCTTAGGCATTCGTTTTCAAAAGAGTCTAATTCCTTGTCTATTTCTTTGGCTGTTTTCCAGCGTTCACATGCATAAATGAGGGTGGATATTACATTTGAATTGAATAGTCTTAACTTGGATTTTGTGCTTATAACTTTTGAATACCATATGTTCTCAAAATTCTTGAAGATCGATGCTTCTTTTGCAATTCTAATTCTAACTTCCTTTCTCTGGTGTCACCATCCTGGTCTATGTAGCTGCCAAGGTATGCATATCGATTGACTTCTTCAACAGCTGTCCTTTCTACATGTATTTTTCCATTTTGATTAATGGGAATTTTCATTATTTTTGCTTTGTCCTTGTTAATTTCAAGTCCTACTTTGCTAGCCAGTGAAGTCAGGATATCTGTTTTTTCTTGCATGGAATTCACATTGTTATTGATAAGAGTTATTTCATCAGCAAAATCAAGATCTTCTAGTTGGGTCCCATGTACCCAATCAATACCTATTTTACCTGTGCAGCATTTCTTCATTATGAAGTCTATTGTAATTCTAAAAAGCAAAGGAGACAGTATACATCCTTGTTTCACGCCTGTTGCAATCTGGAATCATTCGCTCATACCTTCTTCTGTCTTGACTGCACAAACATATCCTTTGTAGAGGTCCTTAATGATGTTGACAGTTTTAGATGGTAATCTATATAGACTTAAAATTTTCCACAATGAATCTCTGTGTATGCTATCAAATGCCTTTTAAAAGTCTGTGAAGTTCAGTATTAATAATTTCTGCTTTACAATATGTTCTTCAAGTATTATTCTTAGAGTAAAGATCTGGTCGAGATAGCTTTTCCATTTTCAAAATCCTGCTTGTTCTTCTCTCATTGCAGATATCCACTATATCTTTAAGTCTATTCAAAATGACCTTGCAAAATACTTTTGACACACCTGATACTAAGGTTACTCCTCTCCCATTTGTTACAGTCACTATGGTTGCCTTTTTTTGTATTTTAACATTGATTCCTTTTTTCCATTTAGCAGAGATCTTTTCTTCTTTCCAAATCTTATTAAACATTCTCTGTAGCTGTCTCATGCTGTCACTATTGACAGCTTCTAACATTTCGGGTATTATTTCATCTTCACCTTCAGCTTTGATGTTAGCTAAATTCACACTGCTGTTTCAGTTTCATGCAATATAATTTCATCTAAGTTGACATTTAGCTGTGGGGCTGGTAAGTCGGTTTCAAGGTTTAACAATTATTCTGGGTGTGGTCGATGAAGTATTTCTTGGAAGAGTTCAGCCCATCTTTGCTCTTGGTCTTGATGTTAATAGGGTTCCAGTTTTGCTAAGGATTGGTCTTTCTTTAGATGTAATAGTACTGTTATTATTACCCCCATCTAAATAGAATTTTTGTATTTCCTACATGTCTTTTGGTGGAGAAAATCAGCTGCTGCAGTCCTTCTGGGCTGTTTGATAGAAGGACAGCATCATTGGCGTATCTAATTTCTGGAATATGGTAACCTCCGATGTTGAAAGAGTCAAATTTAGTTGTTTTCTGTTCCCCTCTTACATCCTTCATGATGTCTTCAGGGTAGATGTTAAACAGGTATGGAGAAAGAATACATCCCTGTCTTACTCCCTTTTGTACGTCAAACCAGCCCAAAGTTCGGCCATCTTCCGATTTCAACGTAAATAAGTAAGCGAAATAAGTAACAGTATATATATATATATATATATATATATATATATATATATATATATATATATCCCGTGTGGTACCCGGGATCTGCAAAGAATAGGACCACTGTACCCTACCACGCATGATCGTAAAAGGCGACTAAGGAGGGTTCGGCATAGGGCCAGCAACCCTGTCTAGTAAAAAAAACTATCAGACTGCTACAGAAACGGAAGCAAGGGAAAAAACAAATGCAGGACAGGTATTTGTGGAAAACCCTTGCCGAAGCCCCATGTGCCCTGGGCACTTAAGGTTCAGATATATATATATATTAGCTATATATTAGATATATATATATATATGTATATGTATATTCTGGTCCACATATTCACACACACACATTTCTACACAATGAAAAAAGAACATGTGCTGTTGTATAACGAAAGCATGAATTTTTGCTTAGAGAACTGCACATTTTTCAGAACAACTAACGATGCTTTGATAGATCAATACAATAACACAATTAACATCATAGTATAGACCTTTTCACTAACACTATATCCCTATATGCCTTTAAGGCATGACAGGATTACCTTTACCTTTACCTTACCTATAGACCTTTTAGTTTTAGTATTGCATAGTTATATATTTAGATATTCGAAATAGAGTTCATACTGAAATCAAAGATAAAGTATCTAATTTTTTTTTTTAGTAAGAAAAGTCGGTATTTGAAAATAAAAAGG
This sequence comes from Achatina immaculata, assembly GCA_009760885.1. Taxonomy (NCBI): domain Eukaryota; kingdom Metazoa; phylum Mollusca; class Gastropoda; order Stylommatophora; family Achatinidae; genus Lissachatina; species Lissachatina immaculata. The sequence goes on along the minus strand of CM019691.1, from coordinate 23,931,591 downwards.
TAGCAACATTTTCATTCCGTCACTCAGTGTCAAGAAATCAATCAATACATAGAACTTAGTACAGCTGGTTTTAGTTATTTCTCTTATGAGCTACGACTGTCTGGGTGGCTTAATTTATGACTTACAACTGTATTAGTAGTTCACTTACGACCTACAGCTGTCTTAATGGCTTCATTTATGACCCTAGGGCTACATTAGTACCTCGCTTATGACCAACGAATATATCCAATATAACTTTTAAGACGTTTTTTTCCCATAAAGTTTATTACGTAAATTGAGAATTACGCGGCTGAAAAACCTGGCAAGATTTAGTATTTCTGATCATCTAGTGGCCCGACATGAAGAATTTTGGTCTATGAGGAGTTAACAAAAATTAGTAACAATCCAGAACCTAGCAATTACAGATATGAAACAAAAATTAGTAAAAATCCAGAACCTAGCAACTACAGATATGAAACAAAAATTAGTAACAATCCGGAACCTAGCAACTGCAGATATGAAACAAAAATTAGTAACGATCCAGAACCTAGCAATTGCAGATATGAAGCAAAAATTAATAACAATCCAGAACCTAGCAATTGCAGATATGAAGCAAAAATTAGTAACAATCCAGAACCTAGCAACTGCAAATATGAAACAAAAAATTACATGAATAAATAAAACTACCTTGCAACATTTCAATTCAGCGCTATAATTCCCCCCCTTTACGAAGTTTTCTCCCCTGATTTCGCTGCTCTATTTTCCATCCCCGTTTTTTCTCTGTCAAAACTGCGGCCAATTACTGGCTCTTCTGTAAAATGAAGGTTAACCGATTTGTGACGCTGAAATAAACTCGCGATACTTCAAGAAGAGATGGACAATCAGATAAAATACATTACCTAGAATTTTTATTTCTACTTTTTTTTTCCTTTTGTAAATGCTTTTCTTTATAAGCTCTAAAGAATTGTCCTAACTGCTTTTGCAATTCTCGTTATATTATTATTATTAGGCTAAGAAATCATGCAGGAAAACAGTTAAGTGAGCAATATAAAAAGTAAATAACATTTCAGTGCTGGTTTTGATATCTGTTATATAACATTCATGTTCTTAATTCTGTTTGTCATGATGTTTAATCTCTTTGTTCATTTCACACAAAATGTCTAATCCTCTGGCTAATTTCATCCTCTGACATTATTCTCACACAAACAGCGGAATTCGGGTTTCTGGACATTTGATTGCGTGTGTAAGTACATACTAGACCATTGTAGCAAGCCCATTAGACGTTACAGAGAAGATTGTGTTAAGGAGATTGCATCTTACACAAAGGACGGTCAGGACGCGGGACAAATACGCCATCAGAAAAAAGCTGCAGAACAACGAAAAGCTGAAAGTAACCAGAGCTGAGGACAAGCTGTTCTGTGCTCTAACTGCACGGCTAACTACATACAGCTTATCTTAAAGGTGATACGTCTCTCTCAGGTCTGCTCTTTAGCCCAGAGGTTCTCACAATTTCTACACCTAAAGGTCACATTTACAACCACTTTTTTTGACGCAGACAACCAGTTTTATAAGCGATATCGCGTGGCCGTTAGCTATTTTAAAAAATCAAATAGCTACATTGTACTAAAAAATAACAGAATAAAATAACCACGTGTGAACTGAGATGTCTTAGGAAAGCACTAAACTTCACCAGGTTTGACAAGCTAAGAAATGACACCATAAGGCAGATGGTAGGAACTACACCGTGTCTCCGACACACAGAGAAGCAAAGAATCAAACGCTTCGGCCACTTAATGAGAATAACACACTCACAGTCCACCGCGAGAGCCTTCTACCAAAGAACTACATGACACAGATCGAGATCAAGACCCAGGAAGAGATGGACAGGTGGTATGAGAGAAACATTCGCTAATTATGGCATGACGGTCACTGAGGTCAGCCATTGGCCCCGAAACGCCAGCTGAATCTCCTCTGGACACTTCACAGCACAGCAGGAAGGATAAAGTAAAGTAAAGTAATGGTACATAACCCAGTTATGGACCACCTAATAAAGCACCGCCGACCACTTGTGGTTCGAAGACCACAGGTTGTGAACCACTCCTCCAGGTGGCTGCCTGCTTGGTTTAATAGTAGCCAGGGCCGTCTTAACACCACCAGGGGTCTCTGGGCAAAGTAATAATAAAATAACAAAAATAAGCCGCCTCCGCCAACACACGTACAGCACCCCCCTCATATACACAGATTTCCAAAGACTGGTTGAGCCCCATGCACTTGGGGCCCCTGGGCAGTGCCCAGGTGAGATCATACGTTTAAACGGCCCTGATAGTAGTATCGACTTCTGTACTTAACCATATGAAAGGACAATTACATTTTTGTGGGTGATAAAAGAAACTAATCTAAAACGTTAATCTAACAAAAAAATACTTAAAAACGTAAAAATTCAGTTAATTACGTACTTCGTACGTCCGTCTGAGGTGTGCCATTTATCTGAGGGTACTAGAACTGTTTGCAGAGCATGCATGAAACAATGTAAGGATTTACTCTTACCATTACACTGAAAAAGAGGTTTCTACTCAAAGCCTGTGGTAAACGCTAAAGAAGAAGGAGGAGAAGGACGAGGAAGAAAAGAAAATACAAAAGATGAGACATAGAAAAAGGAATATGAGAAGAAAGAAAAAGTTGATGATGATGATGATGATGATGATAATGATGATGATGATGAAACAAAGAAAAGTTGACGTGACTACGTCATCCTGACATTCTATTTCTGTCACACAAAATTCCCTTTCTCTCTCTCTCCCCCCCCCCTCTCTGCTTTTCTCTCGTTCTCTTTTTCTCTCTCACTATCCTGCTCTCTCTGTCTCTATCTCCGGCAATCTGTGGTGTAGCACCCCCTGTCCCCCGTCCCATCCGCTGGGCTTGAAATAATCCGTCAGATGTCATGCTGTGGAAACCGCTGAAAAATTAACAGTTCGGGAGAAAAAAAAATTCCACAGATTTTAGATGAGACATTTTCTTTCAGAGTTCATTTGGACGCCCAACAACTTCATACCTCATGCGCAATACAATCGATTACATGCTAAGATGATAGACAGAAAGTTAAAACAAGAGGAAACAAGAGAACTCACAAGCCGACAGAATTACGGAGGAATGATGGAAATAAAACTAGGAAACAGACAAATGATATACTGGACAAAGTAAAACAGAGAGAGAGAGAGAGAGGGAGATAGAGAGAAGGAGAGAGAGGGAGAGATGGAGAGAGACAGGACAAGAGAGAGAGAGACGGCATCTAACGAGACAACAGTACTGAGACTTGAACAAGGAAAATATCTGAGAGTTACACAGCTCATATAGTTGTTAGTATTTGAAGGGCGTGCATTTCAACAGAGGGAACTCATTTACTTGAATATTGTAAAATAGAGGCACCAGTGGACGCCTGAGTGGGGAAGTGGTCAAGATCGGGTGTTCGAATCCGGCAGGAGACGCCCCAGTCACCCAACTGTAGAAATGAGTACCCGATTTCTGGAGCTGGTGAGTGAAAGGTGGTCAGGCATGGTGCTGCTGACCACATCACCCTCTAGTGTGCTTACCACATCACCCTCTAGTGTGCTGACCACATCACCCTCTAGTGTGCTGACCACATCACCCTCTAGTGTGCTGACCATATCACCTTCTAGTCTGCTGACCACATCACCCTCTAGTCTGCCGGACAGGTCAAGGAAAATGTGGGCACTAATACGATATCCCTTTTAAGCCATAGCAATGTTACCTTTTTTTTAACAATCTTCAACAGTTAAGTGTGAGAACTGCTGTAATGCTCACTTCTGACGACTATTTTAACCACAGTTTAAATGAAATACGTGTGATGTTTGCTTGTATTTTTCCCTGCTTGTGATGTTTTCAAGAGCAGCCACCATATTTATGAATTAGGTTTTTACCTAATATTCGTGCATACAGCCCAGGTTATTTTGTCTTGCGTTGTTGACAGACGTTCTTATTTTGTCCTCAGGGTCTGAACCGAATTCTGGGGTACTAAGAAAGCAGAAGCAGTCAATAGGACAAGGCACAGGTTTGTGATTAAATAAAATTCTCACTTGCAGGACTTAAACCCAAGCCATTTGCTCTTTATGCACACATTTCGTCCACTGAGTTACTCTGGTTCTTTCCTTTTCTTTTTTACTTGTACACAGACTTTTCAAAATTAACCATTACTATCTTTTTCAAAACAAAAGAAAAAAAAACAGAGGGTAAGGAAAGCTTATCTTAGTAACGAATCACACATTTGTAATGTTTCACTTTCGTTTCTTTTCGAGCAAACACATAGCTAGACTACAATAGAAGAAAAGGAATTTTAAGAAAAAAAGTAGTCTCCATGCTCCAGAAAACCGGATCATTATAACACACACACACAAAAGGGGGGAGAAGCAATTTAACTTTTAACTTGTGGAATTATGTGTCTCCAGAATGAATAAGACGAAACGGATGAAACAAACTCACAGCTGTGTGCTTCCTAACTGCAGACTGCTAAGTTGCTTCTGTCTTTCAAAACAAAACACTAACTGTTAACGCAACCTTTCTGTAGCACATTCTTATGCATATGCATATATGTAACTGTGCACTAACCCAGTATCGGTTCAGGTATCGTAGTGATATCTTAATGTCTGCGGTATCTAGCCACATCTACCTGCCGCAGTCATTAAGATATCACTACGATAGCGGAATCGATACTGGGTTAGTGCACAGTTATTTTCCGAACGCGTAGATGGACAGACAAACAAACAGACAGACAAACAGACTGACAGATAGACAGAAAGACAGACAGACGGACAGACAAATGGAAGATAGATAGATAGATAGATAGATAGATAGATAGATAGATAGATAGATAGATAGATAGATAGATAGATAGATAGATAGATAGATAGATAGATAGATAGATAGATAGATAGATCTGCGTTTAAAAGAAATAATAACAAATTGTAAATGAAAGAAACATCCAAGCCCTCGAGAAGACATTAGCAGTGCATCTGCACTCTCCAGCTTATTTAAAAACACACAAAAACCACAGACATTTTAAGAACATTCCAAGCACACAACAACAACAACAACAACAACAACAACAACAATCAGAATGAAAAATGTATAAAATTCTTTTTCTTTTTTTTATATATATAACATAAACATGTTCTGCTGTAAGTGTTCATAGGAAATCCTGTAAACACGTGAAGCACACATCGAAAGCGTTGTCGCATATTCCTCTTTCAAGCAGTGGTAATATCATGTATTCCTGGTCAATGTTGGTGAAAATATGGTCTCACAAAGTCGACCAATAATTTCTGTGCAGCACACTGTCAGTTTCTTAGATCTGAAAAGACTAATACTGCATCTACAATAGATCAAGAGACGAAGAAGACATACTACATATGTTACATACAAATGCATGAAGACTCGGTGATCAGTCTCAAATACAGAGGGATTTTTAATCACTTCAAAGGAAAACAAAAACAAAAGAATAATCTCACACAAGAGACCACTTTCAGGTGCATGACTATTGTGTAAACAAGGATGACTCGTCACGGAAGCCAATCTCTCTCGAACACACATTTTAACGTCACAGTTCTGACAAGATGGTCTCTGTTATTTCATGAAATTATTGACCTCTGGTCTTGCCAGCAACTGAAATGAAGATTACTTCAGAGTTTATCCTCGCTGGGGAAAAACTACAACAACAACAATACCAAAACTAGTAAGGCTAAATGAAAAAACTACAACAACAACAATACCAAAACTAGTAAGGCTAAATGAAAAAACTACAACAACAACAATACCAAAACTAGTAAGGCTAAATGAAAAAACTACAACAACAACAATACCAAAACTAGTAAGGCTAAATGAAAAAACTACAACAACAATACCAAAACTAGTAAGGCTAAATGAAAAAACTACAACAACAACAATATCAAAACTAGTAAGGCTAAATGAAAAAACTACAACAACAACAATACCAAAACTAGTAAGGCTAAATGAAAAAAAATTCTTTAAACTGTACAAATATGAAAACAGTATTCGACCGCCATTGCTCCCGTGACGATTAAAATGGAAGAGGAAAACGTGATGAAGGTGGGGAGGGGAGTCTTTGGGAAATAACAAGGGGACGATGGGGAAGTGAAGAAGGGAGGTGGGGAGGGGAGTCTTTGGGAAATAACAAGGGGACGATGGGGAAGTGAAGAAGGGAGGTGGAGAGGGAATCTTTGGGAAATAACAAGCGGACGATGGGGAAGTGAAGAAGGGAGATGGGGAGGGGAGTCTTTGGGAAATAACAAGGGGACGATGGGGAAGTGAAGAAAGAAGGTGGGGAGGGGAGTCTTTGGGAAATAACAATGGGACGATCGGGAGGTGAAGAAGGGAGGTAGGGAGGGGAGAATTGGGAAATATCTTGACAAAGGGACGATGTGAATAAGGGGGATGGGGGGGGGAGTCTTTGGGAAATATCTTAACAAGGGGGCTATATGAGGTGAAGAAATGGGGTAGGGATGGGAGTCTTTGGGAAATATCTTAACAAGGGGGCGAAAGGGAGGGGGGTAGAGATAAAACTGGTAGGAAGATCTTTTTAGAGGAAATTGGAAGCATACTTTTTTGAGGAAATATCAACGGTGACATTTTGATACAACCATTAATGTCGGTCATTTCGTCGTGGAACATGATGATAATGGCATGTTTGTCTAAAGAACTTTAAAAAAAAAACAAAAACAAAAATGAACAAAAAAACAAATAAAACCCAAGAGCGTCATTTACGAAGAAGATGCATGGGTGAGGCTGGCGGGCGGGGGTAGAGGAAAGGGCGGCAGTGACAGAATGATTGACAAAAATAGAACCCACGTGGACCCTTCTTTTTTTTTCCTGTCTGTGGGAATGTTCTCATGGAAGAAATAGCCATAAGGTGGTTAATGAGGGCCGCGTTTCATCAGGCCAAACCAGGATTTTTAAAATTCTGCGCCCCCCTCCCCCGCCCCAATTTCTCTGTCTGGCGCAGATTCATTTGCCCCATCCACCCATCCCACAAGATGGCAGTCTCTGAGAGCTTGAGTGAAGGAAAGGATTATTTGCGTCACAAATTATTGCCCCTTTTTCCCCATCCTTATCCCAGAATTGATTCAAGCCATATTGCAAAATGTAAACTGTTCTGGAGAGAGAAAAACCTGTATTATATTTTTTTAACTGGCAAACCAGTAATATCCAAGTTACATATAAGCGTAGACATAAGTTACAGTGAGATCAAGAAAAGTGGTATTAATACTATACAGCCCTTGATTTTTTTAAAATTCATTTTGTTTGTTCATTTCTTAATGATGATATTCCCAGTTGTTTTTTTTTCCTCTTCATTTTTAACACTTGTAAATAAGAAATTGATCTTGTCCGTTTTCTCCGTATGAATAATTCAGAAGCTCCATGTGCCCAGTACAGTCTGAAGACCCCTCTGTGCAGTGGATGAGGACAGAATAATTCAGAAGTTCCATATGCCCAACAGTCTGAAGACCACTCTGAGCAGTGGATGAGGACAGAATAATTCAGAAGTTCCATATGCCCAACAGTCTGAAGACCCCTCTGTGCAGTGGATGAGGACAGAATAATTCAGAAGTTCCATATGCCCAACAGTCTGAAGACCCCTCTGTGCAGTGGATGAGGACAGAATAATTCAGAAGTTCCATATGCCCAACAGTCTGAAGACCCCTCTGAGCAGTGGATGAGGACAGAATAATTCAGAAGTTCCATATGCCCAACAGTCTGAAGACCCCTCTGAGCAGTGGATGAGGACAGAATAATTCAGAAGTTCCATATGCCCAACAGTCTGAAGACCCCTCTGAGCAGTGGATGAGGACAGAATAAGTCTCATCCGTTACAGAAACCAGGAAGAACTGTTGAGCGATTGATTTCTAAAACATATTCTCATGCGCAGTCTTATCTTGGTTCTGTAAATCTTCATGCTTTGATACTTCTAAATAAAAGCAGATCAGCCATTACACTGGACCAGACTTAACCCCAGGACTCCGAAGAGTTGAGGATGTCTAGCCTCAGGGAAACAAAACAAATACACATTATTGCTCCGTATGATGCAAATGGACGCATCAGCAGCGAGACATCTTGCTTGCAACCGAGAGGCCTACAGGAGAGCTGTTAGGCAGGCAAAGTTCCGCAAGGCGCATGCAAAAATAGCTGATGATAATCAGTTATAAATATTATTGCCTCACTAGCAATGTTATCTAAAGATAGTGACGAGTCAGTGTTCGATCTGTGTAATACAAAATTGTATAGTATTAGCAGAGACTGGAACTGCAGTAGAATGTCGATTATCCGAACAGTCAATTATCTGAACAGTCAATTATCCAAATCACTGCCGCACAATAAATAAATAAATATGTAGCTTTGGGTAAAAAAAAAAAAAAAGAATTTATAGCTTTCAGTCCAAAAGAGTTGAGATTTTCGAATACTAATGTCACGAAAGTTCTCAACACTCGGAGCTATGGCTCAATAATGTACTTGTTTTGTTTTTGTCTTTTTTTTTTGTCTGTTTATGTAAACCAAAATGTGACAACTGAAACTATGTATATTAATGAGTATAAATCAGTACATGTATATCCATGTAAAAATTACACGTTGTTACTTCAAAACATGTTAGTTACTACATGTATATACAAGTAGTTTTTTTTAACTCGTTAGTGCAATAAATCATATTTGAAAATACAGCAGTAATACTGTTGCACTGAGTAACTAATTTCAGGCTTAAATAGCAGCTGTAAACTGCGTACGTTCAACCAGTTTTAATTATCTGTACCATTTAATTAACCAAACAACCTTGGCCTCAATTTAGTTCGGATAATCGGGCTTCTACTGTGTATCATTTAAATGAACGATACAGGTCACATGTGACTGGCTCCTTACTAAGTTTACTTACGAACTTGGTCGTGGCAATTTCGTCACTGCCTTGAACATTCTGACACAGGTCATTATCCATGTGCACTCTGTACTGAAAACATCGTTTCTTGCACGTATAATCTTTTCTAAAAGCATTTCTTTTCTTCATGATGGAGAAGAACAACAGAGAGGATGTTAAGCAATAGAGGGCTCAACTGGGCAAGAGCAGAAAAAAAGGCAAAGGACAGGCATTTATGGAAAACCTTTGCGGAAGCCCCATGTGCCCTGGGCACTTAAGGTTCATATATATATATATATATATATAAACTTTTCTGATTCAGCCCTATTTGCCATATGTTTTTAAAATTCTTCTTATTCTTCTTCAGCTTCCCAAGCCACTAAGGCTCATTGCTGGAGATAAAAGTCCGCCTCCATTCCTCTCTATTCCTAATCTTCTCTCTCCAGTTGGTGACACCAATTTCTTTTATATCCTCTTCTATGTTGTTTTTCCATCTCTGTCTTGGATTTTGAAAATTACATTTTGTATATTTGTCTTGGTATACGCGTACATTTATTATACAGCTGTAAATATTTGTCCTGTTATATGCGTACATTTATTATACAGCTGTATATATTTGTCTTGGTATATGCGTACATTTATTATACAGCTGTATACATTTGTCTTGGTACATATTAGGATAATAAATGCATACATTTATTATATAGCTGTATATATTAGTCTTCTTCATATTTGTTTTCTGTTTTTCATTTTTAGGACAACCACTCATTCATTCATTTGAATGTCCCTTGCGGAACTTTGCCTCCCTAACAACACTCCTGTAGGCCTCTCGGTTGTGAGCAAGATGCAGCCATCTTCGCCTTGGTCTTCCTCTCTTTCTTTTTTCCCATTATGTACCCTTCCAAGACGGTTCAACCACTAAAATGTATTATTCTAATTCTCGCAATGTCAGCTCTCACTTTATCCTTGCTGATTTTGTTCATTTGCTGTTTGACAAAAGTGAACTCCTAAATACCTCATCGCTTTTCTTGTCACGATAATTCCAGTTTTATCCCGTTATTTCTAACGTTTATATCAAGAAAAAAAAACCACTTCATCATGTTCTTTTTTTCTTTCCCCACACTCACTCTCTCCTTCTCTCTCTCTCTCCTTCTCTATCTCCCTCTCCCTCTCTCCCTCTTCCTCTCTCTCTTTCTCTCTCTTGTAAATCACTACAAATCATCATAATCAACAATCATCGACCCTCCTCATGTCTAGAAATGCCCGAAATAAACTGAGACCCTCAAACCGACCTTATCTTGAGTTTCTTCTTCAATAATCCTTGTATCCTTGTATTTTTGTTTTTGTTTTTGTTTTTGCTCTTTTTTGGGGGGCGGGGTGTTGTTATTTTCGAGCGTGTCCCTGGATCTCAGTGTCCTAATGGAGTTCACTACACTGGCTGTCTATGCTTGTTATAAAGATAGCAAAATGTTGGACAAGGAACTTAGGAAATAACGTCTGTCTTTCTTGATCTGAGAAGCTGTATGACTGTTTCGCCGTCAGTACTGAAGAGTTCGCAAAGAACAATCAAACAAACTTTGAACGCTGGATAAAGCTGGATATTGCAAAGTGAGTTCAAATCTATACCGCGCAGCTTGCTCTCTCATTAGATAGCTGGATAAAGCTGGATATTACAACAAGATTTCAAATCTATACTGCGCAACTTGCTCTTTCATTAGATAGCTAGACAGATGGAAAAGATCATTTTATATAGCTAGATAGATGATAAAGATCATCCTATCTATATTTTGGGCACGTACGTAAGCACTATCTTCTTTCACAGTCTCCATCAGAGTACCCTGACCGATAACGGGCATCTTGTCTGTGTTAGCTTTTAAATCGACACTTACGTTTTGCCACACCAAAGTTTCACCCTTAAGTCCTTCATCCTTGGCAAGGATGCTGATTTTCAGCAGCCAGTGATGCTCTTTCGTTGGATCAATTTACTCTATAGCATTTATAACATCGACATGATCCATTGCTTGCTCTTTCTCTAAGATCAATCCACATGGAACAGGTTACATTGTAATTATGAAGTAGTGGTTTCTAAAATACTTAGCACAGCCTTCCCCCCCCCCTTCCCCACCACCAGGGGACATTTCGAAGATCGGAGGGAGGAGGGGACGGTGAGGAGGAAAAGTAGTGGCAGCTGACATCAGAACCAGCCGGGAACCTAGTGATATAACCTGTGTGGCAAAGGGGGGGGGGCAGCCTGACAAACTTTGGGAACCACTGTTTTAATACACGCTGTTGCACCTATCATTATAAAACACATCTGTCGCTAGGGACACCTGACACATGAACGCAATTATACCACTACAACTTGACAACTTCCCCGCCAAAAATGACTAACCGCTATACAACTCCACCGACGCGGTTTTGTCACCCATTTTTGTTGTTGTTTTACTCGGCAAAATAAACGTCTCGTTTGCGCTGCACAGAGAAAGATTTCTCAAGGGACGGTCATAGACGCAATTTCCAATCAGGATCTTTAGTCCTTGTATACATTTCCATGCGTTACATGGCTTGGATCGCTCGGCACTGTATAGTTAGTAAATGCACGAGAGACAAGAAATCCTCAGTCTGTCAGTCAGAGGTTAACCCGACCATCTCTTCTAAGTTCAAATGCGGGACATTCAATCAGGATTGGGGGGAGGGATGAATGGGGGTGGGGGAGGGGAATAGAAGGCTTGGGGAGGGGGAGGGGTGTAAAATGTAAAGTTAAATTTAATGTGAAAGCAAGAGGATTGCAGATGTCAAAGTTTAAAATATAGGACATTATTGAACAAGTGTTTTATAATGGGGGATATTTAAGCGTCCCGACCGAAGAAATATCGTTCCCGTGGGAAAAAAGAAACTTAATTTATGGGACTGTCTCGTATGATACGGGACGGTTGCTCACTTTACATAAATCACACGGAAAACACGCAGTGACTCTAGCCAAGGAAGCATAACTCTTGGCCTGGTGAACGACTGAGCGGTGGCAGTCTAGAACTGTTATTAGGAGACGCGCACTTGAGTGCACGATTTTCAGGTGAAAACGTGACAGGCTGTTTAGAAGGCATGGTCATCATCAGAGCCAGCGTATCAAGGCTGGCGACACTTCATAATCTCCATAGTAACCCTAACATAGGACAAAGGATTCAACATGGCCCTCAAGGTAGCGGGGTCTTTCAGAAAAACGAGCCAACTACCATAATCAACTTCCCATCCGACACCTTGCGTGTACTTCAAAATCACAGTGACTGCAGCGCTATAAAATGCAGACTAGCAGTTCTAGAACAAGTGGAAGATTAGTGTTTATCTCACGCAGAGTTTTTCTTCAGAAGTTTAGCCTCGCAAGACCCAGAACACTTTAAAACTCAAGAGGAAGGGAAAAAAATGAGTAAGAACAGAACTAGGCAGTTGCTAGTAAGAACTAGAACTAGGTGGTTGCTCCTTCTACCGGAGTACGTGGTTCGAAGACTGCCTATATATAGCTCTAAGCATTGATTCGCATTGCTGTACAAGATCTAGCAACATTACAGGTGCTGTATTGGAGCGAAAGAGTTACATTTGCTTCAAAGGATTAGAACCCTTGGTTCTAGATACTAGAATTTGATACTAGAACCTCATGACTGTAACTGTGTCATTGCGCTTAATCGTAAACCGTTTTATTGATACCAGCATTCAAATAAACAACATTTTACTGCACGCGGAGGAGAAGTTTCAGTGCGGCTGGTTATCAATGAAGCAAACTATAAACTGCATTTTCCCATTCTGAGCTACATTATTTAACTCTTATTGCTCCTGTGGGTCGTGTTTATTTAGGATACTAGACCAGCCTGGTTTACTTCGTAATCTTTGACAAGTTAATAGTTTCTCTGTGTTTGTTGAAAACATTTTTGATAATATTGAAAGCTTGGAATTTTTCGTGTTTTATAGACAACAGATTATGATGCAGTTATCGTTTATATTGTATCATTGCTGCAGACAGTGAATGAGTGAGTTAATCGAACGAATGAGCAAGAGACGAATGAATGCACGGGCGGACAGGAAAGTAGATTATGGGTGGATGAAAGGGATAATTAATTGGAGGATTAAGCGATGGGCGAATGCATCGATGACCAAATATGATAGACAGTGAGCGGCGTAATGCAGTGGTTTCCAGCCTTTTTTTTTTTTTGCCCCGTGCACCTGTTTAACCACATGTCCGAATGTCTTCCTCCCGCTAAGAAAGCTGACTCTAAAGATCATCATCATCATCATCATTATCAGGTGCCGTGCCGACTGGCGTTGGCTATTATGCTTCTCCAGAGTACACGATCCTTCATGCAGGCCATCAGCTCAGTTGGTGATCTCCTCTCACACCATCCCGTCAGACTCTCCAGTATCATTTCTCTTGGTATTCCTCTTGATCTTCTTCCTTCTATTTTTCCTGTTGTTATAATATTTTCAATGTCCCCTCTTCTCATTGCATGTCCTATGAAAGTACATTGTCTCTCTCTTATCTTTTTAACAAGGTTTTTTTGTCTCTCCAGCTCTTCTCATACATTCTTCATTAGTTATTTTTGCTGTCCAGGGGATTCGCAACATTCTTCTAATAAACCACATTTTTGCTGCTTCCAATGATTTGTATGCAGACTTGCCTATTTTCTATGATTCACTTCCATATAACAAGATAGGTTCAATATAGCATTTTAGGACTCGTTTTCTAACATTCATTGATAAGGGTGTGTTGGTTAATATGTTTCTCATTCTCTGAAATGCAATCTTTGTTTGGCCTATTCTGTTCCTAATTTCTGTTCTGCATTTCCCATCAGAAGTTATTACTGCTCCAAGGTATTTGAATTTCTGCACCTGCTTTAGAACAGTTCCGTTTAATTTTATACTGCATGTTGGTGGATTCTGTTTCTTAGATATAACCATAGTCTCTGTCTTTTTTATGTTCAAAGTAAGGCCTTTCTGTTCACTTTCTTTGGCCACTTTATCCAAGAGATTTTGCAGGTCTTGTTGGTTCTCAGCTATCAGCACTTTGTCGTCAGCATACCGAAGGTTATTAATATTGTATCCTCCAATTTTTATGCTGGTTCTGTGATGATCGTTCTTAGAATATTCTCGCTGTACAGAGAAAAAAGTTCTGGAGATAGTACACATTCTTGTTGCACCCCTTGTTTTATAGGTTGATATTTTCCAGTTCTATTTTCAACTCGAATTGCTGCTTCTTGCTGCCAGTATAGATGTTTTACAATCTTCAGGTCTTTGCCGTCTGTACTGATGTCTTCAAGCATTTTAATAATTTCATTATGATTCACCTTGTCGAATGCCTTTATGTAATCAATGAAGCATAAGTAGAGATCTTTCTGTACTTCTAAAGCTCTTTCTGTTAGTGTTCGTAAAGCATAAATGGCATTGCGTGTTCCCTTTCCTTCAACAAATCCAAACTGTTCATCTGCTATTTCCATTTTTATCTTTTTCCTTGTTCTTCTCATAATGATTCTCAGAAGTATCTTCGTTATGTGACATGAGAGGCTGATAGTCCGGTGGTCCTCACATTCCTTTGCACCTGGTTTCTTTGGTAGTGCTATAAATGTGGATTTAATCAGGTCACTGGGAATATAACCACTGTTGTAAATGTCATTCAGTAACTTGGTTATTATTTTTATTCCTGTCTCCTCTAGTGCCTCTATTTCTTCTATTGTTATATTATCAGGCCCAGTCGCTTTTCCTTTCTTCATGTGTTTGATGGCATCTATGATTTCATCTTCAAGTATTGGCGGTCCATCACAGTTTTCAGTATCTGGTGTTAATTCTCGTCTTTCTCCTCCATATAGTTCACCAATGTACTCTGTCTACCTGTCCACAATGTCTTCTTTTCTTATTAACATTTTACCTTCTTTCGGTTTCGGGCATTCTGTGGTATATTTTGATTTCCTGCCTGTGAGTTCACTAATTCGTTTGTGCATGTTTTTGCTTTCTTTATTATGAGAGTCCTCTATCTGTCTGCACTGTTCATTTAACCACACTTCTTTTGCTTCTCTGCATTTGCGTCTTATTTCTTTATTTATCTTGCTGTATTTTTCCTCCTTATTTTTATTCCTCCTCCTCTTGTCCATCAGTCCTAAGATGTCGTCTGACATCCATTTATTTTTAAAAGCTTCTTTTATTTTGGTGGTATTATCTCCTTAACAGTTTGGTGGATAGAATCTCTTAACATTGCCCATTGTTCATCTATACTATTTATCTTTGCTATTGCATAGTATCTATTTGTTATAATAACTTTGTATTGTTCTCGCAGTTCTTGGTCATTTTTAAGGAGTTATGTATTTAGTTTGATGTGATTCGCAACATTCTTCTAATGAACCACATTTCTGCTGCTTCCAATGATTTTTGTGCAGACTTGCCTATTGTCCATGATTCACTTCCATATAACAAGATAGGTTCAATATAGCATTTTAGGACTCGTTTTCTAACACTCATTGATAATGATGTGTTGGCTAATATGTTTCTCATTCTCTAAAGACGCATTCTAAATAAAAAGCATGCAATATCCCAACCGTCTGCCTGCCAATATGTGGTCCCAATTTCGCCCCCCCCCCCAAAGTCTTTTTAGAAAAAAAGGATGGGAAGGTGTGTGTGTGTGTGGGAGGGTCTCACTGTTTGAAAATCCCTTTGGAGGGGAGAAGTCTCATTGTTTGAGAATCCCTGGTGTGATGGCCAGCTGGTAAAATGGCCGATCACAGAGACTGAAACACTGGTAGGAACTTCTTAAAGCGCCCCTTTATGTCCTTTAATGACTTTCCCTCTTTCGACTTTCTCAGGCACCTTGTGGCGTCGAATGGACAAATTAGATTTCTCTAAAAGGACACGGCTGTCAGCTTCAAACAAGTAGGCAACCAATTTTTCTGCTGTTGCACTCATCCATCTCTTCTTTATCAATGACTTTCATTCCAAAAATATGAATGCATGCGAGTTTCTTTTTTTTTGTTCTTTTTTATTTCTTCTTGCTGTTATACTGAAGGAATCAAATTTATTATTTATCACTTGATTTAAAAAGAAATCAAGAGGAAAAAAAAACTTGTCGTTAAAGTTCTCACATAAACTCCAAGAGATAAAGTAGTGAGCGATTGTTCAGCTTCATGCAAGACGTAGCTGTTGCATCAAATTAATAAAATATCATAATATTGCAGAAATCTGAAATGCGTATTTTTAAAAATAAAATTTTGCATCAAAATATAATCGTACTAATTTTTGTTAACAGTTCAATTTTACTACAGGTCTTCTCAAACTGTTTCTGGCTTCCGTGCGTTTGTCTTCCAAGTCACACTCATAGCGCGCCCTTCCCCTCCCTTAAACACATAAAAACATTCCTTACTTATTTGGTTCTGATATCCCTTTTCTTGCCGCCACCGCCCCCTCGACCTTTCAACCTCCCACGGGGGGGGGGGGGGGGCAGTACTATTCACTTTGGGAAGCACTGTTTTAGTAGCTCATGAAAACGACATTACATTGTTTTGTTTTTTTTTCGTTAACTGGTCAATGTATTTTAGCTTACAAATACATGCAAATACACCCACAGACATAAGACTTTTTAACGTGAAAAACTCCTCCACAGCTAGAGCAGCGTTTGGTTTAAAACACTTCCAGTCTCATGCTCAGGTCGGAGACGCTGGACCAGTTTATCTAGTTCTGGCAGCCTCCGTCCTCTTGAAGGATTTGACGTCTAGAGCAAGTCGAGGGGGAAGGGGGAGGGGGGGAGTCTGTGGAGGAAGGTTCCAGCTCGAAGCTCTCTGGTGCAACGAAGACCATCGTGCCACGCGTCCCGCACTGATGACCGTGCTATCGAACAAAGGCAAAAGTCCACGGATGTTCTGAGTCTCGGTCATACGTGATACTTATCCTGGGGATTGCAGAAGAAAACTCAAAGCATACCAAGGCGCTCGTGGTGTGATAGAAGCGAAACAGGAAGAAAAAGACTTCCAGCCGCGTCTGTAGTGTATGCTGGTGAGCCTCGATTGCAGGCAGCCAGTCTCGTAAATTCTAATTCATTTCCGTAAGTTAAAATGTTAAAAAAAAAACAACGTCATCATAATCCCACGCTGAAGAAGTTCGTAACTGCCCTGATCTTTTCATGTGCACGAGAATCTCAGCAGGGTAAACGTACTCCATGGTACCAAAAAGAACCCTGATTAGTGGAACTGGGAGTAGACGTGGTACCTAAGAAAACTCTGATTAGTGGAACTGGGAGTAGACGTGGTACCAAAGAGAACCGTGATTAGTGGAACTAGGAGTGGACATGGTACCTAAGAGAACCCTGATTAGTGGAACTGGGAGTAGACGTGGTACCTAAGAGAACCCTGATTAGTGGAACTGGGAGTAGACATGGTACCAAAGAGAACTCTGTTTAGTGGAACTGTCAGTGGACATGGTACCTAAGAGAACCCTGTTTAGTGGAACTGCCAGTGGAGGTGGTACCAAAGAGAACTCTGATTAGTGGAACTGTCAGTGGACATGGTACCTAAGAGAACCCTGATTAGTGGAACTGAGAATAGACATAGTACCAAAGAGAACCCTGTTTAGTGGAACTGTCAGTGGAGGTGGTACCAAAGAGAACTCTGATTAGTGGAACTGTCATGGACGTGGTACCAAAGAGAACTCTGATTAGTGGAACTGGGAGTGGACGTGGTACCTAAGAGAACCCTGTTTAGTGGAACTGTCAGTGGAGGTGGTACCAAAGAGAACCCTGATTAGTGGAACTATGAGTGGACGTGGTACCAAAGAGAACCCTGATTAGTAGAACTGTCAGTGGACGTGGTACCAAAGAGAACTCTGATTAGCGGAACTGGGAGTGGACGTGGTACCAAAGAGAACTCTGATTAGCGGAACTGGGAGTGTAAAACAGTATGACAAATAGATTTGACTGTCAACTTGTAAAAGAGCTGCACAATTTGAAAGTGGTGTATCTGCTACCTAAAAATATGATTTCTTTTTACTCTCTCCTCTTGTTGCTACTTTACAAATGCTTAAATGTGAGCCAACTTTGTAAAATCTGTTGTTTAACTATTCGCACCGCAACACAACAAGAGGCTCTCCACAAAACTACAGCAGAACACTAAGTAATAACTTTACTGCACTGAAACCTACAGTCATCAACTTCAACATGTAACATTCCACAAGGAAGTAAGCTAAGCTACTGCTCAAAAGATATCTGAATACCACATTTAGTAATGGGTAAAACGGCAGATGGTGTTATGAGGATGGAAACGTAACCCATCAAGCTGGTAAGACAAATACAATGACAATTTCTGGCGTGAGATATTCAACGCCACACGGGAAGAAACCTTACAATTTACTTGCAAAACCCCCCCCCCCCCCTAAAAAAAGAGACATACTTACAAAGATTTCAACAGAAAAACTCTTCTAACAACAAACTTCAAAGTGTCTCTTCTTCTTCTTCTTCGTTCACTTCTACCACCAAAAACCGCACTGTAAACCAACTGAATTCACGCCTGTGGTCCTCGTTAGGTCCCGTGGTCCCCTGTGTGGTCCAAAATAGACCACACGAGATCCACGAGAGGACCACAAGGGGTTCAGAGTATCACAGTGCTTTAGCCTGTATTCTTGGTGGGTCTTGGAAGCGGGATTGCGTGACACCGTGGTTTTCATTGCACCAGTTTAGTCTATGGTTGGACTTTCTCACCGGAAGACCTCGACGTGTTTAGGATATCAGTGCATCCCCACTGGGTGAGAGGCGGTAGCCCACCCAGGCCAGAGTTGGACTTTCTCACCGGAAAACTCGACGTGTTTTGAGATACCCGTGTATCACCGCCGGGTGAGAGGTGGTTGCCCATCCAGTCCAGGGTTGGACTTTCTCACCGGAAAACCTCAGCGTGATTAGGATACGCAAACATCCCCGCCGGGTGAGAGGTGGTTGCCTATCTAGACTTCCCTGGTCCAGTGTCTCCGACTTCAGCATTTTGCGGTCGTGGCCGCTACCCTTCCTAGTTGTGACCAGGATGGAGCTTTTGAATCCTCGCCACTAGTGACTTCTACCCCTGGGTTGAGCCGGTTTAGGCATTATCCCAGTATGGGCGTGTTTGGGACGGGACCAACCTCTAGGGCAGAGGTATTGTGACATGCATAGCCTTTAAGATTCACCCCTGGTATGAGCCGGTTTAGGCAAAATTCACCAGTATGGGTGTTTATCAGGCGTTACCGACCTCTAGAGCGGAGGTGGCATGACATGTCTAACCATCAAGTTCCACCCCTGGTGTGTGCCGGTTTAGGCATATTTCACCAGTGTAGGTGTATTTCGGACGTGGGCGGCCTATAGAGCAGAGGTGCTGTGGTATAGCTCTCGTAGCGATACTACTGGACATACCGGTTAAACTTCACTTTCCACCACCTTTTCCCATCGGCTCCGCACAGCAACCTTTATTTCTTTTCCGCATTCACTTCCTTAACCGGGAGGAGCTTCACTCCACGCGCGGCATTTGAAGAGTCTCGCCAGCAGTGTCTTAACCTCTGGGACAAGCCGGTTCATGCATTTCACCCGATATGACTGCACTCAGGACGTGGCCGACCTCCAGACCAGAGGTGCCGTGATTTGACTGTTTGCTTCGCTTTATCCTTTCTACCACCTTTTCCGCAGTGATGCTGCGCGGCAACCTCATTTGCAAATTTCTTCATTGGCCGGGAGGAGCACCGCTCCACGCACGGCAGCTGAAGATCTCGCTAACAGCGGGAAAAGTGTCTCAAACCTAACCACTTCATCTTGACCTAAACTGTCTCTGCTAAAACTGTTATTACTGGAAAAACTCTGTCAAAGACAAGACATTCTCCTAACCGAAACATCGTAAGGCTCTCTCTGCATCAGAACAAGTGAGACCTTCCCTCTAACCTAATCTTGCGTGGTATTTATACCATGACTGCACCCACTCAGTTGTTCATGCCGCACGCTTATCTCAAGACCTTTGCCTATGACCTTAACTAATATAACTTTCAACCAAGGGTATTCACTCTGTTGTATTGTTTCTTGAGTACTAATACTGCTTATCTCCCATCAATTTGGAGAATACTATCATACGTGGACGTCATACCGAAGAGAACCCTGATTGGTGGAACTGGCAGCGGATTAGGGCAGATCTCATATCCGTCAGTGTTCGAGACACTGCGTCAGTATCAACTCCTGCCCCTTTCATTTCATCTTAAACACGTGTCTGACATTCATCTTTACAGCAGGATTTAATAAATCACGACAGGAGCCAGTCTAATGTAGACTCTCCTCGTATGAAATACTGTGATCGCTACAGCTGCTGTTTTCCTGCGCTCCAAAGTCGTAGAAGCGTAGACTGTGGATAGAGCCATCGTGTTTTCTGCACTTCTTGCTGGTGCAACAAAACTGTTTCGAAAAAGATACAATCTTTTTTTTCAGTTTTTGTTTTTAAACTCTGACTACCAAACACAGATTTGAGAAAAAAAAAGTTGCCCAATATTTTTTTTCCAAGGAAATGACCTGCACGAAACTTACGCAGTAGTTTAAAAATGTGTATCTCCAAAGCAAGAAACAAAACTAGATATATACAGTTGTTGCTGTTATTTATTATTATTATTATTATTGTTATTATCTATAAAGCCTTTTAAATAGTTCATAGTAGAGAAAGAGTTAACTCTTTCTCTACTATGAACTATTAAAAAGGCTTGATAGATATTAACAAATATTTTTTAAAAGGCTTTATAGATATTAACAAATATTAATATTAATTTTATAATATAAATAAAAAATAATTAAGATTAATATTAATGTCATACATTTTAAAAAGAATTATAACATTCTTCTTCTTTTCTTCACATGTGCCCCAGCATAATGTGAATGTTTATTTTCCAGAATCGAATCAGAGTGTACGCTCCCCTTGAGTGCCCAGCTTTCACATACCTGGGCACAGAGGATGGACCTGAGCCGGAAGCTGTAAGGGGGGGGGGGCTGCTCCGAGGACCTGGAGAGAACAGTGGACTTCATCCTGGCGACCTGGCTTCCATCACGACCCGGCATCTGATCACAGAAGAAGAGAAAGAAGAGTACTGAATGGCACACGTGTCAGTGAGATTAGTCAAAAATCATTAATCGTTTCCTTACCATTCTGGAACCCAAAAAAAAATCTGGCTTAAATAAATTTCTTATTGAGTTTTTCCCTTTAGGTTATAAATAGCTTTAATTAAATGCTTTCCCTGAATGTTGGCTTTCATGAAATAAAACTGTAAGATAAAAATCCCATATTTATTGCCTATGTCACGGGAAACGAAATAATTTTGCAGAAACAAAAACAAACCGAAGGGGAAGAGTGCAAACGGCCAGTAAAGTATGGACGCTATAACACGAAGGCACAGCCTATTTGGCTGAGTGGTTAGGAGCTGGGTATACTCAAGTGGTGGTATTATGTTCGCTTCCCAGAAGTGGGGATTTTTTTTTTCTGGTACCGCCACATCAAAAAGGCTTCAGGGTTTACCAAGCCTCTAAAAAATAGGTACCAGAGAAATAGGGGAAGGTAAATGCTACTAGTACTGTCCACATCATACTTTCGTGTGCCGATGTCGTTGGAAATACGGGCCGATCACCAATATGCCTTAATGGCATGAAACGGGGATTAAACTTCTTTTTTTCCAAAAAAAAATCTTTATGACAGAAAGTCATCAACAGATTTTTTTGTTTTGTAACAGTGATCTCCAACATCATCCGGGCCGACATTAAAAAAAAATATATATAGTGTCAAGTTACCTCTTTTCCCCACTCAGCTATCATAAATACACTCTCTACTACAGTGCTTCTCGCAGTGGATAGCATCATCCCTTCTGGGCAATGGAAAGATCGGGGAGGGCGGGAAGGAGGCGAGGGAAAATGGTCTGAGAGTCAGGATGAGGGCAACTGAACCACTGATCTAGTAGTTAACTTCACGTGCGTTAGTAAACTATGTTCTTGTTGTCCCATCTTACTTTAATAAACCCAGGCACAAACGGGGCCCGTGAATGAGTGATCGAATGTTGGCTCTTTTTCTTTCGGGGAAATAGGGGTTAAACTCATTGGTTTTTTTTTCTTTTCACTGGAGTTTGAGTTTAGAAAATAATAATAATAATAATTTTAATAATAATGTAACTCAGCATGCACATCCCGCTGTTTTGAGTAAGACTACTGTAACCCCCCCCCCCCACCTTTCCCCGTCTCAGAGCTTGCTAGACCACGTCCCTAAGTGACACGAATAATTAGTGTATAAGTATATAACTATACTCGAAGCCACTGCAGTAAAGCTGTGATACCAAAATGTATAAACTAGGATAAAAGTAGGAACAGCTTTATTACTTAGCAAGCACACAGTTGTGACGTTTCTGTGTGAAACTTAATCATACAAAAACACACAGGACGAAGATATATATATATATATATATATATATATATATAGAGAGAGAGAGAGAGAGAGAGAGAGAGAGAGAGAGAAAGAGGATAAAATTTAAAATTCACATGAATGCTATGTGAAAAAATGATAGAGGAAAAACATTTTTTTAAATAAAATGAATGGAGCACTTAGGCTGTGACTTGTAAGAAGCTGTGGCTTTTAAGAAGCTGTGTTCCTTATACTTTATACTATTTATACTATACTTATACCTTATACTATTTATCTATTTATCTTCTCTCTCTATTTCTTCGTCCTGTGTGTTTTTGTATGATTAAGGGCCACGGTCACGCCGAAACGTCACAACTGTGCTCTCGTTAAGTAATAAAGCTGGCACTATTTTTAAAATACTTTATACATTTAAGTGGTGTAGGTACCACCATATAACACTCTGACAAGTTTGATACTTGGAAAATGAACGGCCACGTGACATGTTTGTTTTGCATAAAGCCATAATGCGCCAGCATTTTAAAGAAAATGATCTATAAATATATTTTTTTTT
This sequence comes from Achatina immaculata, assembly GCA_009760885.1. NCBI lineage: Eukaryota > Metazoa > Mollusca > Gastropoda > Stylommatophora > Achatinidae > Lissachatina > Lissachatina immaculata. The sequence goes on along the minus strand of CM019691.1, from coordinate 23,908,715 downwards.
ACACGGGAATAATCTTTCAGCAGGCGTTTGTGCAAATATTTGTTAAGAGAATAAGTACAGTAAAGATTACATTTCTGATGTATGAAATGATCCTGCAGAAACGATTCCCCCCCTACGGCCCCAGTCGGAAAATGGCACACATTACACGAGTCCTTTGTCTCCCGCGCTTCCTAGTCCTTTCTTCCACATGCCTGATTCTAGCCCATGTCCTTTCACAGCAGCTGTTCTACACATTAATTCTTGCGGCAAGAATAAACTTTGCTTCATGCGACAAGAATAAACTTTGCTTCATGCGACAAGATAAACTCTGCTTCTCGTGACAAGATAAACTCTGCTTTTTTTCCGATAAGAAGCGATCGGGAGAAAGGAAATACGGCCTTAGAGCAGAATTTTTCCTTCGGAAAACGGTGAACTAGAGTTAATATTTGTAGGACATATTCTCTTTCTTCATTTCCCCCCCCCCCCCCCCCAAATTTTCTGAGAAAATCTAAATAGCTGGACTGATAAGCCGGGTTCGAGAGTGCTCATTCCTATCCCCTTTTCCCGAGAAGAGATATCAAAGTGACTGTTCTAATTTACCTTGAGAAAACAAAGAGCTAGCTCTCTCTATACGAACGTTCCAAACTTGGCATGACAGCTGGTGTCTTTGATTAAAATACCAGCCATTTTGGGCTCGTTTTCCAGCCGGTGTAGATTTCTGAGCTCCAAGAAAACCCAGCTCAGAAAAAACTCAGTAAATTTTGTCAAGTGTTGGTTGTAGGGATCCGAATGCAATTTTGGAAATCTCCAACACGAGTCCACTACAGACAGTAGAGTGGGAGCTGTTGTGAATGTACCACCTACAGACAAGCGCAGTGTTTACTGAAGTAATACACAGAATAATGAGCGGTGAGATATTCCGTTGGTAAAAGTCTTAGGACAACACTTCAGCGGCATTTTCTATTTCCTTCCAGAAACGGATTACTTTTTAAAGCTTCTGTAGAAGGATTTCTGGACAACTTGAACGTGTTTTAGAGACAGGCGAATAAATAGCGGTAGATGGGAGAGATTGAGGTGGTCTCAAGAAGTCTTTTTTTGGAGGAGGAAGGATACGAAAAGGACGATATGTTTAATTTTCTCACAGAAGGTGGGTGCAGTATTTGAGAAGAACAGGATAAGATGCAGACGAGAACCTTTTCTCGCTATAAAAAGCCAATGAAACAGAATTTAATGCTGGAATTTTTTTTTCTGTTCCACAGATTAGCAAAAAAAAAAAAAAACACACACAAACAATCAGAATGAATATATTCACAGAATTAAACATAGCATCATTATGAAATATGAAAATTTGAGAAGGGTTCAATGCACTAGTTTTGCTTATCTAGAATTTAGATTTTCATATCTAGAGAAAGAGTTAGATATTGTTTTAACTGATAGTTGTTTTACTTGTACTTTAGAGGGAAAAAAGGTACCTAGCAATTCCAAAATCAGCCTTAGATTAGATGGTACAAGTGAACCGGTTGCCTTAGCGACATGGCGCATTTCCTGAAGCAAACAGTAAAGTGTTTATCTCGCTAAATAACAACCTACAGTCCATTTTATTTACAAGAGTTGTACACGAGCAGTGACCGATTAAACATGGACCCTGTAATCGCCATTCTCGCCAGCTGTACCTGAAATATTCTGGAATTTCGTTTATGGAATTCATGGCAACAGGGACCACAGTAATGTTATAGGTTTATTATGAAACGCTGAATAAGCTTCGGAGGTCGATCCAAATCAAAAGGCCAGGAAAGCTCACCACGGGCGAGGTTCTTCTGCACGACAACCCGCAACCCCACACTGCAGCTTGCACAAAGACTTTATTCAAACGGGTCAACTGCGAGACTTTCGACCACTCCCCCTTACAGCCGAGATTTGACGCCAAGTAGTTATCTTCTCTTTAGCAAGATGAAATATAGCCTGGCTACTCAGCTCTTGCAACAAACGAGGAGCTCATGGATTGGACAAACAACTGGCTAGATACCTTAGCGACGCCGTTCTTTGACGAGGGATTGCAAAAGCTAGTGTCAATGTACGACGAGTGCTTGAATTTGTATGGAGACAGTATGAAAAAGTAAATCAGTTATGCATGTAAGTTCTGTATGAATATTTTTCCCCTCTATTTTTGACTCCCCCCCCCCCCCCAACCAGCAACTGGTGGTTGATTCTGGCATATCCCTTCTGTTACATCTCAATGGAACTTTATTTTTCAATAGCTACTTTTATATTCCACTTCGTTAACTTGTAACAGAATGTTATTCTGTACAGATTGTTTTGTGAGAAACCCTGTTGTTGTAATAGACCATAACTCATCTGTTTATGCTAAGCACGGAGAAAGTATCTCGTGTTCCGAGGGAGAACTGAGTCACATGGATTCTGATAGGCGGGGATGTATGAACGAGTTTGAGAGAACAGTTTGGGTCAGAATGTTGTAGTGACAGGTTGTGGTGTTTTAATTCTAGAAAGGGATGTAGAGATTCTTTAGTTCAGTATGTAAGTTAGATGGACTGTCCTTTTTAGGACACATTGTTGTAGTTGATGGATTGTTTTTTTAGGACGATTGTTGTAGTCGTCATGTAGATTGTATGTTTGATTTGTCCCATTTTGGACAAGGTAGTAATGTCAGATTGAAAGTCATGTGTCATTTTTTGAAGTTGGCATGTTTTGTCAAGGTTGAATGTCTGGTTTGGTCCCATGGCGATGTTAGTCGTCCGGACATATTGTTTTGTGGTCATTTGTAATTATTCTCATCAAGTTTACACTCCACATCATTGCAACACACATCGAACAAATGGGATTCATCATTAAACATTTACGGATTTGTGTCAGCTGAATCCTGTGGTTATTGGACTCTTGTTAAGTGTCAACTCATGGTGTTGAGTTAGTTGATTACATGTAACTGGTCATGTCGTGTATTAATATGTAGTTGAGGTTATTGTTATCTGGGTTGTCTTGTCACACGGCGTATACCAATGTAACGTCTGTTGTATCACTGAGCCTAATGCTCATGTTAAAACGTAGTAGGCACAGTACAGAACAGAGTGTGTGCAAACACATGTTAGTGTTCATTAATACAAGCAAGTACAGTACACAGTACACGAAGAAAGAATTCTGTTTTAAACTTTCTATATAGTTCTGGAGAGATTTGTATGTCCCTAAGCAGAAGTTAACTTTCTATATAGTTCTGGAGAGATTTGTATGTCCCTAAGCAGAAGTTAACTTTCTGTATAGTTCTGGAGAGATTTGTATGTCCCTAAGCAGAAGTTAACTTTCTATATAGTTCTGGAGAGATTTGTATGTCCCTAAGCAGAAGTTAACTGGCGGCCTGCTTGGCTAAGTGGTTAAACTCTCGGGCTACAAATTCGGCGATACCGGGTTCAAGTCCCAGCAGTGGTGATTTTTTTTCCTCCCCTGGTACCACCACACCAACAAAAAAAAAAGGACCCGGGTTCCATCCAGCCTCTAAAACTGGGTGCCAGAGAAATCTGGGAAGTTAAATGCGGCCAGACATGATAATGACCACATCATAGTTTCATGTAGCGAAGCTGCTTGGAATACAGGCCTAACACCGTGTCCTCAATACGCCTTAATGACACGGAAATGGGGATTTTTCGCTTTCACATAAGCAGTTAACTACAGGAGAACTGTGGGTAGCGAATGAGCATTAGTGACTTCCCTTGATTACATTTTATTAGATGACTTTTTTTCTCACTCATTACAGTCTATGCACTCGTAAGAAATCCACAGGTGAAAGATCTTTTTTAAAACGTGGAACTCCGTACAGTGCACGTATCCCATAGCACCGGGGAGAAAACAAAACAATCTTGTATTGTGTCCTTACACTGGAAGGCTATAGGCAGGAAACTTGTAGATAGAAAAACAGTTACTCAGCTCATCGGAGAAGTTCCTCCCCCCCCCCCCCCGTAAGTGTTTCGACCCTTTAAATTTCTGACACTTTAAGGGGGAGGGGAGGGTGACGGCGGGCCCCCTCTGTGTCATGACTCAGAGGTCTGTGAACTGGTTTATAAGTACTTCACGAGGTGAAGAAATCACTCAGATGTTTTCTTCTGTAACTATAAGCGAACCAGCGTCGTGTTAAACACATTACAGAGTGTTTCTAGTCAGGAAGACATCGTGACAAAGAAAGGTCTTGAATCTGAAACCATATGCTCAGTTTACAATCACTTTACAAGTTACGTGCGAACTTCTCCAAGCTGAAGTTTAGATGGACATTTTAGTGTCAAATGCCTGTGTGATATGAATGACATCTATGTCCCATCAGACCTTTTGCAATCAGTTTTAATTGCCAAAGAAACAAAGTGCAGATAAATGTGAAGACCACTGAACCATTAGTCTTATGAGCCATGTTACCAAAATCCTGCTTCGTATTGTCATAAGAAGAGTCAGGGGCAAAATAAAAGCAGAAATCGCTGAAGAAAGCGTGGCTTCGTCGAAGGAAAAGGCACAAGTAATGCCATATATATATTGAAAACATTGATGGAGAGATCAGTAGAAGTAAAGACGGGGCTATACTTATGCTTCATAGACTACTGTAAAGCATTCGATAAAGTGAGACACAGAAATTATAAGAATGCTGGAAGACATCAACTTAGATGGGAAAGATCTGAAACTCATCAAAAATATATATTGGTAGCAATCAGCAGCAATGAAGGTTGAGAACCAAATAAGAGCAATCCAAGACATAAAACTGGGAGTGAGACAAGGATGTGTTCTATCCTAACCTCTTTTCCGTATACAGCGAGAACATAATGAGAAATATAGAGAGCTTGCCAGGAATATCAGTTGGCGGTTACAACCTTAACACCTTAAGATATGTAGACGACACAGTTCTGATTGCTAAAAGTGAAGGGGAGCTACAGGCTCTTCTGGACATCGTGGTTCGTGAAAGTAAAAGTAAAGGTCTCAGCCTGAATAAAAAGAAGACTGAAGTCATGGTCATCTCAAAGAAAGGAATACCACCAAAATGTAGCATTAACATCGATGGCACAAATCTGAAACAAGTTGATAGATTCAAGTACTCAGGAACGATTATAACAGCTGATGGCAAATGTCACAACGAAATAAAAAGCAGACGTGCTCAGGCCAAGTCAGCATTCCAGAAAATGACTAACATCTTGTGCAACAGGTCCATATCAATGGAAACAAGATTCCGAGTACTTAAATATTACATCAAGCCAATTTTGTTTTATGGATGTGAAGCATGGTCCATGAATAAGAGAGTACAACGATAAATGGAGGCCATGGAAATTTGGTTCATAAAAAGGATGTTGAATGTACCATGGACAGCTAAGAAAATCAACGAAAAAGTCTTAAGAGAGGCTGGAGTTAAAAGGCAAATAACAACAAAGATCAGAGGCAGACAAGCGAGATATGTAGGACATTTACTGAGAAGAGGAAAATTGGAACACACTGTGGCAACTGGAAAAATTGAGGGAAGAAGAGACAGAGGAAGACAGAGAGAGAATTTACCTGGATGGGATGTCAGTGTGGCTAGGAAGAAAGTCACCAGCGGATCTCATAATCAAGTCTAAAGACAGGGAATTGTGGAGAGAAATGATCGCCTACGACACGCGAAATGGCACTTGATTGATTGATTGCCTGTGTGGTGTTATAGAATGGCTAGGAACAGTGACAGGAAAATTATAATTTCTATAAAAGTATATTTTGTAAAGTTTCAAATACTTGTATTAAATGAACTCTTTTATTTGTTCAGTTCGGTTTTTTTTTTCCTTCAGATTATCCTAGTCACTAAAAGCGATGAACAAATCATTGTGTAAGAACCGTTGTCAGCGCGCTCTTCAACGTTGAACATAGAAAATGTAGTGCACCCCGTTTTCAGTGACGTATTTCACAGCCAGCATTATTTTTCTGGCGCTAGAAGGAACGCTGATTGAACAAATACGGCTTTGCAACAATGGCACCGAAACCAAAATTTCAAGAGGGTATGGGCACAGTTTTGTGTACAATGGAAGATTTTAAATAATGCTTTATTATGACTATGGTTTTTAGAAGATTGAAATTGTGCGCTAGGTGTACATAGCAAAAATGATAACATACATCCTCATTAAGTTTCTGGGGAAAAAATCCTATAGAATATCCCTCCATTGTAAAATATCTGTAATTGATAATACTTAAACAGATTATATCAGACATTTTCTGTGAAAATGACATGTCTGGCGCTATTTCATTATTTTGTTTTGCTTATGGTGTTAATTTAAACTTTTCTTTAGGTGTCTATTTAAATTGTTTACCATTTTTTTCCTGAGCTATCCTCCATTTGTTTATATTATAGTATCGACTTTTGTTCTCCTTTTCAGTATCTTCAGTAAACTGTAAAGCAGACTCTTGTTTTTCTCCTTTTCAGTATCTTCAGTAAACTGTAAAACAGACTCTTGTTTTTCTCTTTTTTTTTCTTATACAGTAGCTTAAGCAGTCAGTGTCTTGCTCATAGTGTATGCATCCACAGAAACAATCTTACCCTGTAAACAAAAAAACTAACAACCTTTGTATTATTTATAACCTTCTTTAAACATTTACAGTTATGTCAGTCATTTGCATGTCCCTTGTGGAACTTTGCCTGTAGGTCTCTCGGTTATAAGCAAGATGCCCTGCTGCTGATGCATCCATTTGCTGATTATCAACGATGTCTTGCAGCCATCTTTGCCTTGGTCTTCCTCTCTTTCTTTTTCCCATTATGTACCCTTCCAAGACGGTCTTCTCTAAATTATCATGACGTTTAACTCTTCCCGTACCGCGTAAAAAAACACGGACGTTACGTTGGTACCGATGATGATGTTACATGGCCGAGCGGGTGTTTTCATATAAGGGGATCCCTTTATAAAATTCATTGTAACAAACAAACTCCTTCATCAACACGTGTGTATCTCATATTAAAATAAGTGGAAATGAAAGAAGATTCCATAAATGAAGTTATTTATCATTTAAAAAAACAAAGAATAGAAAAAAAACAACTGTTCTGAAAAGCTGGAACGATTTTTTGGCGCTAAAAATATTTTTTAGGGCTGAGCACTAAAATCAAAGTTTTACATACCTGAAATGTGCCAGAATCCAATGCAGAATGTTTATATTGGTATAGAAATATCGATAATTGCGGATGCTTTTGATATCCAATAAATCTAACAGGTCTACAGATGTGAAAAACACATTTAGTAAGCTAGGTCTAGTCGGTCAGTATGACCATTCTACCAACCAACCTCGAAAAAAGTAGAACAATTTACACTTAAAGCGATCCACTTCTTCATTTCCTTTCTTTTCCAGCGTGACCAGATGCTAAACTAGCTAAACTTTGGCCTAGAAGAGTTCTGTTTGGCTAAATGAAAAGTTGCATCGAGTTTTCAATGAAACAAATCCGAAGACTTAAAGGGTGGCGTGGGAACCGATGGTAAACCGCAACTGGACTTAAAGGGCGGCGCGGTACGGGAAGAGTTAATGTAACAATTATGTAACAGTTAAAATTCTCACCTTAAAGCTTTTAGCTTCCTATAATGGGTTTAATTAGTTAACTGATTTTAGACAATCTAAGAAGTGGATTTTTGCTCATTCTGATTTAGAAAATTTGTGGCAAAAATAGCATAGACAGGCATTTTTCATTATCCAAGATAAAATATAAGATGTTATTTTTTTTTATGTAAGCATAAGTTAGTACCAGGTTCTTTTAATCAGATATGTGGAACAAACTGTGGCCATTATCCAGGACAAATCAGCAGGATCAAGTTTAGGTATTAAACTGTATTAACTTTTTGCTCCAAAACAAGACTTGCAGCGTTGGTAGGTCTTGTACACCTGTGTGAATCAATGCTGAAAGTGATATTTAGACAGAGTTTTCTTCTTCTTCTTCTTATGCATATTGGTGATGATGCGTGGTACCCTGATTTTTGCCATGTGCCTTTTGACTGGGTACCTCCGACTTCAGCATGGACTGCCATGAAGACAATAATGTATGCTGGCCTGGCCAAAACTTTGTTTTCCAGCTTCTGGTGGCTGTACCTAAGCTCCTTCTCCACATCAGATCCAGCATGCAATGCTGGCCAGCCAGACAGCTTTGAGACAGTTCCACAGAAACACTCTGACTTTGAGATGAGAAATCCGATGAGTGCCTCAACAATATCCATTCCCGCCACCTGTAGTCTGCTGGCTGTTTTGTTTACATCATTCTGATAGCCATTGTTATAAAGACCCATAGGCTTGTCACGTCCTGGATTCAGTGGTTTCACACCAGATTTTCCTCATCCCTGCCAGTGATCTCCATTCACCAACCTGACATTACATTTTACAAAAATAACAATTACAGTTAGTGTTGATTGCTACAGGTTTCTGGGCTACAGAAGTAGGTCAAAGTTTTTAAGCAAACAGATATAAGTTCCCTGTGTCACAAAGACTATGTTAAGATAAGTGTTCTTAACACGGTTGTTCCAAGGGGTAAACAAAGTCAAAATTAAATGAAATGTAGCTTATTTCCAACCCAACCTACATTTTAAAATTATAGACTAACTTCAGACCCCATTCCTTCTACTGAAATTTCTCATCAGAATCTACTTAGAGAGTATGGAAATTAATTTAGAAGTCTGAGAGTTAAGACTTATCGGGGGGGGGGGGGGGGGGGGGGGAGGAAGAGGAAGAATTCATTGTTTACAATAACTGTACTTCTAGTCTTGATAAGGGTGCATGAGTAGCAAAGTAATTAGTGCACTAGGCTCTCATTGCGATTCTTATGGTGTAAGTCCCAGTTACCCAGATGTAGAAATGACCCCTTGATTCTCCCTTGAGTTGGGGGAGTAAAGGAAGCCAGGTATGATGATGACCACACCTCTCTCAAGGAAAATGCGGACACTTATATCCTCCAGTTGCCTCTCTGGCATGACAGAGCCACCTTTATCTTAATCTTGATAACAGATCTCATCATTTAATTCTGTAAATCCCAAAACTCATGGAATGACCTTCTGAGTAAAAATCATGTCCAACTCTGTTGTAAGGAGCTGCATATTTTTGTTGTAACATGCACATAGATTTTGTGTTGCAGCAGAAACCAGACTTTCGAGGCCACATACATATAACATACAGTTTATGTTTTTAATAATTTCATGTGGGAAATGGTGAATTTAGAAATCTGAAGGAAACAAAATATGATCCTGTTGTTCACTCTTTAGGAGTGTACGTTTTTAGTTGGGGGAAGGGAGCGAGAGAGAAGAGCATTTGTACAACACAAAATGAGTGAAGGCATCAGTGTTCAGAATGACGGAAAGGTATGTTCTTGTAGTGCCAGTTTAATGTCACAGGATAATGATGATGTGAGGGAGTGAAGACTCTGTCTGATTAGGCAATCAGCGATCCATAGCTGACCAAGACCCTGTCCCACCTCTCTGTACCCCTATTAACAGGCCCAGCCTGGCTAATGGGGCAAGGATCGTCATACTCTCCATGGTGGTGGAATCTGCTAAAGAAGCATTGCACACCCTCTGCTTTTTAGCTGTACTTTGGGACTGAAAAAACAGCTGCCATAACCCGCTCCCACGCTGACATGATGTTGTGCCTCAACACCTTCATAGCATCGGCTGCAAAGAACACCAGCTCACAGTTACAGGGAGATAGTACAAGACAAGACAAGATGAAGACTTAACATCAAATCATCTTCGCAAGTGCCTATATATTCCAGCATGATTAAAATGGTTTGACTGCATATGCAGAACTTGAGAAATGAAGTAGTTTGGTGGTGACTGAACAGAGATTACACCTAAATTCTTGAAACATGTAATGTCTTTGTATACCAGGAAAAGAGATGTGATAGAAATTTTTATTTTTACAGGAGAAAAAAAAAATCACATGAAAAGTACCTAAATGGAAAAAGTGTCACCAGATTGAGAAGTGACAGATCTGGAAGCAATTTTAGGTGGAATCAAAGTCATATAGTAGAAAAATGTAGGAAAGTCTGAGTTGAAAGTTCAGCTTAACTCCATTGTCTTGTTGTATATCATATTCAGAGAAAATACCAATGTAAGAATGTCCCCACATGAATTACCTGTGATACAGATAGATCAGGGAGGGAAGACAGCTTAAAGTGAAGGTTACAAAATGATTTATGTTTTATTGAAAATGGTATAAACTTAAGTTGATTAACTGTTTAACTGATTGACCTCAGGGGGTAGCATTACTGCTGTCAGATCATTCTCATATCTACTCCACCACCTCTTTCAGTAAACAGTATAAGGTGTGTATACTGAGTGTAGATGGAATACCATCTAAAATTGTCAAGAACATTAAGGATCTCTACAATGGATATGTTTGTGCAGTCAACACAGGAGAGGGGATGAGCGAATGGTTCCAGATTGAAACAGGCATGAAACAAGGATGTATATTATCTCCCTTGTTTTTTAGAATTGCCGTAGACTTCATAATGAAAAAATGCTGCACAGGTAAAATGGGCATTGACTGGGTACATGAGACCCAACTGGAAGCTATTGATTTTGCAGATGACATAACTCTTATCAGTGACAATGTGAAATCAATGCAAGACAAAACAGATACCCTGTCTTCACTGGCTCATAAAATAGGACTTGAAATTAACAAGGAAAAACAAAAATAATGAAACTTCTCATTAATCACGAAGGAAAAATATACGTAGAAGGAACAGCTGCTGAAGAAGTAAACCAATTTGCATACTTCGCAGCTACATAGACTAGGATTGTGATACCAGAAAGGAAGTTTATAAATGCAAATGAAGCATTGACATTCAAGAATCTTGAGAATATTTGGCATTCAAAAGTTATAAGCACAAAAACCAAATTAAGATTATTAAATTCAAATGTAATATACACCCTCATTTATGCATGTGAAAGCTGGAAAACAACTAATGAAACAGACAATAAATTAGACTTTTTTGAAAACAAATGCCTAAGAAAATACTCAGCATAAAATGGAACAAATTCAAGAACAATGCAGAGATAAGACAGATGAGCAAACAACTTTTCTCACGGGTGATCAGAAAAAGAAGATGGACATGTCAGTCATGTGATGAGAAGAAACAATCAGAGAATCCCAAAACAAGCTATCAAGTGGAACATAACAGGCTGAATAAAAAGAGGCAGACCACATGAAACTCTAAAGAGGACATTGTTAAGAGAGGCCAAATTAATAGGCATAAAATCCCTTGATGAGGTTGAAAAGCTCGCCAAAAACAGGAAAACTTTGGTGAACTACCTTGCTAGCCCTATGTGACATTTAGCGGCATGGGAAGGATTAAAATACTGAGTATCCCTGATGCACACATTAACTGCGGGTTTGTCACTTCCATCCAGATAGAACTTATTCTTCCCCTAACTCTGCATCACCCCCATCTCACCCCCCCCCATTTCTTCATTCTTTGCATGTAGGACTGACTAAGGTCATTTAAAAGCATTGTAATTCAGCATGTAAAATCTGTATGTGATTAGACAGTTTATTTATTTTTGTGGTTTATTTTCAGGAGAAAAAGTATTATGCTACCATGGGCCACTTCTGTACGAAGCCAAGGTAAGAAAGTTATATTCTGCTTGTTAACACTTTGTCCATCTATCCATCCATCCATCCATCCACGTCCTTGCCAGTCAGCTAACCAGTCATCACCCAGTATGCCTTGTGCTGTCTTGCCACCAGCAAACAGATTCTCTCCTCCTCTCATGGTCAGTAGCTAATCTCTGTATTGTGTCCCAGCTGTGCTGCATGCTACTCATTTCCGCTTCTACAGTTCTTCTCCATGTAGCCCTTGGTTGGCCTCTCTTTTTTCCCTCCAGTGTCTATTGATTGGTTGTTTTAATGATGTTTCTGGGGCTCTTCGGAGCACATAACCAATCCATTTCCAGTGTTTTTTATTTTCTATTATGGTATGTATATCTTCTATTTCACATTGGGCAAGTAGGTCTGTATTACTTATTGTTTGTGGCCAGTAAATATTTAAAATCATTCCGAGGCAGGTCGTGTGGAATGAGGATGTAACACTCTGTAGTCACTTTAGTTTTCCAGATCACTTGCCTTCTTGATTTTGTTAACTCCTTTCTTTGTTAATGGCATTTTAGCACATCCCACAGATTTCCTCAGCTTATTGTCCCTTTAGCAATGCCCCAGTTTGAAAGAGAACAGAAAGGAGCAGTTGTCTTTCAGTTCTATTTGTACAGAATGTAGAGCCATGTCATCAGCTTTAAGGTTTACATACCTCTCAAGGTTTATATGGGGTTCTTTTGATGTTACTGTAGCTTCTGTTATGCTTCAGACACAAATGTTCTGCACAAAATTAAAGGTAGACAATAAAAAAACTTAGAGAAGTTAAGGGAGAAATGGCTTTGTAAAATTTAAGGGGGAGACGTCAGGTGATGGAATGGGAGCTTCTGTGTATGAAATGGAAGAATCTTATAGCCAGGAAGTACTAAGAACTCCATCATGACTATGCTGTTTTTCTTCACAGTGTATGCGGATTGAGGTCAAAGATGGTAAAGTTCAGTATCTCATCCACTACAATGGATGGAACAAAAAGTGAGTCACATGAGAAATCTTTGAAAGTACTGGTTGTAGGTTATTGTCTTTCTTGAAATTTCATCTTACACCGTTCCTGTGCTGTTAAATGTCACATAGGGCTTGCATGGTAGTTTGCCAAGTTTTCTTTCTTGAAATTGCTGGTTATAAAAGCTGAGCATTGTTTTTTTTGAGTGTTGTGTAACTATATACTTTTGTTATCACATTGTTGCCAAATAATGTATAATATACTCTCCCCCCTCCCCCCATAATGCTTGATGTGAGGGATTGAAGTCAGTAGTGTAGAGTGGACGCACAACTGTCAGGGTCACTGAACCATAGCTAGTTAAGACCCTGCTCCACTTCTTGCAGTAGGATCCTCAGCCTGGCCATTATAAGCAGAGATTGCTTGGCCCCCATTGCAATGAAGTCTGTTGCATAGCATTGCACCTTTTCCTTTCTGTGGCTGCCGTAACCCAGTCTTCATTTGACACTGTGCATGTTCTAAACACTTTCATCAGCCCGGCTGCATAGAATGTCCTGCCTGCAGTTCCAGAACAAGAATGCCTTATTAGATAAGTTGCATCATAGTATTATACCCCATAATGCATAATAACCTTTCAAATAGTTTTGTAAATCATGACACATCAACTGAGATGAACAAAGCCATATCTATGAGAGTGACTTAATGATTAACGTCAGATCAAAGAATGTAACCTTTGAGAGTATATGGAAAGACTTTTTTTCACATATTTTCAACAGTTATTTCCCTTGATTTGCAGTTTTTTAAAAAAATTTGTATCTTGTCTTAATACACTTTATTTTCATTTTTAAGCTGCAGTCACTTTACAGTTTTTTTTTTACTATATAATCATCCGTTTCTGTAGCAGTCTGATAGTTTTTTTACCAGATAGGGTTGCTGGCCCTATGCCAAACCCTCCTTAGTCGCCTTTTACGATCATGCGTGGTAGGGTACAGTGGTCCTATTCTTTGCAGATCCCGGGTACCACACGTAATGACTGACAACTCACTACCAAAAATAGCACTAAGATGGACACCACAGGGGAACAGAAGTAAGGGTAGACCAAAAGAGACATAGAGAAGAACAGCAGAAAGGATGTTGAGCAATAGAGGGCTCACCTGGGCAAGAGCAGAAAAAAAGGCGAAGGGCAGGCATTTGCGGAAAACCCTTGCGGAAGCCTAATGTGCCCTGGGCACTTAAGGTTCAGAGAGAGAGAGATATAATCATCCTCCCTGGAACTGCGAACTGGTGTTCTTTGCAGCTGATGTGGTGAAGATATTGAGGCACAACATCGTGTCAGTTTGGGTGTGGGTTGTGGCAGCTATTTTTTCAGCCCGGAGTGTAGCTAATACTTCTGTGCAGCACTTCTTTAGCAGACTCCACCGCCATGGAGGCTGTGGCAATCCCTGCCCTGTTAGCCAGTCTAGGTCTGTTGTTGGGGGTACCAACAGAGAGATGGGACGGGCCGGGCATGTCAGTTATGGATTGTTGCCAAAATGGACAGTGTCTTCGGTGTCTGCTATTTTATTAATGATAGCTAAGGCCAGAAATGCTCATATCAAGCGCATTAATGTTAGTGACTGAACTGCTTTGGTCTGTTGAAATTGTGGAGATGACTAATGTATCATGATTGTTAAACTGAAAATAACTGTAATGGTCATTATTGGTGAAAGTTTTTCTAGATGACAAATATCCATGTGACACCTGGATACGTGTGTATACAGATGGATCTGCACATAATGCCATAAAGAATGGAGGGGCAGGAGCATATATTGAATATCCAAACAACACCATTGACAAGATTTCCATACCCACTGGTAAATACTGCAACAACTTTGATGCAGAAGTTAGGGCAATTATTGCTGCAGTTGAAAAACTATCAGACTCCAGAATTGATATATGTCCTGTAGTAGTTCTCACAGATGCAAGATCAGTACTGGAGGCTCTTCAGTGCAACAAACTACCAGACCTTAAGGATGCCTTGTCAAAAATTGGCTTACAACATGGAGTCACTTTGCAATGGATTCCCTCCCACTGTGGGATACCAGGCAATGAGAAAACTGACCATCTGGCCAAAGAGGGCACTGAAATGGAGCAACCAGACATATCAATCACTTATAATCAGAAGAAAAGCATGATAAAAACCTACAGGAAGCCACAAACACCACCACATGATGACTATCACATGCTAAACAGAAAGGAACAAGTCACCATCTTCCGTCTCCGAACAGGACACAGCCGACTCCGAAGTCATATGTATACAAAGTTTAAGGTTGGTACTACTAATCTATGTACATGTGCCTAGGTGCCCCAAACTGTGGAACATATCCTCCAGAACTGCATCAACTACGAGACACTGAGAAATAATTACTGGCCCAGTGAAACCACTAAAGAAGATAAGCTCTACGGTTCCATACATGAATTACAAAAAACAGTGAAATTTATCCAAGAAACAGGACTGCAGATATAGACAGACAGTGCGAACGAAGAAGAAGGTGAAAGTTTGATAACTAAAGAAAAAAAATTTTTTTAAATGAATATAACTATGTGAAACATTTAATAAGTGAGACAAAGTAATAGCTATGTGATACAGTTAATATAATAGCTATGTGATACAGTTAATAAATAAAACAAAGTAGCAAATATGTGATTCATTCATTCGCATGTACCTTGCAGAACTTTGTCTCCCTAACAGCACTCCTGTAGGCCTCTTGGTTGTGAGCAAGATGGCCTGCTGCTGATGCATCCATGTGCAGATCATCAATGTTGTCTTGCAGCCATCTTCACCTTGGTCTTCCTCTCTTTCTTTTTCCCCATTATTTACCCTTCCATGACTGTCTACTCTAGATTATCATGACATTTAATGTGTCCAAAATATTTAAGTTTTCTCTCTTTAATCCTCTTTACTAGCCAGTCTTCTTCAATATTAAGTTCTTGTAGTATGGATATATTTGTTCTTTTTTGTGTCCATGGTATTTGAAGAACTCCTCTGTAGCATTTACATTCAAAGGATTTATGTGTTTCTCAGCTGTTTTGTTAAGTGTTCAGGTCTCACGGGCATATGATGCGATGGGAAAGATGCATGCTCTTAAAAATCTTATTTTTGTGTTACTGTCTGTTCCTCTCCACAGATTCTTTCGTTGTTTTACTTTCTGAAGAGCGATAGAATGTCCTCCTTTTAATTTCCCTCGTTGTATCTCCATTATTAGTTAGTAGTGATCCAAGATATTCAAAACTCTCTACTTCTTCCAGTTTTTCCTCATTGATACATATTTCATTTGCCTTGTTTGTTTTGTCAGTTGTCATTAATAGTCAACAACTATGTGATACATTTTATAAATCACAAAAAAATAATAACAGTGTGATACAGTTAAGAAATCACAAAAAAATAATAGCAGTGTGATTCATTCATTTATTTGCATGTCCCTTGCGGAACTTTGCCTCCCTAACAGCACTCCTGTAGGCCTCTCGGTTGTGAGCAAGATGGCCTGCTGCTGCTGCGTCCATTTGCAGATCGTCAACGATGTCTTGCAGCCATCTTCATTTTGGTCTTCCTCTCTTTCTTTTTCCCCATTATTTACCCTTCCAGCAGTGTGATACAGTTGATAAATCCCCAAAAATATAATAACAGTGTGATACGGTTGATAAATCACAGAAAAATAATAACTATGTGATACAGTTAATAAATCAGAAAAAATAATAACTATGTGATACAGTTAACAAGTAAAAAAAAATAATGTCTTTGTTTTGGTTCAGTTCAAGGGTTCTCAGACAGTGGGGAATTCCTTTCTTGGGAGGTGGTTTGGTGGGAGGGGTGGGGGAAGAGTGGCTTCAGCAGCATAAATTTAAAGATTTACAGACTGTTGGATATATTATATGCATAATATTTATTTGGATTGCACTTTTTGAGGCAGGCAATCCTTTGGTGTGGAATGACATTCTGACATACAATGAAAATGGTGCACTGACCACAAAAAAAAAAAGAAGTTGAGAAGTACTGTCTCAGCTGGATAATAATATAAATTTGCATAAAGTATATACTGAATCAGTGAAGGTAATGTTTTTCATTTGCTTCTCTGGCAGCTGGGATGAATGGGTGCAGGAGAGCAGAGTGGTCAAGAACAATGAAGCCGGCATTCAGAAACAGAGAGAGCTGTTGAAAAATCATGGGTAAGTAGTGCTTAGGGATCATTAGCCTGGAAATGTGCCAAGCCAGAATAACTTTCAGGCAAATGAGAAGCATCTTGTGCAGTGCATTTCTGCCACTGAACACCTAAAGAGAGCTTTGACTCTTCCCATGCCACAGGAAGGGGAAAAAAAGTGCAAATGTTCAGTTTATGCCAAATTAAAAGCAGGTCTTGGTATGTATAGGGGTATATTAGTTAAAAGTGAATGAAACACAGTATTTCCTTGTTAAAAGTGTACTTGTTATGTTTCAAAATAATTAATTGTATGAAATTTCATAAATGCAGTTTCTTGTAAAAAAAGAAGTAATGTGATGTTTTTAGACAACATTTTCGTCATAATTACCATCGGCTAGGTCTATATGTGCCCTACTTACTATCTGAGATGCCTAGATCGACCTGTCGATCTTGTCTTGTGATGATACGGGGCATTCTCACTAAAATAATGTCTGAAATAACCTTCTAACTTCTTCGGTCATCTAATATGTCTAGATCTACTTGGGATACATTCAAGAATAGTGGTCTGATCACAGGGCATGTCCATATGCCTGTCTACATAAAAAATTGAAAATTCTTGATCACAACTTCGATTTTTCCCTAACAGCACTCTTGTAGGCCTCTCAGTTGTAAGCAAGATGGCCTGCTGCTGATGCATCCATTTGCAGATCATCAACGATGTCTTGCAGTCATCTTCGCCTTGATCTTCCTCTTTCTTTTTCCCATTATTTACCCTTCCAAGATGGTCTTCTCTAGATTATCATGACATTTAATGTGCCCAAAATATTTAGTTTTTTTTTTTTACTAGAAGTCATTTATATAGGGATTTTAACTCTGTCTCTGCTGTGGCATTTTGAGGCTATGCAGTATTTGGACATTCTGTTTTTAAAATTAAAAGTAAAATTATACAAAGATCATCAGAAACAAATGAAAATCTTTAAAATGGTAACTGGTTATGGTGAATTTATTAGTTCTGTTTTTTTTTTGGATATAAGGGTTTAAAATGAGTATTTCATTTTTTTTTTCAGAGATAAGATACAAAATATGACAATTAATCTGCGGTTAGATTTTTATGGTAAAATAAGGTTTATGTGTTTTCATACCAAATGGCATGACTGTTGTGTCCCTAATTTGTAGATTGTGTTTTTCTTGCTGGAGTAAAAACTGTTTAAAAGTCTCATATTCACTGAATATAGTCCAACCATTTTTATGATATAAAAAGTCCCCAACTTACATAACTGAACTGTTACTGCAACCCTGTACGTTAGTCATAAAATTCTGTATATTGTGCACATTGTGAAACTTATATGTAAATCTAGAGCTACGTAAGTCAAGGTCTGTCTTTATTAGGAATTTATAGTCCATATTTTGCAAGCGATGTTTTATTTTTTAACTAATCAACAGTTTGATTTTGTGTATTTAACAGAGCGCTTTCCAAAAAGACAAAAACAGCAAGAAAACTGGAGAAAGAGTTACTGAAACAACAAAAGACCCCAAAAGATAAAGCTCCTACAAAGGAGAAAGAAACACCAAAAGAAACAAAAGAGAAGGAAAAAGAAAAGCCAGTGGTCAAGGAGAAACAGACGCCGAAGGAGAAAGAGAAGAAGGAAAAGGAGACGCGGCAAAGGCCGAGTACCCCACAGCCTTCTGCAACTGATAAAAAGAAAGAGAAGGAGGTTGAGAAAGATCAAAAGGAAAAGGTTCAGAAGGAAGACAAAGAAAAACCGTCTGCTGGTAAACTGATGCTTTTTTGTGTTTGCTTGTTTTAATTATTGGGGTTTCTGGAGAAGTTTTCTTGTGAACATTCAGTGTCCTGCATGGTGTAGGAGATGAGATGGAAGCTCAGACATCCTTCATTTATCATTTTTTGCTTTCAAAGATCCTCTTAACATTCTTGTAAGAAATCAAACCCATGGAACCTTTGACAGGGTCAGTAAACAAAGAGTCTGAGGGTTTGTTTTTTTTTAAATGCTTCTTTGCTGTTCTTCTCTTGTAAGATTATACTGAAGATTATTATCTAAAATATATTGAAATAGTCACATGGATTTTTCTAATGAAAGGCAGTTTTGTTGATTTATTTATTTTTTTGTTTTTCATCATTGGACAACACTGAAACAGAACGCGTGTAATTTTTCCCTGAATCACAGTCATCATCATCATCATCTTTATCAATGTCCTCTTGTCCTTTAGTTTAAAGAGATGAGGCACTTCCTTGAATCCTGCCGTCAGCATTTATTCACTCATGTCTCTGCAGCATTTCATTTGTTCTCTTCATTTTTTTTTTTTTTTAATTATGGAAACCAGGTTTGGATTCAGCATTGTGTGACTTGAATATGGTTGTTGTAGTTTGTACTTGAAATATTGGAAGCACTGTAGGAGCATGCTTGCTGAAGACAAGTACACAAGGAATTTCAACTTGGTTTTAAATTCATGGACAATATGTTATTGCTTTTACTGCAGATTAACCACATAAAATTAATTTTTTGGTGTATCATATGTTTTAGCAACAGGAGCCTTGAAGTTTTTTGGTTTTTTTTTTCAGACTATAAATCTTGCTACTTTGGTTGAATTAAAAGATGACTTGTAGTGCAACAAAAGCTTTCTGATCTGTTACTTGACTTATTTCAAGTACAGTGTGTTTCTTTTGTTTCTTGTTAATCATACTAGAATAAATAAGAAGATTCTGTTGTTGCTTTAATCCTAGCTGTGAGTTCCCCAGCTGCCTCCACCGTCCCAGAAACAAGCATCTCAGCACCGCCTGCCTTAGCAGCAGGAGAACCAAAAAGAAAGCGAGCCAGAATGGACCCCACAGTAGAATCAGTGAGTAAGGTTTATTGTGAGTTTATCATGAGTTTTCATTTGATGGTGAGAAAATACATTTTTTAAATAATTTTTTTTTATAATTCATTGAATTTTATAATTAATTTTTGGCACAAACTTTTGCTGCATGACACAACAGAAAGTCTCGAGGAACATTAGAAAAGATTAACCAGATTACAGCGTAGCTCATCTTCTCACAAGAACAGCAATAGTTACATCGCATTGGCCGCTTTACAACTGAAAGGAATGGCCGGGAAAGAAAGAGTTGATGGTCCTCAAAAACTGGCACAAAATAAGGAGCAATCAAATCACCCGTACATAAGTAACGATCCAAACCTAATCCTGTAGGCATTTATCATTATACTTCTCCACAGATCTTGACGGGCTTTGTTACCAAGCAGCACACTTAATACCTTTCTATTGTGCCGTTATCTTTACTCATGGCCTTCCTCTACTTCCTTTCCTATTTGCATTTACTGTTATGATGATGTTTTCAAGTCCATTTCATCATGTGCCAGATGGGTGTTGATTGTCCTTACAGCTTTGATTAGATTGCTGGAAACAGCTGTGTTAAGAACACTTATCTTAACATAGTCTTTGTGAGACAGGAAACATAGATCTGTTTGCCTAAAGACTCTGACCTACTTCTGTAGCCCAGAAACCTATAACAATCAACACTAAATTTAATTGCTATTTTTGTAAAATGTAATGTCAGGTTGGTGGATGGATGGGGACATGATGATCGCCGGCGGGGATGAGGAAAATCTGATGTGAAATTAATGAACCCAGATCGTGACAAGACTGTGGGTCTTTACAACAATGGCTGTCAGAATGATGTAAACGAAACAGAGCCAGCAGACTATAGGTGGCAGGAAATGGATATCGTTGAGGCACTAATCTGATTCCTCATCCCAAAGTCAGAGTGTCTCTGTGGAACTGTCTCAAAGCTGTCTGGCCGGCCAGCGTTGCATGCTGGATCTGACGTGGAGAAGGGGCTTAAGTACAGCCACAAGAGGCTGGAAAACAAAGTTTTGGCCAGGCCAGCATACACCACTGTCTTCATGGCAGTCCGAGCGAGACCACAGTCTGCCCTAGCAAGGAAAGGTGCTGAAGTCGGAGGTATCCAGCCAAAAGGCACATGGCAAAAATCAGGGTAACATGCATCATTGCCAGTGTGCATACAGAGAAGAAGAAGAAGAAGATTAGAGTGTTCAGTTTTTTGTTGTTGTTTTTTTTTTTCTCCCCATAGGCTCATGATAGACATCTTTCATTTATCATCTTTGCTTTCTAAGGTGCTTTTAGCATTCTTGTAAGAAATAACATTTCTGATGCTTTCACTAGTAATCTTTGTGTTAGTCTTTTTAATGCTTCAGCACCTAGTACCAAGTTACCAAGCATGGGGAAGAGAATAGATTTTTTGTGAATGGCAGAAAAATGTTTTGACAGTGTTTACTTTATGTAGTTTTTCTTTTCTTTGCTCCCAGTACTGTTTGGAAGCTTTCAGTTTGTTTCAATTTAGTTTTTGGTGGGTTTTTTTTTCACTTTCCATATTCCTTTGGTTATTTGTGCAACAGGAGGAAGTATATTTGTCAAAAATTGAGGTGAAAATCAAGATTCCTGAAGATCTGAAACCCGTCCTTGTTGATGACTGGGATCTCATAACACGCCAGAAAATGGTAAGTCTCATACACCCATTTTCCTGTTGTTTTTTTTTTTTGCTGTTCCTTGTCAGTTCATCGGGTAGAAAGCAAATCAGATAGATGATGGGGTTAGGTGTTGTAGAAAACTGGCTTGTAAACGCCATCAGAGTTAAGAGAGAAGAGATTCTTCGGCCACATCAAGAGGCATAATGGTTTGGAGAGGTTGACAGCAGAAGGCATGTTGCCCCGTTAAAGGGAAGAAGAGTGACCTCGCTGCAGGTGGACTCGGGACATGATCAAAAGTCTGAACACGTCGTTGCAAAATGGTCAGCTTGCTCAAGACTGCATTGCATTCAGGAAGGCAGTGGGGGGGGGGGGGGGGGGGGGAAGAGAGAGGAGAGAATGTTCTAGAAGGGAAGCATCACATGACATGGCATGTCACTTCATTAATTTGGCTTTGCTTGATAAATATGCTAAACAGACTTAACTCTTCTCATGCCTCGGGAAGAAACACAGGTGTTCATTTGGGTGCCGGATTAAAAGTGTGGGTCTTAATATGTATAGGGGGTATAGTTGTAAAATTGAATTAAACACAGTATTTCCGTGTACTTCCGTATATTTATTGTTTCAAAATATAACTAAATGTATGAAGATTTCATAAATGCAGGTTTTTTAAGGAAAAAATAAGTAATGTCATGTTTTTAGACAATGATTGTGTCCAACTTACCATCAGAAAGGCCTAGGGCCTAGAGGTACAAAATGTACCATATGAGATGGGTAGATCTACCTGTTGACGTTGTATTGTGATTCAGTGTTGCATTATCAGTAGAATAATGTCTGAAATAACCTTCTAACTACTTCTCCAGTTGTCTAATATGTCTAGATCTACATGAGATACATTCAAGAACGGTGGTCTGGTCACAGGGCATGTCCATACCCCTATCTACATCACCAAAAATTGAAATTTCTTGCAGAAAACTTCAATTTTCTCCCTCATAACTAAGCACTCTTCAGTCATTTTGAAAAAGGTCATGGGGCATGTGTACTAAATGTTTATATTCTAAATGTTACACCTGGTTTTTAATGAAACAAACCAACCGTCACTAAAGCGACTAAGGCACCATGTGAGAAACCGGAACCATCGTCCAAGCGATGAAAGGCACAGGAAGAGTTAATCTGCATTTTGTCTTATTGTCTTGAATATAGTGAAAAATTATTTATGTAATTATCAGTTAATTACTTTTGTTGTGCTTGATAAATATGATAAATTGACTTAATTTATGTCTTGTTTTTTTATCTCTAGTATTGTCAGAATTTTCTTCTGCTTAATAGGTATGGTTTGGATATGGTAAATTCATTTAATTTATGTATTCTGTTTTTATCTTGAGTATAGTCAGTTTGTGAAAGGAAACGAGAACTCTCTCAAAAATTTGTTTTAATATGTGCTTGGTGATTTCCTGCAATTACAAATGTGAACTGTTGACAGCTGATGTGATGCTAAAGATGAAAGCTGATCTAAAGAAACAGTGGGAAGCACATTTATCCTAGTCTGTGTTGCTAAGTTGAAGTAATACTGTAGTACCCGGTCCCAATAGTTAAGGTGAAGTAATATTGTAGTACCCAGTGATATCCACCCTCATTTATGCATGTGAAAGCTGGAAACCAACTAAAGAAGCAGACAAGAAATTAGACATTTTCAAAATTAATGCCTAAGGAAAATGCTCTGTATAAAGTGGAACAAATTCAAGAACAGTGCAGAGATAAGACAGATGAGCAGACAACCACCTGTCTCATGGGCGATCAGAAAAAGAAGATGGATATATGTCGGTCACGTGATGAGAAGAAACAATCAGAGGATCCCCAAACAAGCTATCAAGTGGAACACAACAGGCCGAAGAAAAAGAGGTTGACCATGTGAAACTCTAAAGAGGACATTATTAAGAGAGGCCATTTCAGTGGGCATAATATCCCTTGATGAGATTGAAAAACTTGCCAAAGACAGGAAATTTTGGCGAACTACCATGCGGGCCCTATGTGACGTTTAACGGCACGAGAAGGATGTAAGAAGAAGAATACTGTAGTACCCAGTCCCAATAGTTAAGGTTGAGTAATACTGTAGTACACAGTCCCAGTAGTTAAGGTGAAGTAATACTGTAGTACACAGTCCCAGTAGTTAAGGTGAAGTAATACTGTAGTACACAGTCCCAGTAGTTAAGGTGAAGTAATACTGTAGTACACAGTCCCAGTAGTTAAGGTGAAGTAATACTGTAGTACACAGTCCCAGTAGTTAAGGTGAAGTAATACTGTAGTACACAGTCCCAGTAGTTAAGGTGAAATAATATTGTAGTTCCCAGTCCCAGTAGTTAAGATGAAGGAATACTGTAAAATACCCAGTCCCAATAGTTAAGCTGAAGTAATACTGTAGTACATTTCCTTGAGGTGGATAGAGTTTTAGCCAGATATTATTTCATACTCAAGGTCAGCCTAGCTCCAGGAGATGGGGGAAAACAAAAGCTGTGAAGGCAAGGTGCTGGCATCCCTACCTCAAATGCTGTACTGGCCTGGAGATGTGAAGTCACTAATACTTCACACCTACCCCCTGCTGTATGTAGTTGTCACGAGACATGGACAGATTGCTTACCAACACAAGCTGGTTATTTAACTAACTAGCTAGCTAGCAAGGATAAATATTCCAGTCCAGTGCTTGTTCTTATTATAATTCTTAGTGCACAGAGCCTGATAACACACATCTGTGTTGATCCACAGTCCTCAGTTTACCAGCATTAATGATTGTGTTAAGTCTTTAAACAATCATTCTGCAGCACATCAACTTTTCGCTTCTAAATATATGCAAAAGGGACAGAAAATTTTCTGACGTGTGTAGAAATGCCTATTGTTGCTTCTAAAAATTCGAGAAGTACTTTTAACCATCAAGTGTCGTTGCAGATCACCACAGCACTAAGTACTTTGAATGTTCTTGTTGTCTGTTCCAACTGAATTATTGATTAATTTTAAATTATCTTTTGTTTTTAACGTTCTGTTGCAACAGCTTGTCACTTTGCCATGCAAACAAACTGTGGATGACATCATTGATGATTACATCAAGTCAAAATCTGCCAAAAATTCCAACATCAATAAGTATGGAAATATTTGTAAAATCTGTTTGTTCAAAGATTGTAAACTTAGCTTTCAGAGAATATCAGTTTGATGCTGTAACTTTTTACAATTTTACACTGGTAGAAGTATATATAACATTTTTTTTTTTTTCTCTCTCTTTGAGGTGAAATCTGTAGTTACATATAATCATTTGATTTTCAATCAATTTTTGTTCCTTAATCTGAGATGTTTAAAAAAAAGATATTTTCAATGTTTAAGTATTATATTGTGTTCCAGAATTTGACATGATCAGTTCTCACGGCTTATTACCAGTATTAGAAAAGAGTTTTATTGTATCAAAGAATTTGTAAGTTTTAAATTTCTTCGTTTCGAAGAGATGCCATGGTGGAGACAATGTTAGGCTGCAAAGATTACTTCAATGTTATGCTGGGCACACAACTTCTATACAAATTTGAGAGACCTCAGTATGGGGAGGTAAGTCAACGGTAAATAGATGTTTTTAAAATTGTGGTTATTCCTGTTACACTGTTAGACAAATTAGTGGAAGCTCTGAGCAGCCTCGCAGATCTTGAAGAAGAGAGAGGTGCATCGAGGAGAACCAACACCCTTTTGAGGGCGAAAAGCAAAGAACAACAGATGTTCCAGTAATGTTGGGTGGTTGCAAGTATAAGAAAGTCCTATTGCAGTATACTCTGTTTAACACAAGGATTAAGTCTGTGCCATATTAAGACTTCAGACAACACAGAGTTATTATGAACAACTTTTACTACATTAAGCTTGTTTTACAATTTTTTTTTACAATCTTGTCTATGTGTGGGCAGTTCCTGCAATCTGGTGCAACAGTCTTACTCCAGACCCTGCTATTGTCATCGTGTGGGAATTTTATTAAAATGTTCCTTCCTCCCAGTTTTCTGAAGAGTGATAAAATTCTTCAACTGCTATAAAATAACTCACAGCATTTATCATTATTATTTTTGTAGATATTGTCTGAATACCCCGACAAGCCAATGTCCAGCATATATGGAGCTATACATTTTCTCAGATTATTTGGTATGAAATTTGACTTTGTTAAAATCTTTCTTTTTTTTTTTAAATTTATGTTTTACATTTGTAATTTATTGACCATTTTTCTCAAGAAGGGCTAGAATATTCACCACAGAGACTTTAGTGTGTTTTTGTGCTTGTAACATATTTGCCAATAACTGGTTGTCTGCAGAGCTTAGCTGCAGTATGTAACAGCCTTGGTTAATTTATTTATTTATTCACAGGATCTGGTTTTGATATTTATTTTTAATTTCATAGTTACAAGGTTTTATCAAAACACCCAGAGCAGAGAACAGACAGCATATACTCACAGGCTGAAACAACAAACCACAGTCTTCACTTCAGCACTCATCTCCTCAAGATAAAGTCTCACATCTCCTCAAGATAAAGGCTCACATCTCCTCAAGATAAAGGCTCACATCTCCTCAAGATAAAGGCACACATCTCCTCAAGATAAAGGCTCACATCTCCTCAAGATAAAGGCTCACATCTCCTCAAGATAAAGGCTGTGCCAACAGCCCAAATCAAGGGCCAAAATGGTCCCCCAGACTCCTGAACATGTACTACAGACCTGCAACATAGAGCCCAAGTAACAACCCTGGGAGAGAAGCATGGCGGGGAGACTCTGGGGTTCCTAATGAAAACATCCTGCTGAAAGCAGGATTCATGAGGGCAGCCTGACTCCCTGTTTAGAAAGCTGAGCATACAAAACTAAATGCATTAGAAGAAGAGAGAAATTAATGTAAAATTGTTATTTATCAAAGAAGAACTTATAAAATCTGAAAATTGAATTAATCATGCTATTAGTCAAAATAGGAGCAGTTTGATTCTGATTTTGTACTATAGATAAAAAGTAAGGTAAAATTCCTATTTCAGTGCCATTAAGGCATATTGGGGATATTGTGTTAGGCCCGTATTTCCACCACATCTGGCACATGAAACTGTGATGTGGTCAGTATCACACCTGGCCACATTTAAATTCCCAGATTTCTATGGTACCCATTTTTAGAGGCTGGGTGAACCCTGGGGCCTTTTTTTGGTGTGTGCCAGAAAAAAATTCTACGGCTGGGACTTGAACTTGGTACCACCGGATTAGTAAACCAAGCGCCTGACCACTCAGCTAACCAGGCATGTACAATATGGCATGAAATATGAGTGGATAATGTGTGTATAAAGAGTGAAGAAGTGTAGGTAAAGACCGAGAGGATTCAAAATTAGTAGACAAAAAAGGGATAATAATTGCTCACAACAAAAATGTGCTTTTCGTACACAGTGATAAATTGTGAAGAATTTGTTATTTTTACGTGCGAATCATTTGTTACCATTTGAATATATTTTACATTCACAGTCCGTCTTGGTGCCATGTTGGCGTACACATCCTTGGATGAGCGCACAGTTCACATCCTACTCAACCATGTCCATGATTTCCTCAGGTAAGCAAGAGCTGAAACTGAAATTATGGCTAGGCTGTTGTAAGACCATCTGTCGCTTGGTCCAGCAGAGCTGAAGTCTACATGCCTGTGACAGTGGCAGACACAATTTCATTTATAGTCAAGACTGATAATCTGATCTTTCATTAGTAAGGTACTTAACATTACCTTACATCCTTCCCGTGCTGTTAAACATCACATGGGCTCACGTGGTAGTTGGCAAGTTTTTCAGCCTCATCAAGGGATTTTATGCTGCTAATTTCGCCTCTCTTAACACTTCCTGGGCCAGATACGGGAAAATCCGTATTTCTGGTTTCATGCATTGTTGGCCGAAAGGCGGATTTGCCGTATTCGATGGTCGTCTTATTTAAACTGTTTCTAGTGTGCTATTTAAAATAATTTTTGGTTGTCTGTATTTTTACTGCAAAGTTAATATAATAAAATATTGTTTTCAATCTTCGTAACTTTAAAAAAAAATAGAAATCTCGCGGTTTCAGCTGTTGAAAACACGTGTTTCGCGAGATTTCGCAACGGAGCATGCTTCTCTTGAAGATACTGCTGTTGGTGCTGAAATGTGCTATGATTTGTTGTCAGATTGCCCTAGTGATGATGAAAAATCACTATTTAATGATTCTTCTAACGAAAATGATGCGTGTGAAAGTGATTCCTGTGACGGCGATCGGATTAAAAATACGATAACTAGGCACAGTGTTGCTGCGTCAGATAGTGAAACTTCTAGTGACAGTGACTGTGATTCAGTGTCAAGATATAATGTTCCAGTTGCAGGTATTTTACATTTTTCGTGTGATATAGTTGGCAGTGATATAGGTGTGTGGAGTAACATTGATTCTACACCAGTTCTTGAAAATTTTCTAGGAAATCATGGTGTTTCAGTGAACGTAAACAAACCAGACAGCATAGAGGAAATTTGCAGTATGATGTTTGGGAATGATTTTTTTTAACTGTTAGCTTATCATGAAAATTTATACCGTGCACAGACCCAACATATGCACAAACCTACTACCTTTTTCTCTGAAAACATAACACCTGCAGACATGAAAAAATTCCTTGGATTAATCATTTTGATGGGCCAGACTAGGAAGCCACACTGGAAAGAGTACTGGACAACAGACCCTCTTCTGGAAACTCCAATATTTTCCAAAACAATGAGCAGAGGTAAATTTGAGCATCTTCTGACCTTTCTGCATTTCTCTGATAACTCTCAGATACTTCCAGAAACAGGCAGAATTGGCAAAATAAAACCTCTGCTGGATTATTTTTTGCCTAAGTTTCAGGAGCTGTATAAACCAAAACAGCAGCTTTCGCTTGACGAAGGAATGATTCCTTGGAGAGGAAGACTGAAATTTAGGACATATAATCCTTCAAAGTTAACAAAGTATGGGATCCTTGTGAGACTGGTGTGTGAGAGTGACACAGGCTACATACTAAACATGGAAATATATACAGGAGAAGGAAAGAAGCTAGAAGAAACAGTCCTCTCAGTTCTGAGGCCCTATCTTGGAATGTGGCATCATGTATACCAAGACAACTATTACAACAGTGTGTCAATGGCTGAAGTTCTACTGCAAAACAAAACCAGAGTCTGCGGAACAATTAGAGAAAACAGAGGACCGTCAAAAAGTTTGAAAGCTGCTTCCAAAGGAATACAGAAAAGTGAAAGCACATTTTGTCGGATAGACCAAACACTGCTTCAGGTCTGGAAAGACAAAAGAGTTGTTCGCATGATATCAACAATGCACAATTCAAGAATAGTTGCTACTGGGAAGACAGATAGAAAAACTGGACAGCCACTGATGAAACCAGTTTGCATTGTTGATTACAACAAGCACATGAAGGGAGTAGACAGGGCTGATCAGTATCTTTTGTACTACAACATCTTGAGGAAGACGGTGAAATGGAACAAAAAAGTAGGATTCTATCTCATCAATTGTGCATTGTTTAACATACATAATCTACAGAGCCTTAAATAAGAACAAGAAGACCTATAAGCAGTATTTGGTTGAAGTGGCAAGATTCTGGCTCTCTGAAACCACTTCTGCTGTTCAAGAAATCTTGGAAGCAGGTGTTGAGAATGAACCCCCTACCAAACAGCTCAAAAGGGCTCCAAGCAAGGATCCTCCAGGAAGATTATCTGGAATAGTAAAGGATCATGTCCTGGTGAAGCTTGAGGCTCCCAAACAAGGATCCTCCAGGAAGATTATCTGGAATAGTAAAGGATCATGTCCTGGTGAAGCTTGAGGGTCAAGGCACTAAAAAAGCACCATCTAGGAAGTGCAGAGTGTGCTCGGTCAATGGGAAAAGGAGTGAAACAAGATTTATTTGTAAAAGTTGTCAAGTCCTACTGCATCCAGATAATTGTTTCACAAGATATCACACACTCAAGAAGTACTAGACTGTCTTGGGAGTCTGTCTACCAAGTTGGATTATTTTCCCTAAAGGGTGAGTAGAGATATGCATGTTTTTCTAAGTTCACTCAAAAAAGTTCATTTTTCAGAAAAATGGGTGGGAACTGGGAGTTTTTCAGGGTAAATAACTGTGGTCAACAAAGTGTTAACAATGGCCTCTTTAGTTTCATGTGGTCGACCACTTAGCTCTTTCCGTGCCGGAGGAAGAAACGCAGACGTTCAGTTGGTACCAGAGTAAAAGCGCGGGTCTTGATATGTATAGGGAGGTATAGTTGTGAAACTGAATGAAACAGTATTTCCATGTAGTTCCGTGTACTTATTATGTTTCAAAATATAACTAAATGTATGATTTCATAAATCCAGAGTTTTTTAGGAAAAAAGAAGTAATGTGATGTTTTTAGACAATGACTGTGTCCAACTTGTCATCGGAAAGGCCTAGAGGTACAATACGTAGCATCTGAGATGTGTAGATCCACCTGTTGACGTTGTATTGTGATTCAGTGTTGCATTATCGGTAGAATAATGTCAGAAATAATCTTCTAACTACTTCTCTAGTCTAACATGTCTAGATCTACTTGGGATACATTCAAGAACAGTGGTCTGGTCACAGGCCATGTCCATACCCATATCTACATCAACAAAAATTGAAATTTCTCAATATTTGTCTTCGTTTTTCTCACTTGACATTGCTCATAACTAAGCACTCTTTCGCCATTTTGAAAAGTGTCACCGGACACACACACAAAATGTGTACAGTCTAAACGTTACACCAATTTTTTTATGAAACAAACCAAACATCAAATCTTTGACGACTGGCATCCAGGTGAGAAACCGGAAGCGTCAGATATCTGATGACTGGCAGGGAAAGAGTTAACATTATAGAAACTAAAATTTGTTTGAGATTTGCTATGCACTTTAAAGAATAAATTTGCGGGCTTATATTATTTAAATACAGTATATTTCTCTTCCATCTTAAACAAGATAACTAGTACTGAAAATATTTGTCAGTGATACTTTGGATTAAAAGGACATAAATTCTCATATAGTTTTGATTCTCTTTTCATGTGGTCTCATTTTCATCCATAAAACAGAAGGTAAAATTCTCATTTCCTTGCCACTGGGGATACAGTGTTAGGGCCCGTATTTCCAAGACCTTTGGCACATGAAAGTGTGGTGCAGTCAGTATCATGCCAGGCTGCATTTACCTTTCTAGAGTTCTCTGGTGCCCGTTTTTAAAGGGTATGTGTACCCCAGGCGATTTTGGTGTGTACCAGAAAAAAAATCTCATTGCTGAGACTTGAACCAGAAGCACCAGATTAGTAAACCAAGTGTCCAGCCACTCATCTAACCTGGCCACCCATTTTCATCCATGAGGACTGCGGATTCTTCATCCTGACCAACATGTTAGGTCTTACATCGGTGGTGGAGGCTGCCAAGAAGCTAGTTTCTTGGGTCCCTCTAGGGCTTCAAAAAAAAAAAAAAAAAGCCATTGTAATCCACTTGTCATCTGGCACAATACCCGGGCTTCAACATCATCACAGTGGAGCCTGCAAAGAGTTTGAGTCTGCAGCTCCAGGGAGGTCAGGGTACAATTACTGAAGACCTGCATTGTACCGCTTGTAAACTTTTCTTTACTATTTCCTTAGGTACCTCTCCAAAAATGGTCCAAATCTCTTCAAGATCTCCAACTATGAAATTGCTACGCCTGACTACCACAGAAAAGCCATTTAATCGGATTTTTTTTTTTTCTCTGGACTTTGACGCCGAATGAATTTTTGACCTGTGCTTCTGATGTGGTTATTTTGCTGTTGTATGTTTTTCTGGAGGGAGTGGTGTTCCTCGTGGTGGTGCCATTACTCCTGTGTCATCCAAAAATACATTAAAGACAATTTCAAATGTGCCATTTGTTCTTAAGTTTTATGGTCAGGAACTTGTGTCCTATTTGTGTAATTACAGAACAGAAGTGTTGCTTGTATCATGAGATTGTAGTTTTAACTATGGCTGGGGAATCAGATTGTGCAGTTTTAACTATGGCTGGGGAATCAGATTGTACAGTTAACTATGGCTAGGGAATCAGATTGTAGTTTTAACTATGGCTGGGGAATCAGATTGTAGTTTTAACTATGGCTGTTGAATCAGATTGTACAGTTTTAACTATGGCTGGGGAATCAGATTGTACAGTTTTAACTATGGCTGGGGAATCAGATTGTAGTCTTAACCATAGCTGGGGAATCAGATTGTACAGTTTTAACTATGGCTGGGGAATCAGATTGTACAGTTTTAGCTATGGCTGGGGAATCGAGAGTCTGAAGCAGTTTTGGGTGGAGTTGGAATCAGGAAAAAAAAATGTACCCTTTATAGGAGTTAGAGCACAGAATCCAGCGAGTGGTAGTGGTAGATCACCCTAATGACTGACGGGGAGGGTGAAATCACTGTCCAGTTTGGTAGTCAGCGACCCA
Source organism: Achatina immaculata (assembly GCA_009760885.1). Lineage (NCBI taxonomy): Eukaryota > Metazoa > Mollusca > Gastropoda > Stylommatophora > Achatinidae > Lissachatina > Lissachatina immaculata. The sequence goes on along the minus strand of CM019691.1, from coordinate 23,877,033 downwards.
TAACTGAATGTGTCAAACTCATTGGTACCCCCCAGTAGCAGGCCTAGCCTGCCTAACAGGGCAGGGATTGCCATAGTCCCCATCGTGGTAGAGCCTGCTAAAGAAGTATTGAACATGTCATGCATGTAGCTGCACTCAGAGACAGCAAAAATTGCCCTCATAACCCACTCCCAAGCCTGCCTGAATGCTGTGCCGCAACACCTTCACAGCACCATCTCACATTTCCAAGGAGACTGAGGAAGAAGAAGAAGTCTGACTGGGAGCTTAAAAGCTATTGACAGCTTATGTTGTAGCAAAGAGGTTAACCATCCTCTGTAGCTGTTCAGCTTTGGAGGTATAGGTAGTTTTGAATTGTGGAATGTAGTCAGAGGGTCAGTGTTGAAGATTTGGGAGTTCAGCTCCTTGGCCCTGATTGTAGCAGATATTTTGAGTCTTTCTTCTTCAACATTCAAGTGGCAGATAATGTTAAATCTGGAGCCTTGTTACCAGGAGGAAGCCAGCTGTTTTCAGTTATGACAATCCTGCAGCTTTCTCACAACCAGGTCCAGCAAGTAACTGTACATGTTGAACAATCTTGGAGAGCAAGTTCAGGAACCTGTACACCATTCATAACATTAATTGCAAATAATATTCAAGTAATAAAAACTCACCGAAGTAAGGTGTTCCTGTTATGCCATGAAGGCTAATGGGAACTTGAGCTTGAAGAATGCCCATGCTCTGCTGCTGGCCTAGAAATGGGCCTCCTTGCACTCAGGACACTTCCATATGTGCTCAGCCTTTAACTTCAGTGTTCTTTGTAATGTGTGTTGAGTGAAAGTGCCAACGGTACATTGACTGAATACAGCTCGATCTTTTCTGCAAATTTCGGAATGTTTGCCACTGCCCTTCGTTATTCCCATAGTCTTTGCTGATAGGCACTGCATTCAAGGTTTTTTTTTGTTCGTCTCCCTGTACTTTTGATAGGGTGCCTGTTATAATGAAAGCTCTTAGGAGATAAGATGTTAGTGCCTATATTTCTCTTCACCTGTCAGCGAACTAGAAGGTGATGTACAAGTTCCGACAATTAAGTAATGAGACTAATTACATACAAAATAAAATAAACAACAGTTGAAGATAAAAGTAAGCCCCTTGTGCATTGATACAGTGAGTGGCATGATCTAACAAACACTAGAACAACCTCTGCAGTTCTTCTGTTGTTATGGCCCTTAAACTCGATGTTACAGCACTTTGGATGTCATCAGTATCATCAAAGAAGCATTCTTTCAATGGTAACTTTAATTTTGGGATTAGAAAATAATCGCAGGGAGACAAATCTGGGGAATAGGGTGGATGGTTGAGAACACGTTTGTTTTTTGGGCCAAAAATTCCTGTACAACTACCGCCCAGTGAGCTAGTGCATTATCATGAAGAAGGAAAAAACTGCCAGGTGTTGAATACTCGGGTCGGACTCAGAGAATCCTTTTCAATAGGCCTTTCAAAATACTTAAATAAACTTTGGCACTGACAGTCTGTACCTCTGAAATAAATTCTTTGTGAATAACTCCTTTGCTGTCGTAGAAGCACACCAACACTGTCTTCACTTTCAAGTTTTGAAGACGAATTTTTTTGCCTTTTGGTGATGATGATGACTTCCACTGAGCACTCTGGCATTTAATTGTAGGATCATAGCGGAAAATCCATGTTTCATCCTCTGCAACAATCAAATTTAAGAAACATTTATGTCTACAACACGTTTTGATGATGTCTTTTGCGTACTCAACACGATGTTTTTGGTCATGAGACAACGAATGTGGTACAAACCAGCAAGCAACATTTTTCTTGCCCAAATCTTCACTAAAATTTTACGAATGGTCTCTCGGTTAGCACCAAATTCATCTGTCATCATCCTCACAGTCAAACAACGATCTTCTTGTATCCGTTGTCTAACTTTTGCAATGGGTTCCTCATTATGAACAGAAATTGGGTCTCCATATCTAGCTGCATTTGTAATCGTTTCCACACCACTTTTGAATCGTGAATGCCACCTGAATATCTGTGCAAGAGATAAACAATTATCCCCATAAACTTGTCGCATCAATTCAACTGTCTCAGTGGCACTTTTTCCAAGTTTTAAACAGAATTTAATGTTAGCTTTTTGCCCAATGCTAGGTCAACAAAATAGTGGCTTGTTTGTCATCCGCTTATCGGACAGCGATGAAAAGTTGCAAAGCTCATAGATGAAGGTTGCCTTTTTGGATTCCATGCTTTGCTCCATAGATGGCATTTTTGTCTTGGCCATAATAAAATCAGTCTCATTTAATTGTCGGACCTTGTATAATATGGAGAATGAAAAGAACAAATGGACAAGTTTTTAGAATAGCTCCAAGTGCACTGTGAACTTCTCAAAGAAATAAAGATGAAGAAAACAAAATACTTTGGCCATATCAAAAGACATAACAATATACTGAACACCATACTAGAAAAAAGAAAGAGGAAGACCAAGGCAAAGGTGGCTGCAAGACATCGTTGATGATCTGCAAATGGATGCATCAGCAGCAGGCCATCTTGCTCACAACCGAGAGGCCTACAGGAGTGCTGTTAGGGAGGCAAAGTTCTGCAAGGGACATGCAAATGAATGAATGAATCATACTAGAAGGAAAGGTGGATGGAAAAAGAGCAAGAGAAAGACAGAAGCAGACGGGAAGATAGCGTGAGAGTGGACAGGGAACAGCCTGGCTGAGTGCACCATCAAGGCGAGAGAGCAACAACTGGAGATTCACCGTTTGTTCTTGAGAAGGCACATGATGATGGAACTACAAACTGGTGTTCTTTGTAGCCGGCACACTGAAGATGCTGAGATAAACCATCATGCTGGATTGTAAGCGGGTTACAGTTGCTTTTTTTTTTTTTTCAGTTCATGAATGTAGCTAAAAAGCAAGGGATGTGCAATATTTCTTTAGCAGACTCCACCGTTGTGAGGACTATCACAATCCCTGCCCAGTTTGCCAGGATAAGCTTCTTACACACACCTGCTAATCAAGCTCCCATTGGAGAAATGAGACAGGGTCTTGGATGGCCAACCCTGATGCTAGCATGTCAGCTATGGGTCACTGATTGCCAAGCTGGAGAGCGTTATATCAAAATATAAATATTCAGCATACAAGTCAGGTTATGTGGTACGGCTGCTGATTTCATCAACAAAGACTTGCATTCAAAGACATTACTGACAAACATCGGTAAATGACAGGAATAGAGATGTAGTGGACTTCATTTACATTTACTGCACAGATATAAGAAACTAGTGGTTTCTGAGAATGAAACATGGAAATCAGTGCTATTGTGCCTTTTAATGAACATAAACCCCCCCATCTAGTTAAACAACTTGAGATTAACAACAGTAATATTTTTGTTACATGGTTCAAGAATAATAAGATTCTGGCAACAGTTTATTATGTTTGGGATTTTTCCTTAGTTGCTGCCAGAGATAATCTTCGAAAAGCAGGCTGAAGTCAAATCTGGATCCCAGCCAGCAAAACGAAAGATGCAGGTTTCTCCAGATACTGGCATCTGTCACATAAACTTTCGACTCAGATTTTGACACCACTGGTCATCTCTGGCTTTTAGTGAGGTACAAAAATTGAGACACACCTGGTCTTCTTTGTCCACCTCTTATCGCACCCCCTGTGCTACCGAGTTTACTCCTGTAATCTTTGAGATAACTTTCATGTAGGATGAAGGTTCAGAAGATCAGGGAGTTTATGCCTTTATCTGATGATGTGGTCATCAAGGCAGAGTGCGTAACACTGGAGGTTCAGAAGATCAAGGAGTTTATGCCTTTATCTGATGGTGTAGTCATCAAGGCAGAGTGCGTAACACTGGAAGTTCAGAAGATCAGGGAGTTTATGCCTTTATCTGATGATGTGGTCATCAAGGCAGAGTGCGTAACACTGGAAGTTCAGAAGATCAGGGAGTTTATGCCTTTATCTGATGATGTGGTCATCAAGGCAGAGTGCGTAACACTGGAGGTTCAGAAGATCAGGGAGTTTATGCCTTTATCTGATGATGTGGTCATCAAGGCAGAGTGCGTAACACTGGAGGTTCAGAAGATCAGGGAGTTTATGCCTTTATCTGATGGTGTAGTCATTGAGATAGAGTGTGAAACACTGGTTAGCCACATTTAGTGTATATGTCCTGAAGTTTGTACTCCACTCCTATACAGACAACCACCTGTATGGGATATATAGTCGGTCTGGTACACCGTACAATTTTCATGTTCTTAAATATTCATTTGTGCTGCTAGGTGAGTCCTGACACTTTTACCACTGTTTTTCACTTAAGTAGAAACTGGGTGAGACACTGTGGTTAGCCACACATGATCTATATGTTCTGGAGTCTGTTCTCCATTTGTATGAGACAAAAAAAAAAGTTAGCCACACATGATATATATGTTCTGGAGTCTGTTCTCCATTTGTATGGGACAACAAAAAAGTATCTATGAAACAATTCACTAGATGGATTTCTTGATTTTAACAAACTTCCATCAAAAGACAAAGTCACTAAGAATACATAACGTTGTCAGAAAAATTTTTTTTGGAATGATATAATGACTTTCAGCATTATAGAGAACTTCAAAAACTGAGAATGATTTTCCTGGATGTAAAAAAATAAACATGCTGACATACCTATGTATAAGTGTATTATAAAACTTCTTTCATATGTGGTCTTAGGTTAAACACTTTGATGTTATCTTAATAACATAAGGAATCTGTAACAACTTGAAGCTTTATGAGAGAAATATGACTTGTCTCATGTGAATTCACGCAGCAAGATCATTACAGATATCAAGACATGGTCAAATGTAAAAAAAAATCTAACTACAGGTGACTATGTCAAGTCTACATCTGAAGTTTCCTGTTTATATTTTTAAAAATTGAAGGAATTCTTGGTTAATCAAATTGCAAGTTTCACATTCTTAGTTTTTGTGAAGAAAAAAATACATCTGAAACAGAATTTTCTAAAAAAAAAAAAAGTGAAATTATCAAAATTTATGTGAAATTTTCATACATGGGGGAAAGTAGGAATTCACAAACAAAACAAGTCTCTGGTAACAGAGAGCTGGTATGGCAGAGAAAAAACTTTGAGGTAAGAAATCCTGAACAAGAGAAGCAAAATTATTTAACAATGAAAAATGAGACTTAAAAAAAAAAAAAAACAACTACAAGGAAAACAAAACATACATTAAGAAAAATTAGTAAAGCAAGTCATTATCAATGGCTTTATAAAACTGACTCAGAAAATGTGAGTGATTTTCTTTTAAATGCATCTACAGATAGAATCTTGAAAACATGAAGAGTTTATACAATTACATCTAATATATAGTGACAAATGGAAAAAGTTTCTGTTGCATATTAGTTTATCACAGATGTAGCACAAACTGAGCACAATGAAGTCCTAATCTAGAATATCTGCGAGAGAAACATAGGCGGCTATTTTATGTGGAATGACACCCGTCTGTGTTAAAACCCGAACTGCCAGTTTAAATCTGTCACCGAGATACTCTCGTATAAACAGACAGCTTAGACGAAGCAATGGTGGTATCTCAGTTACAAATTTCTGAATATGACGTACAGCGTCTGGTTTGCTGGCCAACGCTGGTGGGATTCTGTCTTCCCTCAACCATGCCAGGTTCATCTTGCATCCTACTTGAATGAGCAGACAGATAATCTCGACATTACCGAGTTTCATTGCAATCTGCAAAGGTGTCAGAGGTATGAGCGAATACTTAGCATTGCTCGTGATGTTCAAAGAGCAGTTTGCTCGTAGGAGCTCCTTAATGATGTCAATATTTTGTTGGTCCACAGCAAAATGAAGTGGAGTTGACCACATGAATGTCTCTGTGTGAACGGACGCACCAAGATCTAGAAGGAGTTTCACCATATGCAGCGAGTTGTTTTTAATTGCCTGCGAAAGAAGTGACATACCCTGAGGCTGGCGTACATAGTTCACATTTCCTCCTCCACGAACTAAAATTGGCACAACTTTTATATTATTTTCTTCCACAGCAATCCACAGTGGGGTCTTACCTGATGCATCAAGACAGTTAGGATCCGCACCTCTTTTAAGAAACGTTTCTATCACACTATCATCACAGCGAGAGACAGCAATGTGGAGGGCTGAGCGCTCGTTCATTTTCAAAGATGTGTCGGCTCCTGCTAGAAGAAGTTCCATTACTATGTTAGTGTTGACAACTTTGACCTTCAATGCTCGCAAAAGTGGGCTAGTGTTATGATCACATATAGCACTGACCTTGGCATTGAAGGTGATGAGTTTTCTAACCAGATATGGGTCCTGATTATCCACAGCCACATGCAAAGCTGTAACCTTTGAGGTTGAAGGGATGTTAGGATTACATCCCGCACCTAAAAGTAGATCAACACAGCGCCTGTAGTTTTCTCTGAACGTGTTACGAGTTTTGCAGACGGCTTTAAGCAGAGCAGTAGCACCTTGGTTATTCTGTCGGTCACGAAGAAAAACGTTACGCTCAAGCAAGAGAGAAACAATTTCTGAAGCGCCATATTTGGCTGCAACGTGTAAGGCTGTCTCTCCTTCATTTGTAGCAGCTTCTACGTCACACCCCTGTGCCAGAAGGACTCTCACTGTTTTCACGTGCCCCAATGAAGCTGCGATGTGAATCGCACTCCAGCCACTGTGCTTTCGGGCAACAAATTTTAGATTTGCGGTGAAGACAATGTTGATATCAAAATTGTACTTGAAAACAATTTTCTCTACAATCTCTGGAGATCCCTCAACCACTGCCTTATAAAACTCTGACAATATTTCTTCATAATTAAAGTTTTCCTTATCTTTGGGAACTGAATACTGGCTGTCAGTATCCTCAGAAAAACAGTCATCAAGAAGACCACACTTGGTGACATTCGCAAACTGATTCACTTCATCAGCAGGTTCACTGAGCAAATAGTTTGACACTGCAAGCTTCAGTGGGCTGGAGCTCTCCATCTGTATTATACCACCTTCCTGTGCAATTTCTGGACCACTCCAGGACGATGATCCCGTTTCTTCTAGAGCCTTATGCTGAGATCCACCTTGAACATCAACTCTGAGTCCTGTCTGCTGAGATCCACTTTGAACATCAACTCCATGCCCCATCTGCTGAGATCCACTGTCAGTATCAACTCTGTGTCCTATCTGCTGAGATCCACTTTGAACATCAACTCCATGCCCTATCTCCTGAGATCCACTTTGAACATCAGCTCTGTGCCTTGCCTGCTGAGATGTGACAGTCAGGTCTATATTCTGAGCACTCGTGCGGTTGTGGTCGCTTCTAATCTCAGTTGCCATTTTGCAGTCTCCTAGAAGAAACAATATCATATTTCAGCTTACATGCAATATGTGACAATGCATATTATGTTAGCAAATCCACATTTCAAGGAAATACGAATGTAAGCCGTGAACTGGGTTGAAAGAAAGAATGAACTCTCAATAACATTGACTGATTGAAGTAGCATTTTCTTTTTGACATTCTCATAACATGTCACTTATGGGTGACACCAAAACATTTTTATGCCATCTTGTTTTAGTTACTGATGAGAAAAAAAGAGACTCACCAATTTTGCACTAATGCCCCTTCTCAAAGTTGTAAATTTGTTTGGGAAATCTGAGAGTGAATGCTGTGAGGTATGTATGTGATTGTCTTGCCTTTGTTTCATGGTTCATCTTTTTTTTTCCGTTCTCTGTTAGAGAACCCAAGCCCGCACTGCCAAACAGGCACCGGGTTTTACAGCCATGAGTATGTTGTGGTGAGGTATCCCCCATGAGTATGTTGTGGTGAGGTATCCCCCATGAGTATGTTGTGGTAAGTTATCCCCCATGAGTATGTTGTGGTAAGTTATCCCCCATGAGTATGTTGTGGTAAGTTATCCCCCATGAGTATGTTGTGGTAAGTTATCCCCCATGAGTATGTTGTGGTAAGTTATCTCCCCATGAGTATACTGTGGTAAGATATCCTGCCATGAGTATGTTGTGGTAAGATATCCTGCCATGAGTATACTGTGGTAAGATATCCTGCCATGAGTATGTTGTGATAAGATATCCTGCCATGAGTATACTGTGGTAAGATATCCTGCCATGAGTATGTTGTGGTAAGATATCCTGCCATGAGTATACTGTGGTAAGATATCCTGTCATGAGTATGTTGTGATGAGGTATCCACCATGAGTATGTTGTGGTAAGTTAGTCCCCCATGAGTATGTTGTGGTAAGATCCTGCCATGAGTATGTTGTGGTAAGATATCCTGCCATGAGTATAGATATCCTGCCATGAGTATGTTGTGCTAAGATATCCTGCCATGAGTATGTTGTGCTAAGATATCCTGCCATGAATATCTTGTAGCAAGGTATCCTACAAACCTGACAAAATATGTATAATGAATTTAATGTTGGTGCAACTGATACAACGAATATATCAAAACTGCCTTCCCGACATACCTTTCAGTGTTGAGGGGACAAATAAAGGGCCTTGGCAATGCTTCATAAAAGAATATTTAAGGCCTCTGTAATTTCCTCCCTCCGTCTCTTGCGTGAGGGGCCTCCTCCAACAAATCTTCGTACATATATCAAAATTAATTTCCAAATAAATGCTGCCAATTTTATTATGATCGAACAGGAGTTTTTATACCTTTATTTCTGTGCAGGAATGGTTAATATATGCATAATAAAGGGACATTCATTCATTCATTTGCATGTCCCTTGCGGAACTTTGCCTCCCTAACAGCACTCCAGTAGGTCTCTCGGTTGTGAGCAAGATGGCCTGCTGCTGCTGCATCCATTTGCAGATCGTCAATGATGTCTTGCAGCCATCTTCGTTTTAGTCTTCCTCTCTTTCTTTTTTCCATTATGTATCCTTCCAATAGGGTTTTCTCTAAATTATCATGACGTTTAATGTGTCCAAAATATTTAAGTCTTCTCTCTTTAATCCTCTTTACTAGCCAGCCTTCTTCAATATTAAGCTCTTGTAGTATAGATTTTTTTTTAAAATACCACTTTAATTAATAAATTTTACCACTTCCCAAGAACAACAGCAACAACCTAGAGTAAAACAGCCACCAGTACCACAAATTAAAAAGGAAAAAGTGAACACCACTTTGGATTTTGCCAAAGTTCACTCGTCCAGAGACACTACACGTAAATAATGACTGGTTTATTAAACTCCTGTTTGTGTTCTGTTCCTACACTTTTCTATATCTATACATAATAGCCGGATTTACCAAATTAAGGCAAACCAATAAACTTAGGCTTACGTGTACATGAAGTCCTCAGTGTAAACAATAACCTTTTTTGTTTTCCTTATTTTTCAATCGCCATTTTGTTTTGGCACGTGACTTCCGGACACGGTGTTGACTAAAGATCTGTGCTCCAATTATAGATCACACTCATGTAAAGATTCGTATACAATTTTTAATAACATCGCTATCTTGAAATCCTCTTTGCATTTAGAAAATGAAAGAGAAAAAAAAAACATTCTCAATCCATCTTTGTAACTGAATATCAGAAAATGAGTTCCAAAATGTTGAACTGGGCCGATCTCGCTCTGTAGAAGTGTTAAGACAAAGAAAAAAAAAATCTAATTAAAATATAAGAAAAAGATAAACAAAAATATATCGACATGTAATGAGAAGAAGGTGACCAGAAAAAAAATTAATAACAGGCAAGATAAATAGGAACAGAGTCAGTGGAAGCAGAAGGAGTGGGAAGATAACGGATATGCTAATGCGATGAGTCACCAAATAAAACTGATGGATAGGGTAAAACATGCTTGTCCGTCAGTCTGTGTTGCTGTCGTTCTCTTACTACGAGTAAGGCTAACCGGTACACAGTATGGATCAATGCGGTGCCTATGATGAAGGGATTTGCTGAAAAACTCTGTCTGGGGTATATTTATGAGGTTACTATAGCAGAGCACGTAACTTTAAATTCTACGTCACGCTTTTCTACGTCACGCTTTTCATTACTAATTTTTCTTTTACCAAGACTTTCTGCAGCTGCTATGAGGCCACGCATTCGCAGCAACTTTTATTTAACTAATTAATTAATTTATTTTATAGTGAGCTTCGCTTTGATATAGAATGAAATATTTTTGTTAATATCTACATCAAATCTTTTCAAATTTCAAATTTTTTTTAAAAATCATAAAATAAAACAACTAAAGAAGGTGTGGAGATGAACAGACAGAACTATAAAAACAAGATTTTTAAGGGCATGCATCTTTCCTATCGCAACATATGCCTGTGAGACCTGGGCAGTTAACAATACAGCTGAGAAACACATAAATGTATTTGAATGTAAATGTTACAGAAGAGTTCTTCAAATATTATGGACACAAAAAAGAACAAATATATCCATACTACAAGAACTTAATATTGAAGAAGGTTGACTAGTAAAAAGGATTAAAGAGAGAAAACTTAAATATTTTGGACACATTAAACGTCATGATAATTTAGAGAAGACAGTCTTGGAAGGGTACATTATGGGGAAAAGAAAGAGAGGAAGACTAAGGTGAAGATGGCTGCAAGACATCTTTGATGATCTACGAATGGACACATGAGCAGCAGGGCGTCTTGATTTCAACCGAGTGGCCTACAGGATAACTGTAGTTCCGCAAGGGACATGCAAATGACTGACTGAAATCAAATTCGTGAAAATTATCTGAGATTTCTGGTAATTACTTTGATCATTTTTTTTTCAGTTTCTCCTGGCGCTCATATCTTCCAAGTTTCTCAGTTTAAAAACAAAAACAAAACTTGGAAAGCTGCCACTTTTCCAGTGCCACAAGAGAGAATTAGTAGGTAGATTATTACAATATTCGTCGGTCTGGTCAGACAATTACTTGAATGATGATATGGTTAATTTACGTGTAGTGGGATTTTAAAGGCGGTTGTGTTGCCACAGAACCACTAGTACTTGTATAGGTCAAGCGACGTGTGAACCAGACTATGAAAGGTCGCATAGTGTGGAAAATAAACTTTAGAACCTGGAAGAAAGAAAGAAAGAAAGAAGGAAGGAAAGAAATGAGTAATTAGTGATTTCAAAGCCTTCATTTGTTCCCTGCTCCAGATCAATACTTTTCAAATTGTAGAATGCATAATTGTTCTTCTGGGCAACTTTACTAGCGATATACGCGTTTATACTACTTGTTACTTCTTGGTAGGTTTACTAGCTATATGCGCGTTTATATACTACTTCTTACTTCTTGGTAGGTTTACTAGCGGTATACACGTTTATATACTACTTGTTACTTCTTAGTAGGTTTACTAGCGATATGCGCGGTTATATACTACTTGTTACTTCTTAGTAGGTTTACTAGCGGTATACACGTTTATATACTACTTGTTACTTTTTGGTAGGTTTACTAGCGATATGCGCGGTTATATACTACTTGTTACTTCTTAGTAGGTTTACTAGCGGTATACACGTTTATATACTACTTGTTACTTTTTGGTAGGTTTACTAGCGATATGCGCGTTTATATACTACTTGTTACTTCTTAGTAGGTTTACTAGCGGTATACAGGTTTATATACTACTTGTTACTTCTTAGTAAGTTTACTAGCGATATGCGCGTTTATATACTACTTGTTACTTCTTAGTAGGTTTACTAGCAGTATACACGTTTATATACTACTTGTTACTTTTTGTCCCAACCATCGCCAGCGTCTTTCCTCAGTAATTGTTGTCAGTGGTTTCATCTGCATTTCTGCTGATAAGATGTTATTTCTTATGGTGTCTGGCCAAAATATTTTTCTAATTCTTCGTAAACATTTAGTCTGGAAAGAATTCAACTTGTTTTCTATGGTTTTGGTGATTTTCCAGCATTCACTTCCATAGAGTAGTACACTTAGAACATTACTCTTAAATATCCTGATTTTCATATTTATGTTTAGTTTTTTTTATTTCTATATAGTCTGCAGCATTGCAAAAGCCTGGTTTGCTCTAGTAAGTCTGCTGTTGATGTCCTCTGTGCTGTCTCCATTTTCTACTACTCTGCTGCCATGGTATACAAATTCGTTGACCTCCTCCACTAACTTGTTATCTACTCTGAGTACATTTCTGTTGTTCACATTTTGCTTCATTAACTTTGTCTTTCCTACGTTGATCTTTAGTCCTATGTTGTTTGCATTCTAAGTTAGCTTGTTTATTTTATCTTGCATATCTTTGTGACTGCTTGATAATAGACAAATGTCGTCCGCAAAGTCAAGGTCCTCCAGCACTGTGTCAAGGGTCCATTGTAATCGTCTGCGTTTGTCTGATGTTGACTCCTTCATTAACCAGTCTACTGCCAAGATAAATAATGTTGGTGATAGTACACATCCCTGTTTCACTCCTGTTTGTACCCTAAAGCTGCTGGAGATATGTTCTCCACAGATAACTTTGCACTGAAAACCCTCGTATAGGGCTTTTATTACATTAACTATTTTATGGGGGAGGCCATGCCATCTTAGGATTTTCCACAGTGCATCTCTGTTGACACTGTCAAAGGCTTTCTCAAAATCTATGAATAATGCATATGTTGTGCTATGCCACTCATTTGCCTGTTCTAATATTTGTCTAAGTACAAATATGTGGTCTATGCATGATCTTCCTTTCCTAAATCCTGCCTGCTCTTTCCGAAGTTTTTCCTCAAGTGTTGGTACAATTCTGTTGATGATTATTCTGCAAAATACTTTACTGGTGAGTGGCAGTAAGGTAATGCCTCTCCAGTTCCCGCAATCTCTGAGGTTACCCTTCTTTGGTAGTTTTACTATAAACCCAGTTTTCCACTCCTCTGGGGCTTTTTCTAGATCCCAAATTTGTTGTAATATCCGGCAAAGTTGTTTTGGTGTTTCTGTTTCTTCTGCTTTCAACATCTCAGCAGTCACTTCATCTTCACCTGGTTCCCTGTCTGATTTTAGCTTCTTTATCGCCTCCTTTACTTCATTTATTGTTATTGGTCCTGTATTGATGTTTAGTTCCGTTTTTGCTTCAGGTATGTCTATTGTTTGTGCTGCTTGTGTTCTGTTTAGTAGGGTGTTAAAGTATTCCCTCCATCTTTCAATTTTTTCTCTTTCTCCACTGACCAATTGTCCATTTTGTGTTCTTACTGCACTTTCACATCTTGTGTTGAAGTTACCTGTCATCTGCTTTGTGATTTTATATATGGTTTTCATGCCATTTGTATATGCTGCTTTCTCTGCTGTTTCTGCTAAGTTGTCATAATATTGACGTTTATCTTGACGGCATGATTCCTTCACTTCTTTGTCTTTTTGTGCATGTGCATTTATATACTACTTGTTATTTCTGAACAGCACGTCGAGGTTTTCCTGTGAGAAAGTCCAGCTCTAGATTAAAGTTGTGCAACGAAAACCACGATGTCACGCAATCCCGCTTCTGAGACCCACCGAGAATACAGGCTCAAGCCCTGTGATACTCTGAACCTCTTGTGGTCCTCTTGGGGATCTCGTGTGGTCCTTTCAGAGACCACAGGGGCACCACAGGACCTATCGAGGACCACAGGAGTAAACTCAGTAGGATCACGGGGCGGTCTTGGTGATAGAAGCGAACGAAGAAGAAGAAGATTTCTGAACAGGTTTATTGGTTTATATACGCAGTTATAACAAACATAATCTTCCTGAACATATTTACAAGTGAAAACCGTAGATATGTATCACTTTTGTGCTGTCTGACAAATTTCATCATCATCATCATCTTCATCATCATCATGATCATCATCATCATCATCATCAGTCCTCTGTATTGCTAGCGGAGGATAAGGCATTTTCAATGGTTCTCCCGCCAATCCTGTCTTGAGCAAGCCGAGATACCTCAAACCATGTCTCCCCCACTCCCATCAGTTCTTTCTGTTTTATGCGTCTCCATGTCCCCAGTGGCCTGCACCTACCAATGATAGCCGCATTTATGTAGAAGTTACTACAGATAGTTTCCGTTTTGTTCTTTTCAGCATTCGCCTTGTAGTACATCTATTCTACATGAAACAAAATCCACGCTTATCAACTGTATATTCAGAATTTAACACAATTGTTTCATAGTCACAAGAAAGGTGCAGTACATATGTTTGTACGTATAAGCGCTTCTCAAAAGTCTTTGTCACTATCAAGATTAAAACCTTCCAATGGGACATCCTCATTCGTTCATTCATTTGCATGTCCCTTGCGGAAATTTGCCTCCCAAACAGCACTCCTGTAGGCCTCTCGGTTGTGAGCAAGATGGCCTGCTGCTGTTGCATCCATTTCCAGATCGTCAACGATGTCTTGCAGCCATCTTCGTTTTGGTCTTCCTCTTTTTCTTTTTCCCATTATGTATCCTTCCAAGACAGTCTTCTCTAGATTATCATGACGTTTAATGTGTCCAAAATATTTAAGTTTTCTCTCTTTAATCCTCTTTATTAGCCAGCCTTCTTCAATATTAAGTTCTTTTAGTATAGATATATTTGTTCTTTTTTGTGTCCACGATATTTGGAGAACTCTTCTGTAGCATTTACATTCAAAGGCATTTATGTGTTTCTCAGCTGTTTTGCTAAGTGTCCAGGTCTCACAGGCATATGTTGCGATGGGAAAGATGCATGCCCTTAAAAATCTTATTTTTGTGGTTCTGTCTGTTCCTCTCCACAGATTCTTTATATATTTTACTTTCTGAAGAGCGATAGATGTCCTCCTTTTAATTTCCCTCATTGTATCTCCATTATTAGTTAGTAGTGATCCAAGATATCCAAAACTCTCCACTTCTTCCAGTTTTTCCTCATTGATATATATATATCAGTCGCCTTGTTTGTTTTGTCAGTTGTCATCAGTTTAGTTTTCTAAATGACCTCCTCATAAATGGCAAATTTTGTTACAGATTCTGATTCCTTCTTAAATGGATATTTTAAAAAAAAATCTCCATTCCTTCACCCTTTTATAAAAACTCCTTCTAATTTTCTTATATAATGGACTGATTTCTGACGTGAAAATTTGTCCATCGTTTAATTTCCTGACAGCCAAATGCACGGTGTACTTTAGTGTGCCTCGCCATGCATGCAGATGTTTTGCTTCTGGGCAGTTTCTTTAATATAAATGTGTGTCACATTTTTGTCAATTGAAACATGACAATTGCTGATATCATATTCCACTGTCTTCGCATGATAGGAATTCACAGTGGACTGTGTCACTCCAGTGCCAGAAGTTGGCAATAATTCACTGAAAGGATGTTCTTACAAGATCTATCTATCTATCTATCTATCTATCTATCTATCTATCTATCTATCTATCTATCTATCTATCTATCTATCTATCTATCTATCTATCTATCTATCTATCTATCTATCTATCTATCTATCTATCTATCTATCTATCTATCTGCCTGCCTGCCTGCATGTATGTATGCATGTATGTAATGTATGTATGTATGTATGTATGTCTATCTGTTTGTCTGTCTATCTGTTTGTCTATATGAGTTGTTCTGGTGCTCTCTTTCCG
This sequence comes from Achatina immaculata, assembly GCA_009760885.1. Classification (NCBI taxonomy): domain Eukaryota; kingdom Metazoa; phylum Mollusca; class Gastropoda; order Stylommatophora; family Achatinidae; genus Lissachatina; species Lissachatina immaculata. The sequence continues at coordinate 23,861,532 of CM019691.1, read as the reverse complement.
TGCTATCTTGTCAATCCAGCCATGGTTTTCTCTCTCGGTCTACCTCGGCCTCTTTTCCCCTCTAACTTTCTGTAAAGCTGCATACATGTCAAATTCTATGGTCATCGTAGCAAATGCAAATATCATTTTACTACAGAGAAAAGCAGTAACAAGTAATAATTGGTGAGCGAAAAGAACTGTGGATATTCAGTTCCCCTGCATGAGAAACTTTGGAAACCTCTGCACTATAAACTTCCTATGCCCCAGTTGTAGGAAACTATCGAACCTAGAATGGGAGATTGGTGAATAGCGCTATTTCCCAAGTGGTACTCGGGGCACCGCTTCTCAACCGCAGACTAAACTCATCTCGCCCGGGGCTAAGCGTCGTGTTTTCGTTTCAACAAGATACAAGAACTGTAGAATAGCCTAGCTGATCGCCAACAGAAACACCGTCTCCTCAATTAAACGGCTGTAGGATGGAGTGGCCAGATGATCAAGAAACATCATTTTCCCCTCTGACACATTTTCTCCACACTCAGAAAAAGGAAGCTTTGCCTTTTCACGCTCCTTATGTGGGAAGAAAACTCCCAAAACTGTTTTCGTTTGTTTTTATTGTAATTCTTATTAGGTTCTTCACATAGCAAAGACAACAACAACAACAAATGAAAAATAACAAAATTTATAGCTCGGCATTAGGAAATTTAAAACAGGAAGATATTTTGTATAAGGATATTGAAGTATACGTTTATATTTGTTTCCTATTACTGGACTCGGGTGTTCCGCTTTTTTTTTTTAGTTTTTTTTTTTTAACTAGTTTTGAAGCCTGATGGGCCTAGCTCTTTGCCGTTCTGTTAAATTATTCTTATTATTATCGTCTTGATGATGACAGATGATGATAACAAATGGATGTGGCTTTCTACATTTATCTTGCGAGTACACAGACAGATAAAGTGATGTAAAACTAAACTCTTCAATAATTTTAATGTTCGCCTACATGCCAGGTAGTCTTCTTGCACTTGTATTCATTTTTTTTTTTTAGTGCTCTTAAGTGGTTTTCAGTGCGTTATTCTGCCTCTCATACGTCCAAACTAGTTTAAGACTTCTAGTTAAAATGCTGTTAATCTCTTTATAAATTCATTTGATTTTTTAGAGCTAGAGAAATCAAACAATTTATTTCTGTGTTTTTGTGGGGGCGAAGACTGAACATTTTAGCAATTAGCGATCCACAGTTAACATCCCTGTGTCAGGGTTGGGGAAACTTAGCTGATCAAGACCCTTGTCCCATCCTTGTGAAACAGAATGTGACTATTTATAGCAGCCACTATAACAGTTTTGGCCGTACCGCTATCTCCACTCTAACAGAAAGTGTGCTACTAACAGAAAATGACTATTTCTCTGTGTTCAAAGGGGACCACTGAAATGGTATAACTACTGGATTGATTGAATCTTCTTGTGGAGTACAGTTTCAACTTATAAGTTTCTTCTTGTTGCTGGTGTTCTAACCATCACCTAATTTTCTGTATTATACACTAAGAAAATACAACAAGACACCCAGGCTTTCAACTCCACAAAAGATAGTACAATACAACAACTTGAACATAACTTGGCAGTCTTCCGACCAAAACAAACTGGTCAACAATGAGAATTCCCACAAAGCCAATTGGTGTAGTTTATCATCAGACAACACACATTTATTAATGGACCAAAATGAGGGATGAAATCATGATGATGGGAATGTAGCCATCAGGCTGAACAGAAATTCACAGTAACAAATGCCCGGCGTGAGATGACCTCTAAGCCACATGGGCAAGGAAAACCTTACAATGATTTATACATAAAAAAAATCATACTTACAAGCTTACCCAAAGACTGCAACTCACACAGGGAAAATAAACTAAACTAATTATAACAACAACAATGCTCTCTCTATCACATTTCTCGAGACAAACACACCGTTCCACAAAGCACGTCCATCCAGTTACCCATTCACACAAAGACTCTCTAACGACCGGCTTTTTGCACACGGACCTTTCTAACGACGTTTTGCACACGGGCCTTCCTAACGACATGAGTTGTGGTCTACGCGAACACAATTTATTAGCATTACACAAATAATCTCTGAACAGAATTGCTATTCTGTTACAGAATATCTCCCCACCCCCTAAAGGTAGATATTTGGCCATCAAATATCTCCAACAAAAAATTACTAACTTTTACAGAAAACTCTCAAAAAAAAAAGAATTAATCAAACTAATCACTATCCAACACAACCCTAATTCTACCCACAAGGTGTACCAAGGTGTACAATATTCAATTAACTACCTACTCCTATGTGTATATTCAACGCTATGAGTAGTAAAGTATAACATATGCAATCTCCATAACAACCCATCCTATATCTAGCGCATGAGACTGTCCGCAACATGGACATAACAGAAAAATGAGTAAAAGGCAATCCGCCTTACAATAAGTCCTATACACATGAAATCATACTCACAACATTCCACCTAAAACCTCAGCCATCAAGAAACCTAACTCCTCCAACGAACTACCAACAAATTTCCACTGCTAGAAACTCTTCCTAAACGAGATTCCATCTACATCAAAACTACTAAGGTTCTTCCTACAACAAAACAAGTAAGGCTCTTGCTTTTACTGAATCGTGAGTGGTTTTGATACTATTCCTACCCACTCAGTTTTCTCCATGCTGCACGCTTTTCCCAAGACCCCCGCTCAATGGTCTCAACCAACCTACCTCTCAAACAAGGGTACTCACTATAGTAATTATTTCCTAAATACCAATCCTGGGTATAACCCCTAGCCTATGCTGCTATAATATTTCCCCCTCCCAAAAAGTAGAGTTTTGCCTGTCAAAACTTTCAAAAAACCAATCTACTTATCTAAATTATAACTCCAGGCTAATTCAAAGATAATAATCGACTCTCAACATAGAACATCATACTCTGACTATACCCATAAACTGTTCCTGTGACATTCGGCCATACTCAGCCCATGTCCACTTCATATACAATCATCTATTTCTATTATGTGTGACTCCTCAATACACATACATAGAATAGGTAAACTCTGGTACCATAAATAATCTGCTATTACTGACAAATGCAGCTATATGCTGTACATACGCAGAATAGGTTCATCTGGGTTACAATTATTAATCATCCATTCTTAAACATATGTAAATATCCATTAAACATATGCAGAATAGGCAAAACTTTGGGTATCATATATAATCATCCATTCTTAACATATGTAATTATCCATTAACATATGCAGAACAGGCAAAACTTTGGTATCATATATAATCATCCATTCTTAACATATATAATTATCCATTAACATATGCAGAATAGGCAAATCTTTAGGTATCATATATAATCATCCATTCTTAACATATGTAATTATCCATCAACATATGCAGAACAGGCAAAACTTTGGTATCAGGCTAATCCACCTTTTATTTATCCCCAAAGGGACTGTGCCACGTACCACATGTACGCGCAACAAAACAATGTAATATCTAGGTCCTTAAAAAAAAAGAGACCCCCTCTGGTAATTTTACCTTAGGCTCGGTCACATGGAATCTCCATGTTCCGGCCTAGGTACCCAATCAGAGAACCACACCTGTTTGTGTAATCTCCTCATAACATCACATCCGTGGTAATAATGTCACATCCAAGGCAATGCTGTCACATCAAAGATAAATAACCAATTTGAACATGGTAAATGCCATAACAATTGGCTATTGATAAGTCATCATCAGTAATGTCACTTTATTCAAGGCTACATGATTTATCATCCATCCTAATTAACTACTAATAAATCCGTTATACAAAAAATAAACAGAGGAAAAAAAATACATTCACTAATTGCTGCACAAGAACTATATAATCTATAAAAAATTATGCTTAAGAGAATCTCCAACTGCAGCCTTAATCTCCCAGGGACTTCCCATATGTAGCAATGATACTTCCAGGGCTTCTGGTACATTTCCAATGCACTGCATGACAAAGCCTAACCTCTTCCATAGTACATGACTCTTTCTGGAAAAACTCAGATATGGAACCAATAATCTATAACAAAACACAAAAAAAAAACAATATTAGCAATATCCAATCCACTCAAAATAACCCAACCATACTTGCACCTAATACAGTCCAGAATAATTACTGTACTTTTTAGTTAAATAAGTTATAACAGCAAATGGCAATCTTCCAGAAAAATTTTAACTAAGAATCCTCAGTTTTCTAGCACCTATCAGAGTAAAAAACTGAAATTAATGACATATACACTAATGTCAAATATCCATATCATCCTTGCTAATGCAAAATCACAACAAAATGGTAAACTAAATGCTAATTAATTGCAATCCAGAAAAATTCCACATCAGAACAAAATAACTGTCCCTAATGTATAAACACAATAATGTTCCTGAAATTTCTAGATAATCTATCCAGAAGAAGCATATCTGGCAACTTCCAATCAACAGAATGTTCATTTCCAAAAACAAATTTTTTCCACAGGTGAAGGTAGTCCAAAAAGTTACTATATCCCTCCGTATGAATGTCTGGTGACTGGATGAATCAGAACTACTCAATTGTCCAACAAACTTCCAAAGAGAATGACAGTAAATAAATCCAACATTCACTATTTGCTATAATTAATAATGTTCAGTCTGCATGATCTGGCTTGACTTCTTGCTGAAATGTCAGAGGTCACAGTTAAGTTACAAATTGTTACCTGTCCCTTCCTACATAGTAGCAGCGAAATGTACAAGCTGCACTGGTTCCTGGCAGGATACTGGTTCAGGATCAGCCTCACTGGACTGGATACAAGCTACTGGTATGGCTTTATCCAATATGCTGCCTAGGGCCCAGGAGCTTGAGGTGCCCACCAAGATTCTGAGCAAGCTGGACATCGTCGCCGCCTTGAGTAGACGCCTCAAAAACTCGTCAACACACCCATGACGCCAATTCGAAGGAAGAAAAGGACGCCAATGCAACTCAACTCTTCTCCTAATCTAGACTCCTTTTCTTCTCCGGCAGAAGATGTCGGGAAGCCAATGCTGACAGAACTACCAACCGAAATTCGAACGCTAGCTAGCTAACCAAACTCCAATCTTGACTCCCTAACTAACTACAAACCTATCAACTCCTAATCTATCTACAGTCAGCTTCCAAAACTTAAGCTAGCTATCCTTACTCTACAACACGTTTGAGAGCCGAAAACGAGGCCAAGGTAAACAGGTCATCGATCGATAATCGTAATCTAGGGCATGGTAACAATAGACAAAACTTTGTGTGTACTACACAACTGGAGACAAAAATACTACAACCTGGAGACTTGCCAAGACTTCACAATTAGAAGTATGAACCGTGCATGAAACCAGCAGCCCACGAGCAACAACTAAAACACTTTGTGACAGACCGTGAAAGAAAGGGCTGGTCACGGCACCAACTGAAACAGAATGTGACTATTTATAGCAGCCACTATAACAGTTTTGGCCGTACCGCTATCTTCACTCTAACAGAAAGTGTGCTACTAACAGAAAATGACTATTTCTCTGTGTTCAAAGGGGACCACTGAAATGGTATAACTACTGGATTGATTGAATCTTCTTGTGGAGTACAGTTTCAACTTATAAGTTTCTTCTTGTTGCTGGTGTTCTAACCATCACCTAATTTTCTGTATTATACACTAAGAAAATACAACAAGACACCCAGGCTTTCAACTCCACAAAAGATAGTACAATACAACAACTTGAACATAACTTGGCAGTCTTCCGACCAAAACAAACTGGTCAACAATGAGAATTCCCACAAAGCCAATTGGTGTAGTTTATCATCAGACAACACACATTTATTAATGGACCAAAATGAGGGATGAAATCATGATGATGGGAATGTAGCCATCAGGCTGAACAGAAATTCACAGTAACAAATGCCCGGCGTGAGATGACCTCTAAGCCACATGGGCAAGGAAAACCTTACAATGATTTATACATAAAAAAATCATACTTACAAGCTTACCCAAAGACTGCAACTCACACAGGGAAAATAAACTAAACTAATTATAACAACAACAATGCTCTCTCTATCACATTTCTCGAGACAAACACACCGCTCCACAAAGCACGTCCATCCCGTTACCCATTCACACAAAGACTCTCTAACGACCGGCTTTTTGCACACGGACCTTTCTAACGACGTTTTGCACACGGGCCTTCCTAACGACATGAGTTGTGGTCTACGCGAACACAATTTATTAGCACTACACAAATAATCTCTGAACAGAATTGCTATTCTGTTACACTTGTGTTGGTACTTCCAGTAACAGGCCTAGCCTGGCTAACAGGGCAGGGATCGCCATAGTACCCGCTGGCGGTGGAGTATGACAAAGAAGTACTGCACATCACCTGCTTTTTAGTTGCAGTCCAGGATTGAAAAAAATGACTGTCATAAGCTGCTCCCATGCCCATACGATGCTGTGCCTCCATATCTTCACAGCATCGGCTGCAAAGAACCCCAGACCGCAGTTTCAGGGAGACATAAGACAAGACAATACGTTTGTTTCTATCCGCGAAATATGTACGTACATATTCTATGAATTCAGTTATTTTGTAGGACGCAGTGCATATACATATTGGTGCAGTATAGCGAGAGAAGATATGTTCTCAACCCAGCTTGGGATGAACAATGAGGTTTGGGTTACAGTGTGTCGCAGAACATAAGAAAGAGTATGAAATCCAGCGAAAAAAAAATACCTCAAAACATTAAGAAACTCTGGTAAGTAGCGGATGTGAGCGTTCGAGTAGTGTCTTCAGTCTTGTGAAGCTGTTCTAAACCAACTCACAGACCTCTTGGAGCCATGAGTCAAAAGGCCCTGCCCTCTTTAGAGCTCCAGAAGTTTTAAGAGCCGAAACACTCTGCCTGAGAGGAAAGGTGGGGGAGGGGGGTTTCTTCTATGGTTATTAGAAGAACTATGTTGTCTCACTCCCTACAACAAAGTTCCCTGCCTATTTATCACGTGATACTGACAGCCCAGCCTCATACGCCGCTTTGTTTTTTCTTGGAAAAGATTTGCCTTATTTAATAGCATAATATGTACACAGGGTGACCAACTGTTCCAGAAACATCCCCCCCCCCCTACCGATAGTGCAACACGTGCATTTGCATGGGTGGGGGGGGGGATTGTGGAAGCGGCAAAAATGGGAAAAGTGTGATGAACGGGAAAAATAATAATGAAAATAATTTATTTTTAGGGAAAAAAAGACGATTTTCATTTATTACTGATCACGTTTACTCGTGAACTGGTCTATCATTATCTTGGGAAAAGGGTTCAAAATGAACTGATTAGTTACAGAATGCTCTCCAAATGTATGTCATATTGAAAAATTAACACTATTTGCAAGATTTGTTAAGGCAGATTCAAGTGATGTTTATATTAATGGGCATTTTTTTTCTGCATGCATTCCTGTGGCTCAGTGTTAGCTGAGTGTATTCTTAGAAAATTGTCAGGCACGAACATGCCAATCGCAAGCAATGCGTGGCCATGATGCAATAGATCATGTATGAAGAGAGAATATTCAGGAGTTCAAAAATGCATTAAACTTGATCTTCAGAGTTTGTTTTGTTTTTAAATCCCTTGTTATTATCAATATTTCAGCTTAGTTTTCGATGGTGCTGCCATCTCATCTTGATAGACTATTTTGGTTTTTTTTTTGAAACTTTTAACAAATGATAAGTGTTTTTTTTTGTTTTCGGTATCAGCACTGTGTTGGGGAACCTTGATAAAACATATTACAACTCTAACGTTTAAGTCACTAAGGACCACCCACTGAGGAGTCTAGAACCGAAGTCATCCGTCCTTCAGGACATACTTGTGATGAATTTTATGATGTCTTGATAGAAAATGCTCCCCCCCCCCCCCGGAAACAACTGTTAAGAGCATACTTATCTGAACATAGTCTTTGTGAGACAGGGAACATAGATCTGTTTGCTTAAAAACTCTGACCTATTTCTGTAGACAGAAACTTGTAGCAATCAACACTGATTGTAATTGTTATATTTGTAAAATGTAATGTCAGGTTGATGGACGTATGGGGACATGGAGATCACTGACAGGGATGAGGAAAATCTTGTGTGAAACCAATGAATCCAGGACATGACAAGTCTATGGGTCTTTACAACAATGGCTATCAGAATGATATAAACAAAACAGAGCCAGCGGACTATATATGGCGGGGAATGGATATCGTTGAAGCACTCATCGGATTCCTCATCCCAAAGTCGCAGTGTCTTTGTGGAACTGTCTCAAACCGTCTGACATGGAGAAGGGACTTAAGTACAGCCACCAGAGGCTGGAAGCAAAGCTTTGACCAGGCCGGCCTTACACCAGTGTCTTCATGGCTGTCCGAGCGAGACCATAGTCTGCCCTAGCAAGGAAAGGTGCTGAAGTCAGAGGTACTCAGCCACAAGGTGCATGGCAAAAACCAGGGTACCACGCATTATAGCTAATGAAATGTCTCTATCTGCAGTATTCAAACATGGTGCTCGCCCTGTGAAGACTAACCAGCCAGGTGCAATGCCGGGCCCCTGCCTCGAAAGGGTCCACCCAATGCTACTGGAGGTCCTCTCAGTTCGTCTTATGGAGCCAGGAGACATGAGAGTAGAGCTATTGGCCAAAAAATACAACGGAAGAAAACTGCCACAAAGCAAGAACTTAAAATAATGCACTGGAATGCTGAGAGTGTCAGGAATGTTAGAGATGGATATAACAAAAAGATGGAACTAGAGAACATACTCTTTGCAGAACAGGTAAGTTGCATACAGGAGACACACTTAACCAAAGATGCCGCCTTTAAAATCAGAGGCTACCAGTGTTTTATATCAGACCAACAGGACAGAAGAAAAAGAGGAGTACTCACACTTGTTAAGAATAACATCAGCGCGTCAGGTGGGAGTGTACATAGAAGGAACCGAATACCAGATGATCTATCTAAAAACCAGTAATACAGGCTTCCAGCTCCTTAGCTATTACTATCCTAATGACCGTCCACTTGCTCTAGAAACAATCCCACGCAAAGAGAGACTGATGGTCTGCGGCGATTTTAACAGCCATTCCCAGAACTGTGGCTATGACCACATAGACAAGAGAGAAGAGGAAGTTGAGAGCTGGCAGGATGATAATGGACTTCTCCTGATCAACCAGCCAATGGATCCCCCAACATTTTACTCAAGGGCTTGGCGTACAACCTCAACACCAGATCTGGTATTCCACTCTCCAGACCTGAAGTGGAACATTATACGCAAAGTTGGAAAACAACCTGGAGGTAGCGACCATCGACTAGTCTTCCTGACAATAGAAAATGAACTCCTTAACACCAGTAGCACTCTCTCCAGATGGAACTATAAAAAAGCAAACTGGACAATGTACAGACATCGTAAAGGTATCCTGGTGGGACAGCTGTCCATAGAAGGTAAGGATATTAACAGCATAGTGAAGGAATTCAATGCTTGTATCCTTCAGGCCGCCTGAGAAACCATTCCCAGAGGAGCTCGTAGGGACTATAAACCATACTGGTCTAGTGAGCTAGGAAAATTCCATGATGACGTGGAAACAACTCGAAAGCAAGCGGAAAATAAACCATGCCAAGAACACCACAATAATTACCAACATTCTAAGGCCAAATTTCAGAGAGCCAAGCTGCAAGTCAGACGGGAAAGTTGGAGAGAGAAAAACAGAGTCCCTAAACTTTGAAAAGGATGGAAGAAAACTGTGGAAACTAATCAAACAGTTAAACGATGAGAGTACTGGAAGAAGTACAAAGATTACACTAATAGAGGATGGGAAAACTCTTACAGGTAAGCAGGTAGCAGATCACTTTGCTCGCATGTTTGCATAAGACTGCAACATTGATATTCATCCAGAGAAAGAGCATACAGTGCGCATTGGCCCACAGATGAAAAGAGGAACAAGGCAGAAAAATGGAGGTCATGGATGCACCAACCACACGCAGTGAGTTTAGCAGTCAGTAAACTGAAGTCAAGGAAATCACCAAGACCAGATGGAATGTCCAATGAAATGATCAAGAACCTGGGAATGGCAGCAATGGGAAAGCTGTTGGATATTTCCAGTATGTGTTGGAGCACAGGTAAGTTACCTCAAATCTGGAAGGAAGCAAGCATGGTACCACTGCTAAAGCCAGGGAAAAACAGAGATACAGCCTCCAGCTACAGGCCAATCAGTCTCACTAGCTGCCTCCACAAAACGATGGAACGCATCATTGACCTGAGGCTAAAATGGTACATAGAAAGTGAAAACCTTCTCATTCCACAACAAGCAGGATTTAAGCAGTACTACAGTACGGAAGATCAAGTGACCTATCTCTCTCAAGAGACTGAGGATGCATTCCAAGAGAAAAACCTTGTACTAGCAGCGTGGATAAGACCTGAAGAAAGCCTTCGATAAAGTATGGAAAAAAAGGTTTCTGTGGAAACTAAGAAACTGCAATGCGAATGGAAAACTGTATAACTGGATAAAGTCCTACTTACACAGTAGAAGAGCTAGAGTAGTAATGGATGGACACAAAAGCCAGAAAGTACTGCTGCGACATAGTGTACCACAAGGAGGAGTCCTTTCACTATACTATTCTTGGAATTCATTAATGACCTGGTCAAGGAACTTCCCTATGGAATCAAAGCCGCATTGTATGCAGATTATCTGGTCATGTGGTGTACAGATGAATACGCGACAGGACAGTTGCTACACAGAGACTCCAAAGAGCAGCAGACATCTTGACATCATGGATAAACAAATGGTGTATAAGTATCAACACAGAGAAATCAAGCACCACTCTGTTCACTCTCTCATCTAAACAGAAAGCAGGTAAGATCTTTGTAAATGCAATATCCTTAAGGATGGACAACCAACTCACTTACTTGTGAGTGACTCTTGACTCAAAACTGACCTGGAAGCAACATATCAACAGTGCAGAAGCAAAAGCTAGAAGAAAACTAGCCATATTAAGAAAACTGAGTGGAACCACAGTGGGAGCTAGTGAACGAATCCTCAAGAATGTATATCAGCAAAGTATTCTACCACATTTAGAATATGGCTCAACATCTTGGTGCACAGCATCAAACTCTACGCTGCACAATCTAGACAAAGTACAAAATCAGTCACTACGGATTATCACAGGTGCCATGAGGTCCACACCAGTAGTAGAAATGCAGAAAATAGTTGGTGTTCAAGCGCTAGAAGAACGTAGAGATACAAAAGTCATTACCTTTGGAGAGAAATTCCTCAGCTCTGTAAGCCATCCCCTGAAAGGGAGATTCAATAACTTGGCACTAAGACGGCTTAAACGAAGCAGCTTCATTCATCAGGCCAAGCATTTGCGTAAGCTGATACCTGACCTTCCAACTGTAGTCGCTCCATTATCATCTGTACCAAAGCATACACCATGGAAAGAAGCAGATTATACACAAATAACTATTCAGACTGAAGTGAAAGGTGTGCAGAATGGTGAGATGCAAAGCGGTCTTATAAAATCAACAGCCACACTTAGTGTACTAGATGACAAATATCTATGGTACACCTGGATACGTGTGTATACAGACGGATCTGCACACAATGCCATAAAGAATGGAGGGGCAGGAGCACATATTGAATATCCAAACAACACCTCTGACAAGATTTCCATACCTAATGGAGAATACTGCACCAACTATGATGCAGAATTATTGCTGCAGCTTAAAAATTATCAGACTCCAGACTTGATATATGCCCCGTAGTAATTCTCACAGATGCAAGATCAGTACTGGAAGCTCTTCAGTGCAACAAACTACCAGATCTCAAAGATGCTTTGTCATAAATTTGGCTTACACCACGTAGTCACTTTGCAGTGGATTCCATCCCACTGTGGGATACCAGGCAATGAGAAAGCTGACCGTCAAAGAGGGCACTGAAATGGAGCAAATAGACATACTGATCACCTATAATCAGAAGAAAAGCATGATAAAAACCTACAGGAAGCCACAAACACCATCACATGCCAAACAGAAAGGAATAAGTCACCATATCCCTCAAAACTGCACCAACTATGAGACACTGAGAAATAATTACCGGCCCAGTGAAACCACTAAAGAAGATAAGCTCTATGGTTCCATACATGAGTTACAAAAAATAGTGATATTTATCAAGAGACAGGACTGCAGATATAGACAGACAAGGCGAACGAAGAAGAAGAAGAAGCAGATATAAAATGCTGATAATGAGTCAGTGGACAAAATAGCAAGACAAGAAACACTTGCCGTTAAAGCACTATGGTTTAAATGTTTGTGTTGTCTTGTTATATAACACTATGTTTTAAATATTTGTTGCCTTGTTATATGACACTATGTTTTAAATATTTATGTTGCCGTGTTATATGACACTATGTTTTAAATATTTATATTGTCTTGTTATATGACACTATGTTTTAAATGAAGTTAATGTTGCTAGTAAACGTATTTACCTCCTACGTTCAGCTATGACGGAAACTCGATTATGATGACTTTCCATGGTTTCAGCTGAGCATGAAATCGATCAAATACTTGACTGTACTGAGCTCCTTCTGATTTTGCGAATATGAAAGCAAGGAATCTTTCGGTTCAAACGCAAGATATTTACTTGAAAGACACAGTAAATAGTGCGACTAACGCGAAGACATGCGTGCTAAAAGCTAAAACACATACAAACCATTGTTTGTGGTTTACAAGCTCTCCGTACTACATGTGAAGAGAATTTTGTTGATGTAAAAACATGCAAACATTCATTTCTTGTACTTGTGTCCCTTTTTTTTTTTGTAATACATTTAAAGTTTATCCTATGATTCTTTATTTCATTAAATATAAACTGATATCACTGGTGATTAAAATTACTGATATGACATGGTAGATCTTGCTTAACGCAATCCATTTCTAAGTATTACGTGTTGATCTGAGAATCAGATGGGGGGGGGGGGTCAAGGTATCCTACTACACGGATAGGCAAAATTCCTAGGCCCTGCCTCCATTTGTAACCAATCAAAATGACTGGAGAAAGAACGAAAATGTTGAGATTTTTTTTTCCCACCTAAACCACGAGTATACACAAAACATTACCACTGTCTCTGGCTGATCGAGGAAGTAAAACAGGTGAGAAATGTCTGAGAGTTCTCTGCACTTCATTTCAGAGAAATTATCTTCAATGATTTAATCATTTACTCTACATACTCCTTCTTTAAAAAAAATGTGTCAAAATAATTTTCTTCGCTCTAATCTAGTTTTACAATTTGGAGAAAAGAAGTGATAAGGGTAATATATTTTACACACAATTATTACAAATGTTTTGAAAGTTGTTTCCGATTAGAGCCAAGTGAATTAGCCTTTGCAAATCTTGTTATTTCATGCCCTATAACTCATTTCACATAACAGCTTCAAAGTGAAAATATTTCACATTCTTGGGGTTCGGTTATCCAGCATAAATGACAAGAATTCACGCAGAGATGATCACGGCAATGATGATGATGTCTAAATTACTAATTGTCGCAAACATTAGCGAGGAATGAAGCTTTTAACCCCCCCCCCCCCCCCCCAATAAGGTTGTGGTTTGTGCTATTGTCGGAGTGCAAATGTTTCATTCTAAACTATTAATCCAAGATTTAAATTGTTTAATTCTAAAATATTAATCCAAGGTTAAAATTATTTTATTATAAACTATTAATCCAATGTTAAAACTGTTGCAGCATCTTTTTTAAAGTTTTTTTTTAAGCGGGCTACAATGAACAGATTATTTTTGACACAAGATAATGTTTCATGCAGCTTTTTACAGTAATATTTGCAAATCTTAGTTTGTAAAACAGCTAAAGAAGCTGTGGAGAGGAGCAGACAGAACCACAAAAATAAGATTTTTAAGGGCATGCATCTTTCCCATAGCAACATATGCCTGTGAGACCTGGACACTTAACAAAACAGCTGAGAAACATATAAATGCCTTTGAATGTAAATGCTACAGAAGAGTTCTCCAAATATCGTGGACACAAAAAAAGAACAAATATATCTATACTACAAGAACTTAATATTGAAGAAGGCTGGCTAGTGAAGAGGATTAAAGAGAGAAAACTTAAATATTTTGGACACATTAAAAGTCATGATAATTTAGAGAAGACCGTATTGGAAGGATACATAATGGGAAAAAGAAAAAGAGGAAGACCAAGACGAAGATGGCTGCAAGACATCGTTGACGATCTGGAAATGGATGCAACAGCAGCAGGCCATCTTGCTCACAACCGAGAGGCCTACAGGAGTGCTGTTTGGGAGGCAAAGTTCCGCAAGGGACATGCAAATGAATGAATGAATGAGTTAACGCACTTCAGTTACTCATATGCATGTCCCTTGCGGAACTTTACCTTCCTAACAGCTCTCCTGTAGGCCTATCGGTTGTAAGCAAGACGCCCTGTTGCTGATGCATCCATTTGCAGATTATCAATGATGTCTTGCAGCCATCTTCGCCTTGGTCTTTCTCTCTTTCTTTTTTCCATTAGGTACTCTTCCCAGACGGTCTTCTCTAAATTCTCATGACGTTTAATGTGTCCAAAGTGTATAAGTTTTCTCTGTTTAATCCTCTCTACTAGCCAACCTTCTTCAATATTAGGTTCTTGTAGTATGGATTTATTTCACTTACGAGCCCAAGACATGCTATTGGTATTTGTAGATTTGAAAAATGAGTATTTCCAACTTATGGTAGAAGATGAAAAAGGAGCTAAAGCGTTCCCAGCTATGGTAAAATAAAAAAAAAGAATTCTTTCTACATTTTAAAGTCGTAATTTCCAGATAAAAATCATAAAAACTGCAAAAAAAACAAAAAACAAATTTCACTTCAACGAGCAGCAGTAAAGATTTCAAATATCTTTCGTCAGTGTTTGCAACAGCTAGCAAATTTACATATCATCTTTATCATGATGATGATGACAATGGTGACAGTAATGATGATGACGATAATAACGATAACGACGACAAGGACAGTGATGATGATAACATTTTTTATAGTTTGTCTTATGATTTTTTCATTAATTTATAGATTGTTAATAATGATATTTAAAATTAACAGCCGGGCATGATAGCTTACTTATCATGATATGCTAATATGATAACTGTAAGGGACGACAAGGTCAATTTTTTTTTATATAATCATGAAATAACGAGGCTTTCTTACGTATGAGACCAGGGTTTTGTAGGATTAGACCTCGAAAAAATCGTAGACTTCTCACTTTAGTGAGATGTGAGAGAAAGAAAAATCACATGAGAATTACCTGGGATTCGAACCACGGACTCCGGTTAGTACGCTATTTTCTCGTGGCCAGACGGCTGCTTGTCCTACTGGAGTCCGTGGTTAGAATCCTAGGTAATTCCTTTGTGATTTTCCTTTCTCTCACGTCTCACTAAAGTGCTTTGTCTACGATTTTTTTCGAGGTCTAATCCTACAAAGCCGTGTTTTTTTACTTTATGGGGCGACAAGGTTTGCTACTGCACGGGGCGCAAGGTACGCCATTGCAATGGGCGACAAGGTTTGCTACTGCAAGGAGGGGGGGGGGGCAAGATTTGCTGCTGCACGGGGCGGCAAGGTTTGCTACTGCACGGGGCGCGAAATTCCTCGGAAGGGTTGAGAGTTTTAAACCAGAATATACACGTGTGTTGATAATGTATCCTTCCACGTGTAGTGTGAGTCGTTGTGGAGAAATACTTCTGAGTTATGTGCATGGCAATGTTTATTACGCACAGTCTTAGTTGTAAGCGCGTTGGAATATTATCTCACTTTTTCTTGTGACCCCGCGGCTACACAGGCAATGAATGGCTGGTTGTATTGGCTTTTCGTATATCCCGCGGTCTATTGGGACCTTGGGCTGTTACTCGCCCTGACGCGATAAAAAAAAACAAACTGGAAAGCCTAGTTTTCCTATGGGAGTTATCCCAACGAGGACTTGCGGCATCAGTATGGGAGTCATCAGTGTTTGTTGTGTGTATGAGTGTGAGGTAGTTGTTTCGTGGACTAATATGATGATGTTGCTTTTCATCTTACAAAACAGTTTGGAAGATAGTTCACGATAAGTGTTTTGAAACCTACAGATCATCATTCTGCTGAACAATCTTTTTTCGTGACTGATTCTACCGATACTGGATTTGCATAATCGATCATAGTAACAGCAAAACACTGTTTGCGTGTCAAGCTTCAGTCTGCCTGCCCTTTCGCCTAACTCTTTTTTTTTCACTTTTAGCTATTATTTCCTCGTCGAATGATGCATCCTTTTGCAGAGCCGCTCATCTTGCAACTCAGTCTTTGGTTAGCTCTTCTCGCTCCTGCAACTCAGACTTTCGTTGGCTCTTCTCGCTCCTGTAACTCAGTCTTTGGTTAGCTCTTCTCGCTCCTGCAACTCAGTCTTTTGTTAGTTCTTCTCGCTCCTCCAACTCAGTCTTTCATTAGTTCCTCTCGCTCCTGCAACTCAGTCTTTTGTTAGCTTCTCTCGCTCCTGCAACTCAGTCTTTTGTTATCTTCTCTCGCTCCTGCAACTCAGTCTTTTGTTATCTTCTCTCGCTCCTGCAACTCAGACTTTCGTTAGCTTCTCTCGCTCCTGCAACTCAGTCTTTTGTTAGCTCTTCTCGCTCCTCAAACTCAGTCTTTCATTAGTTCCTCTCGCTCCTGAAACTCAGACTTTCGTTAGCTCCTCTCGCTCCTGAAACTCAGACTTTCGTTAGCTCCTCTTGCTCCTGCAACTCAGACTTTCGTTAGCTCTTCTCGCTCCTGCAACTCGGACTTTCTTTAGCTCTTCCTACTCGCTGACTGTTGACGGTAGAGCCTCTCGTGGATGACTTTTAAAGAAAATCCTTGCATCTCACTTTTGATCTATCGCTGGGCTTTAAACTGGTCTAAACGGAAACGCACAGACACACAAAACATCAAGGTAAAACGAAGGTTTTCTTATTTTATTTTCATATTGGCTTGTGTTGTTGTTGTTGTTGTTACTGTTGCCGTTTTCGTTGTGGCTGTCGTTGGTGGTGTTGTTCTCTTTCTTTTACTGTAAATAAGATTGTGTTAACATCGATGCCAGTTATGGTTTTGGAGCTTTTGCTTTGTGTAGAACTGGCAGTGGATTAAGGTGGATAACTTGAAGATGCATAATGGGCCCCCAAAACAGAATTCACAATCATTGCTGGGGTTGGGGGGGGGGCACACCGGGCCAGGTTAAGCCTGTTAATAGGCACTCCAGTGAAGGAGTGGGCTATTTAAAATAACCGTACATCACAAAAGAGCAGCGGTTCTCAGACCCTTTTGCTCCTCGGCCCACGGTTAAAAGTCAAACATTTTTGCGGCCCACTAATAAAGTGCTTTATATTTGCAAGATATAAATCTAATTTTATAAAGTATTATGTAATATTTTCTCTACATGTGTAGCTGCATATTCATTGCTCCACAAAAGTTCTTTTCATTTACCTTAAAGACGGCACAGTTTCCGGTGGATAGCATGTCTATTTGGGCTGGAATTTGTGACAAACACACTCGAAGATCGTCCTCCACGGTCATTCTTGCACGATATTTGGTTTCCATGACAGTCAGTGCCGAAAATGAAACATCGCATAAATAAGTTGTCGAAAAAGTTAGAAGAACTTTCATTACCAGGGCTGATAACAACGGATATTACAGCAAAACGGTGCACCAAAAGGAAGAGATATCCACAGCCGGGGTCGTTAAATATGACTTGTAATGTGCGATCGCTAGACAGTTCCGCTAATTCCTCTTTTCCCTGACCCATTAATTCAGAGAATGCACACTGAAAAGGATTACGAATCCAATAGTACGCTTTAATGTCTTCGGGCGTGAAGTATTTGTCAAAATATTCACCAAGAGATGTCAGATGCCCTTTTACTACACCAGTGACCCCTTCCAGAATTTCGCCATTAACTTCATTGCTCTCTATAAATTCACAGAACATGTGAAACATGTCTTGTGATTTGTTCTAGAGTCGCGTGCGCCAAAGTCGTAGTTTCTTCTTAAAGACTGCAGTTTTGTCGTATGTCTTGAGTATACTGGCATCTTTACCCTGTAGTGATATGTTCAAACTGTTCAAAAGGCTAAAGATGTCAGCAAGGTATACCAGTATGGCTTGCCACTCGATATCAGTGACCTTATCTGCAAGGTCGAGATTGTGTTCTGTAAAAAACTGCAACAATTATAAACGAAGCTCAAACATCCTTGCAAGAACTTTTCCTCTGGAAAGCCAACGCAAAGCCAAGTGCAACAGGAGAAGCTTGTGTTCTGCATCTTCTGACTCAATACAAAGTTGAGGAAATTATCGACTGTTCACTATTCTAGTTTTATGAAGTTTAAAATCGGAACCCAGTCTTCTAGCATAGATCCCAGAGTTTCGTTCAACTTCTTTGAAGCGAGTGTCTCACGATGGATCATCCAATGGGTGCCTACAATCTCGGGTGACACTTGGTTTAAGCGAGTTACAACACCACTGTTGCGGCCAGCCATTGTGGCAGCACCGTCGGTGCAAACACCGATGCAATTCGTCCACTGCAGTCCAAAAGTTGTGAAAGAATCGTTTAAAACACGAAATATTTCATCGGCCGTCGTTCCCGCTAGCAGTGACATACAAAGAAAGAAAGTTCTCTTGCTTATTATTTTGCCAAAAATACCGAACATAAACAAGCAGCTGTGACTTGCCGGCGATGTCAGCTGACTCATCTAACCGAAGAGCAAATTTAGTAGATTGTAATAGTTCAGTTAGCTGCGCGACAATGTCCTCTGACATTTCAGATAGTCTTCTGCGGACAGTAGCGTTCGAGATGGGAATGCTTTTCAGTTTTGAAGCGTATTTTGAACCGAACAATACGTCACAAACCTCAACAGCGGTTGGCATGGTAAGATCTTTCCAATCGCGTGCGGTTTCTTTGATTCTGTGATTCTCTGAGCAATCGGGTACGATGCTTTAAGACCTTTTTCGTTGAGAGTGGCTTTGTTTTTAACACTGTCTTCTGATTACTATATTTCTCGGCTTTACGTTCCAAAAATTCTTTGGTCTTATTCTGTAGATCTGGATGTCTTGTAGTTAAATGACGAAGCAATTTCGTCGGTTTCATTGCCTCATTAGAGAGGATTTGCAAATAAATAACATACTGAAGCAGATTTTGGTCATTTGTTGATAGAAAAAAACCGTACGTAATATACTCCACATCATATTTTCGAGCGTATTTAGTTTTCTTAATAGTATCACCGTTAACGTCGTCTCTATCACAGCGACTTTTGTTGCCACTGCCATCAATTTGTTTGCGCGAAATCGAAGGCTTACGTTTCACAAATCGATCCATTTTAGCGTCTAAAGTTTTAAAGATTAAACAAAAAAAAAAAAGGCTATCCGAAAAGTATCCACGATCACTACGTGGGTATCTGAAATCCGTTGATTAATCAAACACGAATTACACACAGCACAAAGACCGAATAGCTGCCAACGAAATATGATTTTTAAACTAAAACACAATTGCTGAGAATTATATTTCACTTCTGCTCTCTCGCAGAATCTACGCCGACTGTTCTCTAAAATTACATTGTAAAACAGCACGTTTCAGTAACACGGTCAGAAAGACGGCGGTGTCGCACTTCAAAAGCGATGCGTCTTTTTATGCACGTCATATTTCTGTTTGATGCTGGAAGAAACGCTGTCTGGACCATCCTTTCTCCAATAGCCGCACAGTGAACATACTAATAAAGCGACTTACAATTCTGCGGCTTGCATCCGTGCAGTCTGTCCCTATGCATTGAGAGAAAAACGTGGAATAAATTTTTATTGTATCTACTTTTCTCTTTTTTTTTTTTGGGGAGGGGTGCTTTGAGACTTCAGCGCGGCCCACAATACTTCCTGTCACGGCCCACTGCAATAGAGCAACTATCCATTCTTTGCTTACTCATCTTGTGGAAACTTCACTCTTTATAGGCATTTTAAAAAAGAACTAAGAAAAAAAAAAGAGTAGCCATTCAATCCACAATGGATTAATATCCAGAAAAGTGCACTTTCACTCGAGGACTGTTTCTGTCACATGAGAAGCAGAAAACCGCTGAGGGAGATTACTCTGATAGTTTCGTTTAGCTATTGTCAGCTTTAAAATTGCAACATTCAAATGGAAACAATTTCTGCATTGGCTGGTTTATTTTGTAGCATGACCTGGGAGAACTGGTTTATATGTAGCATTGAAAACAGGAAGCCGTGTAGCAACTGTTAACATCTACGCCCAACCGGGTTGTGACTGACGAGAATACACAGCCAGAGAGACAACTCTTGTAAATACGCGTTTGCGGGGAGATAACTCATTTTAAATATGCATTGCATGATCTTTTGTTTTTATCTGGTTCCACTTAAGTTGTTGTGCTTAATGTTTACCAAGCAAAATTTATGCTCGAAATATTGATCAGACTGCATTTTTCTGTATAATATTGTACCAGTATGCTTTATCTACAATTCGACCACTATCGGGGTTGTTTATTTATAAAATAAGGCACTATAATTATTATTTTCCAAATATCTTGATGGACACAAAAACAAAAACAAAAAGAGAAAAAAAAACAAACTCCTTCACTCCGATTTTGTGCTATCAGTGTCAAACATGGACATTCACCAAATACCGTGTCAGAAAGATAAACAACACGCGAGATGAAATGCTTAAGAAGAATGGTAAACAAGACAAGAAAGGATCAAGTGCAAAATGAAATAATCCAACAAATGATGTGACTACACCGAAAATCAGAGAAGAAAAAAAACGTGGTTCGGGCATTTGATGAGCATGAATCCAGAACAACCAGCTGTTCCTGCACACACCTCGAAAACATTTGGATGTAGGGCACATGTTCAATCAGTCAGCCATTTGCATGTACTTTGCGGAACTTTGCCTCCCTAGCAGCACTCCTGTAGGCCTCTCGGTTGTAAGGAAGATGCACTGCTGCTGGTGCATCCATTTGCAGAGTATCAACGATGTCTTTCGGCCATCTTCGCCTTGGTCTTCCTCTCTTTCTTTTTCCTATTATGTACTTTTCCAAGACCGTCTTCTCAGAATTCTCATGACGTCTTATGTGTTCAAAACATTTAAGTTTTCTCTGTTTAATCTTCTTTATCAGCTAAGCTTCTTCAATATTAAGTTCTTGTAGTATAGATATATTTTATATTTTTTGTGTCCATGATATTTGGAGAACTCTTCTGTAGCATTTACGCTCTAAGGCATTTATGTATTTCTCAGCTGTTTTGTTAAGTGTCCAGGTCTTAAAGGCATATGTTGCGATGGGAAAGATGCATGCCCTTAAAAATCTTATTTTTGTAGTTCTGTCTGCTCCTCTCCACAGATTATTTAGTTATTTTACTTTTTGAAGAGCGATAGATGCCCTCCTTGTAAAAACGAGGACGACCAAGGAAAAAAGTGGATTTAAGGGGTGAAAGACACTGTGGAAACATAATATGACAGCAACCCAGGCCTCTCACCTTGATCCGGACCGACGTCTGATACTCCCTGCGACGCTAATGACGTAAGCAGACTGAGAAGAAGAAATAAAGAAAGAACGAAAGAAAGAAAGAAAGAAAAACAGAAGAAGTTATTACTTTTTTTCATCTCACACTGCATTAAAACATTAAATCAAACATACTTAATTATATTTTGGGACTCTTTTGTTCGTTTATGAACAGTACATGTACCTGAGAAACCCAAAAGGCACCAAGACCATGTTCAGGTAGGCATTCCAAACTAAGACGGAATGCAGCCTGCAACATTAGATATCAGTTTCCGGTGGACTCGTCAGAATTAAACTGTGATTCATATCCTACATTTTATATCCTTCCCATGCCGTCAGGCCATGGATGTGGTTTGGATGACTGGTGACTTTTGCACTGGCAAAATTAGCACTGACACGGAGACCTCAGTGGAACAGAAGTAAGGGCAGACCAAAGGAGACACGGAGAAGAACAACAGAGAGGATGTTGAGCAATAGAAGGCTCACCTGGGCAAGAGCGGAAAAAAAGGGCACAGGACAGGCATTTGTGGAAAACCCTTGCGGAAGCCCCATGTGCCCTGAGGACTTAAGGTTCAGAGAGAGAGAGAGAGAGAGAGAGAGAGAGAGAGAGAGAGAGAGAGAGAGAGAGAGAGAGAGAGAGATACCGTCAGGCGTCACACAGGGCTCAGAGTGTCTCGTCATGAGTCTCTATTCTCTCCCAACTTCTCAGTCTCTTCAACGGATTTGATGCCAATCTTCTTAACGTCTCATGTCATTGATCTCTTTAAGGTCTCTCGAGGTCGGTCTCCTTTTTCCAGATGTCTCCATTAGAAGCATGCTTTGTGATTGTTTCTTTTCATCACTTGGCGCACATAAGCCTACCTTCTTGTCTCGATCACTGCTGAGGCTGTTTGGTGCATGCTCATTTTTCTTATCTCTGCTTTAGTCTTTAATTCGTTTCATTGAATACAGAGTATTTTTCTTTTAAACAAATATACATTTTTTTCTAATGTTTCCAGTCTGATCTGTTTCTCTGTTTTCAGCTTTTGCGGTTATATATAACGATGGGTATTATATTTGAGTTGACTACCCTAAGCTTTGTTCTTGTGCTTGTGAGTTTTGATTCATATACAGCCTGTTATAATTGAAAGACAAAGTAAAAGAGATGCCCTTAACCTGGGTCAAAGGAGGATTCTTAAATTGCTACATAATCATACACGGACTAATACGAGAAGGGGCTCAAGCAGACATAAATATCAGTGGGTAGGTACTTTTCCACTTAGATAGACAGACATGTACTCAAGTGGTGGTTAGACAAGTGGGTAGATACTCAGGCAGTTAGATGGGCAAACATGTTCTCAGTGGGTGTCGAGATAACTAGGATTGGTGGGTAGGTAATTAACAGGATAAGTAGGCAGGCAGGTAGGACATCAGCAGCAGGCTAACTAGAAGAAACCAGGCTTTCCCAATCCTGAACAATATATGGAAATCAAAAAAAGCTGAGCACGAAAACAAAATCCAGGATATTTAAGAGTACTGTCCTAAGTGTGCTGCTCTACGGAAGTGAAGGCTGGAAAACCACCAAAGCCGCAGGAAACAAACTGAATTCCTTCCATGCTAGATATTCACGTAGGATTAAACGAATAGTTTGGCCAAATACCATAAGAAATAACACCTTGATGGCAGAAATACTGATTAAATCATTGACTTCGATTACTGAGGAAAGACGTTAGCGATGGTTGGGGCATGTTCATTGGATGACTGGTGACTCACGGGCAAAAGTCGCACTGACGTGGACAACTCAGTGGAACAGGAGTAAGGGTAATCCAAAAGAGAATAGTAATAAAGTTTGTTGCGGGTTCACCTGATTTAAAGTTTCATTTCCAGCTGAGAATTAAGTCTGCTCAGCGTTGATATTTCTTTCCCCCTCCTTTTTTTATTTCCTTCTTTATTTTTAAAGGGCTTTATTTAATAGCTTCGGGTTCTTCTAGAGTCCCCACAACAATCCCTTAATGCAGTGTGTTCTCTATTGTCTTCTTAATCTCATTGTAAAAACACTCCCGGTATCTTCCTTCCCCCCATTTCCCAGCGTCCTCTGTGGAACTCCCTTCAGGGCTTGGCTGCCTTGTCCGACTGGTAACATCAGCGCGGTCTACGTCCGTTGATATAGTGTTAACAAAATGGTCAATGGAGAATCTACCATTAGGTATGAATAATGAATAATCTTTATTTTTAAAGGGTAAAGAATTGGGCACGCAGCCCCGTCTTACATTCTGCCCTTCATCACGCCATCTTTCATTCTTCCCATACACTCGATTTAATACAAATATACAAATTAAATTAGGGAAAAAAACATATCAAAAGAGTGTAAGATTTAACTATTACATACAAAGTAAAAGATAACTGAAATAAGCAGTTGCGAAATCTAATATTTCTACCGGGGGGTCTTCTTAAGGATAAGATGTTATAATATTAAGGAAGGGAGATCAGTAGTGGAGTCAGAAGTGAACGTTTGTTGTCATATACAAATGCAGAAGGTTGGGAAAATCCTCCAGTCGATTCATATGTATAAAAAGAAAAAAAGGTACCTGATGTTTGTGTGAAGCACACTGAAGTGCATGTTATTTTGAATGTTACTGTATTAACAAAACAAAGACGCAGTCTAAAATAAAGAGCTATAAATATGAGACTAAACCTGAATCCATAGTTTTAAAAAATGTAAGGGTATGCCCGCATGAACACGTACCAAGATTGTACAACTTTACACGACATATCTTTTTTCTAAAAAGGCTTCTCAGCCTTTTGGCTAAGATCAAAGTGTAGTTCTGCGCTCTGTAGAATGTACACTTAGTTATTTTGGAAGAAACGAGATGGTTGAGGCCTGCCCTGCACATTGAATGCCGGGGGATATGGTTCACATCTCGTTACGGGTGGACCCGGTTTGCAGTACCACCGGGTCGCGGCCTGTTGTTTTCGTCGTCTTAAAAAAAAAAACAACCTTTTTCTAAATTCTTCTTCTTCAGTTTCACATCGTCAGTCACTTGAAAAAAAGGATGGGTTGGCTCCATGAATCTCACCGTCAGCAGGAGCTCTTCATGTGTGTCATGTAGTTTGGCATCCATGCATTTTCCTTTGCCTAGATTTTGGCTCTTAAGTCTCTACATTTAGGTTTTGCAGGACGTGCTCTTCCCCGGTCTAGGGACCGCTTTGGCACCCCCGTTTCTGTAGGATGTAGGTGGCCTCAGGTAATGTAGACGGACTTGGTAGTCTGTGATGTTCATTCCGAGGCCGAAGACTCATTAATTATGTTCTGCGTGACTTAATAATGACGATCTTACCAAGATACTTGCCGCCCGTTCTTTCCTCCGTGCGCTACAGAGAAAACCACCTGGTAACCACCTGGTAACCGGGATTGACAAACCACGAACGTCCATGATCCCGAACCACTTTTAGTTCTCCCTAGAGACGGCCTGTCACCACCGTGTGGCGAGTGAGCATGATATCCACACGATCTTTGTCGTGGTGGACCTTACTGAGAAACGTGCTTCTTTAGCAGAGAGGTTCTCATTTTTAAGATCTGTCCTAATCGACAAGGACAGCCATTACTACTATCCATATGCAGTAACATCAACATTGTTATCAGTTGTGTAGTAGTTAAGCATTAAATAGTAAAGTAACTGTTTAAATAATAAAAGAGTAATATCTACCGAAACTAAGAATACAAAAATACGATCTTTAAGGGCATGGATTTTTCCCATCCCAGCAAATGCTTGTGAGACCTGGACACTTAACAAAACCGCTGAGAAACACATACTTGCCTGTGAGTGTAAATGCTACAGAAGAGTTCTTCATATATCATGGGCAAAAAAAAAAAAAGAAATATAACCATACTACAAGAACTTAATACTCAAGAAGGTTAACTAGTAAAGAAGATTAAACAGAGAAAACGTAAGCGTTTTGAACATATTAAACTTCATGAGAATTCTGAGAAGACCCTCTTGGAAGGGTACAAATTGGGAAAAAGAAAGAGAGGAAGACCAAGACGAAGATGGCTACAGGACATCGGTGATTTTCTGCGAATGGATGCATCAGCAGCAGGGCATATTGCTTACAACAGAAAGGTGTGCAGGAAAGCTGTTGGGGAGGCAAAGTTCCGCAAGAGACGTGCAAGTGACTGACTGACTGAATATCTGCAGAGCATTGCCCCATTTCTCGTAGAAAAATCTGGAGTACATTATGGAGATCTCAGTTCTTCTTTTCCTGAATGGAACAGTTAACAGGTTGTTCTTTGCAGCTGACGCTGTGATGATGTTGAAGTACATACATCGTATTGGATGGGGCATGGTACTACCGCGACCAAGAAGTACTACGGAAACTATTGATCTTCGACGCCATCTTGTTAGAAAAAACTAAAGTAGCTGGCCGGCGTGTTCCTGATAGTGCAGCGAAGAGCTGGGATTCACCACATGTGGTTCGCGCACCCAAACAACTGCGGCATCCCACCAACAAGCCCTTGGAGTGTGTCGCTCAAGGAGACTCGTAATAGATGAAAACAGAATGCACCACTTTACAACATTTCTTACAGAGGTCTTATCCACCAGCGTACTCGTGTTTGCTCAGTCGCTCTCGCCCGGAGAGTAGCGCAACAGTAAAAAAGGTAAATAGTACTGATCTTTGGCTGCTTTTGCGCCCTAAGCCAATCTGAATGCAACAGTGCTCTCCTCAAACATCTGAGGTCTAGTCGGTCTAACGATAACAATATATATTTTTTTTCAGTGTTAGGTTCTCGGTATCATCGCGAACGAGATACTCCCATAATCGCTCCACCATCTGTGTCAGTGAACATCACACGTAATGTTCATCTATGGTCCTTCGTATAAGTCCTTGATGATGAACCACCCAGTGATGACGTCATTTTTGGAACTACACAAGTAAAATGCGAAACTGGTCAGCGTCGCTCTCGGCACGAACTGCACAGTTAACCGCACACTGTTAACTCAGGTATATGTGCTGCTATTTCTGTGCTTTCATTAAATTTATGCCATTGAATAATAGGCGGCCATATTTAAAATGATGAGCAAGGTATTAGACACCTGAGAAGAGTGAACTTTTACATATTTCTGTCTGCGACAGATTTGAGCAGAAGTAAAAATCGATGATGAAAAAATATTTATAAAATTTTACAAGGCAGTCAGCAGTCACCGAGCTGTCAGCCTCTCATGTCACATAACGAAGCTACTTTTGAGAATCATTATGAGAAGAACAAGGAAAAAGATAACAATGGAAATAGCTGATGAACAGTTTGGATTTGTTGAAGAAAAGGGAACACAATGCCATTTATGCTTTATGAACACTAACAGAAAGAGCTTTAGAAGTACAGAAAGATCTCTGCTTATGCTTCATTGATTACAACCAAGGCATTCGACAAGGTGAAACATAATGAAATTATTAAAATGCTTGAAGACATCAATATACACGGCAAAGACCTGAAGATTGTAAAACATCTATACTGGCACCAAGAAGCAGCAATTCGAGTTGAAAATAGAACAGGAAAATATCAACCTATAAAACAAGGGGTGCGACGAGGATGTGTACTATCTCCAGACCTTTTTCTCTTTACAGCGAGAATATTCTAAGAACGATCATCAAAGAACCAAGCATAAAAATTGGAGGATACAATATTAACAATCTTCGGTATGCTGACGATACAGTACTGACAGCCGAGAACCAACACGACCTGCAAAAGACCTTGGGTAAAGTCGCCAAAGGAAGTGAACAGAAAAGCCTTACTTTGAACATCAAAAAGACAGAGACTATGGTTATATCTAAGAAACAGAATCCACCAACATGCAGTATAAAATTAAACGGAACTATTCTAAAGCAGGTGCAGAAATTCAAATACATTAGAGCAGTAATAACTTGAGGTGAGAAATGCAGAACAGAAATTAGGAACAGAATAGGCCAAGCAAAGACTGCATTTCAGAGAATGAGAAACATATTATCCAACACATCCTTATCAATGAATGTTAGAAAACGAGTCCTAAAATGCTATATTGAACCTATCTTGTTATATGGAAATGAGTCATGGACAATAGGCAAGTCTGCACAAAAATCATTGGAAGCAGCAGAAATGTGGTTTATTAGAAGAATGTTGCGAATCCCCTGGACAGCAAAAATAACTAGTTGGAGATAGAAAAAGTCTTGTAAAAAAATATTAGAGAGAGAGACAATGTACTTTCATAGGACATACAATGAGAAGAGGGGGCATTGAAAATATTGTAACAGGAAAAACAGAAGGAAGAAGATCAAGAGGAAGACCTAGAGAAGGCGGGATGGTGTGAGGGGAGATCACCAACTGAGCTGATGGCCTGCATGAAAGATCGTATACACTGGAGAAGCATAATAGCCAACACAAGTCGGCTCGGCATCTGATGATGATGAATCAGCAGCACTTATATGTTAGAAGTTTGCAGGTTCAAGTTGCAAGCCCACTTACAACTGAAAACGGTTGTTGTTGTTGTTGTTTTTTAAGTTCAACGTTAAATATATTGTAAATTTTGAGACTCAAAAGGGTTGACTTTTCAAATCTGCCACTGTAGAAGAGGTTCAACACAGCAAGGAACATATAGCCCTTTATCTTGGCCCTTACGTAAATATAAAATATTGGCTAAACCATTATATGTTCGTTGGGTGAAACGGCTTTACACAGCATTTCTCTTGTCATGCAATTAATATTATGACAGCTCATTTCTCCAAAAGCTCTCTCGGCTGTCACCGCCACGCCGTCATCAGCAGATCAGAAGGTGTCTCATTTCACAGAAGCTGCAGCTGCCACTGAAATTAATCCTGACGAATTAAGTCGTTCTAGATCCGGCAAATAGGTCCCCCCCCCCCCCCCCCCAGGTTTCCACGGGGGAAAATGTTGGGTTTTTTGTTTTTTTTATCCGAACTCTGGTATTAGTGAACAAGAGCTACACGCTGGCAGCAGAGTGGGAGTTTCCGCTGCCCCCATGGTACACCAGTTTGAAATAATTTCCAATTCCAGCGCGATAGGAACGCGACCGTAGACTTGGGTCGCAGGGAAGCCACTATTTTCGCTTCTGTCGTTGCTTCGCTGTCTTCGCTGCGCTTGATTTGTGCACCTCGCGTTTATAGGAATCTGGTCAATTTTTTTACAAATATAAATACTTTATAACCAGCGGAGGTGTTATAAAGTGTTACATAGGGTAGGCATGTATGCATCCAGATTTATAAATGTAGCATTTCATAAAGACCTGATTTATAGCTTCTCAATTTGCGAAAGTAAATTCAAGCAGCCATATTGCCAAGAAAGTTAACAAAAAGTAAAGTTTTTTGCTTTTTTCCGCGCGAGATATGAAGTTAACATTTTAAATAAAAGATTCTATCAAAGTCGAGATCTGAAGCGAATATGTTAAATAAAAACCTTTTATCAAAGTCGAGCAGAATAAAGTTGGGGGGAAATGTACTACTACTTTAACTTTGTGAAGAAAATGACTTTTTTTCTGAAAGAAGACAATTCAAGTTGGATTTGTACATGATTTTAAGTTAATGTCCAACACTCCAGAGGTAAGAATATTTATTGATTTTTTTTTTGTTGTTGTCGTTATACCAAATATTTTCGCACGCGTCCTGTTGTCATTATCTACTTCGCTTATTTATCTTTGTTCATGAACTTCCTTTAGACAATGAGTGGCCAGACCTGCATAAACTGGTAAGAGCCACATACGACGAACTTTGGATGTGAGAGAACACCATATACATGAACAAATATCAGATACGCGTTTCTTTTTATTGTTACGTGTACATGATGTTATTGAAGTGTTATATAAATGCTTGATAAGTCGAGTGGTTAGACGCGTGGGTTACTAATCCCGTGGTACCGGCTTAAAGTGGGATTTTTTTTTTTCTGGTACACACCAAAAAGGCCCCAGGCTCCACTCAGCCTATAAAAATGGGTACCCAGAGAAATCTGAGAAGGTAAATACGGCCAGGCGTGATACTGACATCGTCACACTTCTAAACGCCGAAGGCACTGGAAATACGGGCCTAACACAGTGTCCCCAATGTGCCTTAACGGCACGGAAAGGGAAATTTCACTTTATTTAGAAGTAAATGTACTTTTCCCTTGTCACGCCAGACTTGTACGATTACTGGTTCCGCAGTAGAACTCTTCTGTAATCCTTAACGATTTGAGACATCTTTAATGCCTGACTCAAATTTAGCATTAAAGTTGGCATTTAAATTCAGAACTATATTCATTCACTATGAACTTTATGTTTTAATCTAGTGGACTCTTGTTTATTTTCGGTAAATAATATTACATGTTGAAGCTGTTTTATTTGCATTTTATATTAATTGTGATAAAATAGGAGATCAATCTTTGATATTCAGTATTTTACCGCGAGCAACGTCACCTGGAAGCCACTGAAATGTGGTTCCTTAGAATAATGCTACGAATAACATGGACAGCAAAGAAACAAAACGAAGAGGGTTTGAGAGAGGTTGGAGAGACGATACAAACAATAAACAAATGCCAGAAAAAAAAGACGATCAGAATTCTCAGGACACGTTCTACGGCGAGACAAGCTAGAACACATTGTGACAACGAGAAAGACAGAAGGCAAAAGAGTTCGAGGTAGACAGAGAGAGAGAAAATGCTGGACGGACTAACTAGATGGCATAAACAAAGAACACTAGCACATCTTATAATCACCACTCGGAGCAGGGAGTCGTGGAAGAGCATGAGAGGGGACAACAGATGGATATGGTTCAGGAGTCACAGTTTGGCCACCCCTGTTTTAGGCTGTTGTAAACAGTCTGTTTAACAGAAAATAGACACTTGCCAGCCTCACTTACCTTGTTGCACTCCTTCCTACACTATGACAGAGTGGAATCACTAACCTCTTATTTATCTTATCTTATATATATATCCTTCCCGTGCCGTTAGACGTCACATAGGGCTCGCAAAGTAGTTCGCCAATTTTTCCTGTCTTCGGCGAGTCTTTCAACCTCAACAAAGGATTTTATGCCTGTTAACCTGGCCTCTCTTAATAATGTTCTCTTCAGAGTTTCACGCGGTCTGCCCCTTTTTCTTCGGCCTGTTGTGTTCCACTTGATAGCTTGTTTTGGGATTCTCTGCTCATTTCTTCTCATCAAGTGGCCAACATATGTCCATCTCCTTTTCCTGATCACCCGTGAGACTGGTTGTTGTTCAGTCATCTGTCTTATCTCTGCATTGTTCTTGAATTCATTCCACTTGATGCCGAGTATTTATTTATACGTGCATAGAAAGAACGCGATTTGACAGTCAGGGAAAAAAAACCCGTTAGATCAAAGCTTTTGTTCCGCCATAGACATCAAGATTCTCATACGTGTCTACAAAGCTATATAGACGTAAACGGTTTGTTTTTTTTTTTAAAGAGAGCACCGCTCCCAGGAAGTAAGCTGTCAATCTACAAGGCCCATGTAGGTAAATATGAGCAGATTTAAAATATAGTTTCCTTAGTTATTTATGGGCATATGACACGTTTCAGGTCGTGTCTGTTATTAATGTGATTTTTTTTTCCTTATGATTTTATATGATAGTAATCATAATCAGGTTTGTAATCTGATTATTTTTATTTGATTTAATGTTTTGATTTTCTCGTTTTATAAAGTTTAAAGTTCATCTATCTCAAATTATACACACGGACAAGGAATGTCTAAACTGAATTATATAAAAGCAAAACCAAAAACAAAATCTGAAAGATGTAAAGTTAAACAAACTCATATTCGCGAAAGGTATAAACTATTACTGATAGACATTATAATTACAAAGAGTTCAGTTCTTTTCAATAAAGAGTGAACAAAAATTAGATAAAGTTACGTTACTATTTTTGGTCGACTGGAGACGTGAATATATGCATGTCTTAACAGCAGCCGTGTCTAAAGCATCCGGCAGCTTTCTGGTGGCATGCACCCTCAAGCCCCTCCGGATGACATGCACCCTCAAGCCCCACCGAGTGACATGCACCCTCAAGCTCCTCCTGGTGACATGCATCCTCAAGCTCCTCCAGGTGACATGCACCCTCAAGCCCCTCCTGGTGACATACATCCTCAAGCCCCTCCGAGTGTGCGGCCTGCAATCCTTCCACATCCTGAAAACGATTTGCTTGTACAGATAAAATTATTGTGTAACGCTGTACGAACTTTAAAGCACATGTACAAGGACAACTAACAGACAGTATTCTTCAGTTCCTCAATGTGAAACGTTCTCTGCCCAGCTTTGCCTGCTAAAGAAACCAGGACAGGTTCAGTGTGAACACGTAGATCAGAACTCGCAGTTCTCTACACACACAAAATTCCACGCAGTGGCAGTATTTTTACAGCAGGTGATCAACGTATAGTTTCAATATAATAATAATAACCCCATAGATCTGTCGCTATTTCGCACGCGTCACTGATTGTGATTAATCTGCTTTGAGTGACTAAGACACGCAACAAAGGAATGAAAAATTAAGGCACAAAAATGAATTCATATTTTAAATTAATTAAAGAAAGAAAACATAACAGCATTAAAAAAAAGGATATATGACTTGTTAACCTACACATTTAAGTGTCGGAACTAGGACAGCAGACACAAAGACCGAGACATTAGATATATTCCCAAAAGAGCTCTCGTTTATGGGACGAAGAATGAAGATACCCAGAATATTAGGAAGAAAATAAACTGTTTTTCTTTTTTGCACTGAGAACAAACGGCCTTCACTCATTTTCAGTCTAAATTAGAATTAAACTCCATTCACCCCCAGGGACTAACAGATAACCTTTCGGATTTCTCCTTTTACTTATGTTTTGTTTTTCTTTGAAATTTTGCGAAGAATGGAAAAAAAAATAGCATAAAAATACTTCAGCAGTCAACGAGGGACATTTTTTGTTGTTGTTCAGTTCAAGTTTTTTTTTTAAAAATGCAAATACACGAAGACTCTTCTAACTTCCCAAGCAACTTTAAGACCGAGTCAGATAGAGCTCCACAGGTTTCGCTGTAGGTCTAAGAGGCATGCTTACTTGGCAGTGAAGCGAAGTTATTTAATACCACTTCGATCCGCGACGATCCCTGCAGTCTGCACCCATGTGTCTTAACGCCAGACAAAGTTGATTTAGTTTCTCCACACGTAATGTCTGCTCAAAGAATCAACTTGTTAAAGTGTTATATATGGTTTTTTTTTTCCCTATTTTTTTTTTTCTCCTCCGACAGTCCTAGAGTGATAAATTTTCGTCTCTGGACAAAGAATCATTATCTTGGTTTTCCACTCAAGAATAAATGGCCTGAAAGTTTGTTCCAGGTTTTGGACTGTGTTTTCCCCCTGTGCTTTTGCATAATTAATTTTCCTGTCATTTATCGTCTAAGAATGTTTGCTCTCAAGTTTTCTGTTTTTCTTTCGGCGTCTCACATTTCCACTAACTGTCTGTCTGTCTGTCTGTCCGTCCGTCCGTCTGTCCGTCCATCCATTTGTCTGTCCGTCCATCCATCCATACATCTGTCTTTCTATGTGTTCGTCATCCATCCATCCATCCATCCGTCTGTCTGTCTATGTGTCCGTCATCCATCCATCCATCCATCCATCCATCCATCCATCCATCCATCCATCCATCCATCCATCCATCCATCTGTCTGTGAATGAAAGTTAAGAGATATAATACAAGAGTGTCAGATGGGTCTGTGGGCTCAATTCTTTGAAAAAGAAGTTTGTTCGTTTGTCTTTTCTTTTTGTCTGTCTGCCTGTTTGTCTGTCTGTCTATCTGTTTGTCTGTCTATCTGTCTATCTGTTTGTCTGTCTGCTTATATGTTTATCTGTCTGTCTGACTATCTATCTGTCTGTCTGTTTGTCTGTCTGTTTATCTGTCTGTGTCAAACTGTTCTGTTTTGTCTCTCAAAAGTGTTGCCTTGTCATTCCATTCACCCGTAGATGGGAAATGCGACTGAAGTAAAGAAAGCGGATAATTTTGTCACGTCGTAGAGATGTCAGTATTTGGTGCGAGGACAACCTGACAGTCACTCTGCACTAGAAAATGTCATAGGTTACGCTGGTTATGGACCTCCGAACAACAAGTTACTTAAAACCAGTATCATCATCATCATCATCATCATCTCATCATCATCATCATCGTCGTAGTCGTTCCCCTTTCCGCTTTGTTGTCTTTATGGCAGCAGGGACTTCTAGGTCTATATTTCTTGCCGTTTTGGTTATACTAAAGAATCTGCGGAGAGGAGCAGACAGAACCACAAAAATAAGATTTTTAAGGGCATGCATCTTTACATCGCAACATATGCCTGTGAGACCTGGACACTTAACAAAACAGCTGAGAAACGCATAAATGCCTTTGATTGTAAATGCTACAGAAGAGTTCTCCAAATATCGTGGACACAAAAAAGAACAAATATATCTATACTACAAGAGCTTAATATTGAAGAAGGCTGGCTAGTAAAGAGGATTAAAGAGAGAAAACTTACATATTTTGGACACATTAAACGTCATAATAACTTAGAGAAGACCGTATTGGAAGGATACATAATGGGAAAAAGAAAGAGAGGAAGACCAAAACGAAGATGGCTGCAAGATATCGTTGACGATCTGCAAATAGATGCATCAGCAGCAGGCCATCTTGCTCACAACCGAAAGGTCTACAGGAGGGCTGTTAGGGAGGCAAAGTTCCGCAGGGGACATGCAAATGAATGAATGATTTGGTTATACTGCAAGACAAATTGTGTACCTTGATTGTCTTCTCTTGTGATTTTCTCTTATTTCTGTGTCGTTGTCCCCCATTGGTTATGGAGTTTGCTTCTTTCCCTTCGAAAGGAGCTCCTGGCGAAGATGCTATCCAATCTGGCCATCAGATACTCAAAGCTAACATGCTGGCGTTAAAGTTGGTGAACCATAGCTGACCAAGAATCTCTCACACATCTTCTTAGGTACCCACAGTAGCAGGACTAGCCTGGCTAACGGGGCAGGGACCGCAGTAGTCCCCCATGCTGGCGCAGTCTTCTAAAGAATCACCGCACTCTCCTGCTGTTTTAGCTCCACCCATGGAGTGTTAAAAAAATAAATAACCGCTGTAACCCGCCTCCAATCCGACACGATGGTGTGCCTCAATATCTTCACCGCTTCAGCTGCAGAGACCATCAGCTCGCAGTTCCGAGGAGATATAAGAGGAAGAGGTTTACTCGTTGTGATTCATTTGGAGCACAATAATCATAGGGCTTAGTTGGGCATCGTACCTCGCTGTTTATCCAACCACTGACAGCCGTATGATGTGCGCAGTGCAGTCCAGTGTGGTTAGAGTTGCAAGTATATAGTCTCCTTTTTTGATGGTAGGTTTCCTCGACAAAGTGCGCCGAGTGCTCATTTTGGCAGCTTTGTCTAATGGTGGGCCACGACAGGAAGAAGGAAAACCTCTTTATCTCATGGTGGGCCATGGCAGGAACCTCTTTGTCTCATGGTGGGGCACGGCAGGAAGAAAGAAAACCTCTTTGTCTCATGGTGGGGCACGGCAGGAAGAAGGAAAACCTCTTTGTCTCATGGTGGGCCATGGCAGGAAGAAATAAAACCTCTTTGTCTCATGGTGGGGTACGGCAGGAAGAAGGAAAACCTCTTTATCTCATGGTGGGCCACGGCAGGAAGAAGGAAAACCTCTTTGTCTCATGGTGGGGCACGGCAGGAAGAAGGGAAACCTCTTTGTCTCATGGTGGGCCACGGCAGGAAGAAGGAAAACCTCTTTGTCTCATGGTGGACCACGAGAGGAAGAAGGAAAACCTCTTTGTCTCATGGTGGGGCACGGCAGGAAGAAGGAAAATCTCTTTATCTCATGGTGGGCCACGGTAGGAAGAAGGAAAATCTCTTTGTCTCATGGTGGGCCACGACAAGAAGAAGGGAAACCTAACGCCTGTAATCTGGGAAACCGCGCCAAGTCTTGTAATCCTCCTACTCTATGCCATTTTATTCGCAGCCTAAAAAACCCCACCCCTAAAAAAAATGTTTTATATCTTCATTACGACTGATTTTCTTGATGCTTTCCACGGTAACATACTTTTCTATGTCCTTGCAGACTTCACGTTAAAACCTTCTTGACTTTGATGTATAGGACACCTATTATAAACATTTTGTTGTCTGTGCTTGGATGTGATTCGTGCTATTTCCGGTGCACAGATTGATGATGTTTGTTATTTTTATTTGATTTTTAGCCTGCATATAATTTTTGTTTCTCACACTTTCAGATTTCATTGTTTTCTTTATGGCAGCAAGATTCTCTAGGGTATTATTTGTTTCAGTCAGCCAGTCAGTTGTATGTCCCTTGCGAAACTTTGCCTCCCTAACAGCTCTCCTGTAGGCCTCTTGGTTGTAAGCAAGATGCCCTGCTACTGATGCATCCATTTGCAGATTATCAGTGATGTCTTGCAGCCATCTTCGCCTTCGTCTTCCTCTCTTTCTTTTAACCATTAAGAATCCTTCCAAGACGGTCTTCTCTCTTAAATATATAAGTTTTCTCTGTTTAGTCCTCTTTACTAGCCAGCCTTCTTCAATATTAAGTTCTTGTAGTATGGATATATTTGTTCCTTTTTGTGTCCATGATATTTGAAAGACTCTTCTGTAGAATTTACACTCAAAAGCATTTATGTATTTCTCAGATGTTTTGTTAAGTGTCCAGGTCTCACCGGCATATATTGCGATGGGAAAGATTCATGCTCTTAAAAATCTTATTTTTATAGTTCTGTCTGTTCCCCTTTACAGCTTATTTAGTTGTTTTACTTTCTGAAGAACGATAGATGTCCTCCTTTTAATTTCCCTCATTGTATCTCCATTATTAGTTAGTAATGATCCAAGATATTCAAAACTCTCCAGCTCTTCCAATTTTTCCTCATTGATATACATTTCAGCTGTCTTGTTTGTTTTGTCACTTGTCATCAATTTAGTTTTTTTTTTCGCATTAAGATAGAGGTTTTGTTCTTCACTTTGTTTAGGTACTGAAAATAATCTTCATTAATCAGCAAGTTCACTTTCTGAGTGTCTCTTCCGTAATTTTATTTCTCTGACTCGTTGTTAAAAGTCCGTTTCAATATTATTTATAAAAAAAAAAGTTGCTAAAAAGTGTCTTGAACCAATAATTAAGGAATATTCGTAAACTCTAAATTACCTTCTTTGATCGGATCAGAATTCGTTAGTTTACACCAGTACTTCGGGAAGACAGGACCATCTCTAAATTATTTCCACCACTGTAATAGGTTTGTTAGTTAATGACGCTCTTAAATGAATCTATTTTTTTCCTTCTTCGTGTTTTCTTTCTTTCGGCTTTTTTTCTGGTTTAACATTTGACAATAATTTCGTATGTTTTCAGTGACGTGGTGGATCTGCAACAGCTTCCAATTCTTAACTTATAAAACACAGTCCATGACCCAGAAACATTGTTTTTGTAACAAAAAGAAATCTCAGTCATCATGATTTAACGCGAAATAACTCCAGGCATATTTTTAGAATTTCCAGTAGTATAAAATTACGAACTCCTGACAATGGAACAAAACCATACATGTATACCCGTAGTTATTATTATTATTATTATTACTATTATTATTATTATTATTATTATTTTGTTTAAAGCCGCTTAAACGTCTCAGGATTTTATAACAGTTAACCCCTTAACTGTTTAAATGGCGCATGCAGATTTAAAAGTTCGGGAAGAATATTATAGTCGCTGTTGGTTGTAATATCGCAACGGAGACATCACAGGCCCTTTACAACCGGACACCATATCCCATTTATATTATTTCCGCTAGTACCAGATGCAAGCCGTAGCCTATACCGAGTGATAAGATCAGTCTGGACGGACACATATGTCACGTCCATCATGCCCGGGGACTGCCTGGTAGCAGATACCGATGTTTTATATGTAAATGGAAAATGTAATTACGTTAATTTTGTTTCCTGTTGTCCTTGCACGATGTTAAAGTGTCTTGTGGGGAGAAAATTCAGTGCAGTCTTTTGCTAGCGGTACCTTCAAGGTCCAAGATCACTTGTCCAGGCGATGAGCGCCTTGTTTAAAGCTGCTTGTGCCATGTTTTGTCTTATCAAGAATGAACCACTGGGAACTTATTTTTGATTAAACTGACGGTGCTTATGGGGGTCTTTAGCCCATAAATTACGTGAATGGTAAATTTTCAACCAGGGTAAAGTTTTAGTTTGTTAAAAATTTTTTTTTCTTTTGAATCGTATGGTGATTCATTGATTGTTTTGATGCAAAGAATCCACGCTAGTTCTCTCAGATAATGGTTCCTCCTCGTATCATCATCATCATCATCATCATCATCATCATCATCACCATCTTCTCCTTCTTCTCGTATGTGTTCTCTTCTTTCGTTTTCATGTTCTGAGGTGAATGATGCCTTGCCAGTGCCAGATTTAAACCCGGTGGGGCACTAAGCTGTGTACGGTTTGGAGGGCCCACAATATGTATGAGGCCCTAAGCTGCATCTTGTTTAGCTCACGCCTAAATCTGGCATTGTGCTTTGTGTCTAAACCGTTTTAGCAGGCCGGAGTTTGACCACGGTCCCAAAACCTTTGCCTCAGATCCAGTTGAAATGACCAGTTGCAAAACGCTGTAAAGAAAGAAAGAAAAAATCAAACAAAGAGACAAAGAAAGAAAGAAAGATGTTTTACTCGTTGTCATTCATTTGGATTACAATAATCATAGATGAACAAGATAATGCAGTGCAAAATACTTCGAGGGATGATAGAAAAACAATTGGATGGACAATGTCAATGCAAGCAAAATACTTCAAGCAATCATCAATAATAGAAAACCAAGCAGCTTAATTACACAGACATTCTTCTGCTGAAGGACGGCATGACCTCACATAAATGACCCAAATAGTGGAGAGAAACAGACAGAGCCACAAAAAATAAGATTTTTAAGGACATGCATCTTTCCCATTGCAAAATATCCCCGTGAGACCTGGACACTTAACAAAACAGCGAAACACATAAATGCTTTTGAATGTAAATGCTACAGAAGTGTTCTTCAGATATGGACAAAAAAAACAAGAACAAATATATCCATACTACAAGAACTTAATATTGAAGAAGGCTGGCTAGTAAAGAGGATTAAACAGAGAAGCTTAAATATTTAAGACACATTAAACGTCATGATAATTTAGAGAAGACTGTCTTGGAAGGGTACTTAATGGGAAATAGAAAGAGAGGAAGACCAAGGCGAAGATGGCTGCAAGACATCGTTGATGATCTGCAAAATGGATGCATCAGCAGCAGGTCATCTTTCTCACAACCGAGAGACCTACAGGAGTGCTGTTAGGGAGGCAAAGTTCCGCAAGGGACATGCAAATGAATGAAATGAGTCCCAGATGACTAGTCCTGACATGAAACAAGCTGGTCTGCTGATTACGCGTTAGCCTGTGACGGGCGTGAACGTGCAACTGCTTGAGATATGTAATATACTAATGTTGGTAAATTTCGCTTCAGTATTTTGTTCGATAAACTGATCTTTCCGTTTTGCTGCCAGTTTGGTAGAAAATCTTCATATTGAGTCTCCCTGGAACTGCGAGCAGATATTCTTTGCAGTCGGTGCGATGAAGTTGTAGAGGCTCAGCATCGTATCGGTTTGGGAGCGGATCATGCTAGCTGTATATTTCAGTCCCTGAGTTCAGCTAAAAAGCAGGAGGAGGGGGGTATGCATTACTCCTCCGCCATGGGGACTATGGCAATCCCTGCCCCGTTAGTCAGACCATGCCTGCACTGGGGGTACCTGCGAAGAGATGGGACAGGGTCTTAGTCAGCTGTAGTTCGCCAGCCCTTAGACTAGCATGTCAGCTGTGGGTCGCTGATTATCAAAAGGGACGTCTTCGCTCCCTTGAGTGGTGTAGTGGTTCAAGAGCACGGCTCTTGCAGCGGAGGCAATAGTTTACGCCCAGTCTGAGGTGTCCAAATCATCCAGCTGTAGAAACTAGTACGGTATCTGCTTTCTACTGAAGCTACTACTACTACTACTAATACTACTACCACAACCACAACCACTACTACTACTACCACTACTACTACCACTCTTACTACTACTACTACCACTACTACTGCCACTTTTACTACTACTACTACTGATGCTGCTCCTACTACTACTACTACTACTACTACTATTACTACTACTATTACTACTGATGCTGCTACTACAACTACTGCTAGTGATGCTAATCCTCCTCCTCCTCCTACTACTACTACTACTACTATTTCTACTACTACTACTACTACTACTACTACTATTACTACTACTATTACTACTAATACTACTATTACTACTACTACCACTACCACCACTATATCAAGAAAATAACTAAAGTGTGTGTCCTGCACATCGGATATCGATGCGTGTGTCAGAGCAGAGTCCATAGAAAAAAAAACCAGAATCCTCCTCCAGCAGCAGCTGTTTCGCCATGAAATTTGAAAGAAACCCTCATGCGAGTGCCACTTAGGGGTTTTCTTTACCCTCAAGTGGTTGCTTTGAATCGTTCGTGCCACGCAGAGTATCAGAGTACGCCAACTGGCGGCTCACCTCTTAGAATGAGAGCCTCCAATTTCAAATACTGGAAACGAAACTTTCACGAGTTCGAAGATGTAGTCTGCTACTGATGACAGTCATAAGGGGTGGGAGGTGAAATACGGAGATCTGAGATACCCATGTATGTTTACATTTTACAGTCATATGAGGATGAGAAAAATGCCGGTTACGATCACTTTAGGGGTCATGGAATTCAGATTCTAGCTTGTTTCAATAAAGACTAGATAGTCAGTGTGTCTGATCTCCGTTCAAAAACTAAAGCCTCTGTGCATAGAGAGTTCTTAGGTTTTGTAGAAGTCTAAAAGGCAATGAGCTATAATTTTGTGTTCTCATGTTTCGTTTTATCCTCATATATAATTATATAATTATATATATATATATATATATATTATATAACATTATAAAGGGTTGTCTGGAACACTTGTTACTTGGTTCTGCCTGCACCAATTGTCACATACTTCTGTCTACACCACCTATTACATACTTCTGTACGTACCACCTGTCACATGATTCTAGCTGCACCACATGTCACATGATTCTACTTGCACTAACTGTCAGATGATTCTGCCTCAACCTTTACGTGCCTCTGTCTGCACCACCTGTCGATTTGTTCTGCCTGCATTAATAGTTACATTCCTGTGTCTGAACCACTTGTCACACGTTTCTGCCTGCACCAAATGTTACATGCCCCTGTCTGCACGAAACTCACATGCCTCTGACTAACCAAGTGTTATGTGTCTCTGTCCGCACAAACTGTCACATGCTTCTGCCTGTACCAAATGGTACATGTTTCTGTCTGCACCAAATGTCACATGCTTCTGCCTATACCATCTATCACTTGTCTCTACACCAATTCCCATATACACACACACGTTAAAACTTCTATGCCCGTGAAGAAAGGAAAGGACACCAATAAACGTTGACATTTTCGCTTGTTGTATCTGACAAAATGACCTGCAACAACAGAATCAGCGTCGTCTACTTGTAGATCAGACAGGTCGTGACCTGACAACATTTCCATTTACAACACGCCACTTGTACATGCAGGCGTCTACATCATCCCTTGGAAGCCTGCAGTTCTGTGACATATCGTAGATGGCAACGGATTCAAGAGATTTACATTTTTAAATTCTCAACTTTTCGAACTCTAGACCGGATTCTTTTCATGCCACGTATAAAAAGTACACAGGTGTTAGTAGTTTAATGTCCCCCCATTGTGTGTGAGTGTGTTCTTGTATATTATCTGTGTTGTCAGATTCAGTTACGCCATATTCTAGGGACTATACGTTTCTGATTTTACTATTGATGAACAGCTATATCATATATTTGCGCGTAAATATTTTATCTGTTTCTCATTAACATATAAAGAGTTTTCGACGTCACTGTATATATAGAACTTCAGAAAAACGAAAAACGCAAGAGGTATATACGGTGTGGGCTCTGTATAAGGACATACAGAAGTTGTGTTACACATATGCAGACAATCATACACGTACAAACATGCATACACACTCATTCAACACTGTAGCACATATATGATGGTATATCTCACCTCTCATATTGAATACAGTCATATGTAGAACGTAGGTATTTTGGCGTGGTTTCTGTGTTCTTTTCACGTATGTGTGTAGTGTAGTTATTTATCGCCTAAGAACAAGTACGTATACATATGTTGCTACAAAGTATGCGATATTTTCTTTCACGAGCATATTAATAGATGCAGGTCGTGTTCATACACGAAGCCCACACATTAAGGTTTTCATCTGACATGAAAAGGAAGAATTTGAAGAATATAACCTGTCCATAAGAAACAATTCAAATTTTATAAGGAGCAAAGAAGGAAGGTATGTTTTCGATTTCGATGAGTTTTTGTTTCGTATCTTTGTTACGTTATTTAATGTATTTTACGTTTGATTTCTTATTTTACTATTTTCCCCCCTCGCATTCTTCTTCTTCCTGCTTGTATTTCTTTCACCTCTGGCTTTCTTTCTTTCTTTCTTTCTTTCTTTC
Source organism: Achatina immaculata (assembly GCA_009760885.1). Classification (NCBI taxonomy): domain Eukaryota; kingdom Metazoa; phylum Mollusca; class Gastropoda; order Stylommatophora; family Achatinidae; genus Lissachatina; species Lissachatina immaculata. The sequence goes on along the minus strand of CM019691.1, from coordinate 23,819,358 downwards.
TTTCTTTTTTTAAATTGCTTTTCGTCTTTTCTTCCTAATGTTTTCTTTGTCTTTACACGTTCATTACAGTTCCAGCTTTATTATTATTTTTTTTAATCGTCGTCATTTCCTCGCTTTCGCTAATTCTTTTTGTAATGTTTATTTGCAGAAAAGATAATCTTCTTTCATCCATCCCTGCTCTGTGATTCATCACAGCGTGTGTTTGTGTGTTTTTCTCCCTTCCAAAATCTTCCTCTTTGTTTTCCCGTTCCCTGTTATTGTTCTTTTTCACGTGCAGTTACGGCCCTTTCGTTCACCTCTTTCTATTAAACGTGATTAGCAGTTTTCTATCCGTTTTCAATTATTCCAAATCTCTCTGTCTCTGTCTCTCTCTCTCTCTGTTTCTTTCTCCCTCTTCTTGTGCAGTTACAAATATATTTATAATCCTGTTCTTATAAGAGCATGTTTAAACAATTTTTTGAGGTATTTTTCGACCTGTTTAATATCTGTGTATATATCTCTTTAGAATTCACATCTCTCTCATGTTGAGGTGCGTGTTGATGATTAGAAAAGAGAATGTTGATTATTGCTACAGCGAAATGATCAGTAGAACTGATGCAGCGAAGTAAAGATACACGAATGCGTACTGTTCAACTTTACTGAAGTAAGAAAGTCAGAGAAGAAAACTACCCGAAGTGCAGGAGAAGGAGAGGCAAAACAAAATCAGTGCTTCAGTTAAAAATCTTTGAAGGGAGGTGAGGGGGAAGAGAGAGAGAGAGAGAGAAAAACAGACAATCAGAGAGAGAAGAGACAGAGACAGACAGAGAGACAGAGAGAAAAGACAGATAAAGAGACACGGAGAGAGACAGAGAGTGAGATGGAGAGAGAAATAGACAAACAGAGAGAGAAGAAACAGAGACAGACAGAGAGACAACGAGAAGAGAGAGATGGACAGATAGAGACAGAGAGTGAGATACAGAGAGAGAGGCACAGAGAGGCACAGAGAGACACAGACAAACAGAGAGAGAAGAGACAGAGACAAAGAGAAGAGAGAGATAGACAGAGAGAGACATAGAGTGAGACAGAGAGAGAAGGGAGGACAGAGAGGGAGAGAAGAGGAGAGAAAGGAATGTCAGGGCCTCCGAGAGGAAGTTTGTTAAACTGGTGGACAACTATTTCTCACCTTCCTCCCTCTGCCGCATCGCACCCCGCACCTCTTTACCCTATAGATTGGACACTCTGTTTTCATCCACCGTGAATCACCTTTAAAACAGGGGAAGCCACCCGGGTCCGGAAGCGATGCACCGGCCCCCCCCCACCCACCCCCCACTTTTCCCTGCCTCTCTGAGCCCCTTTAGAAGAGACAGACAGGAAAAAAAAAGTAGTCATAGAAACTTAGTATTTATATTATCTCACACACCTGTATATAGCGTGCCTAGTGCTAATCTGTCTTTGATTTTTGAACAGTCTCGTCATGTTTATTTTCTTTAAAAGAAAGTTCTAGTTCTATAAGGATGATGTATAAACTAGAAAAAAAAATGTAGTAGCAGCTTTATTACTTAACGAGTACACGGTTTTGACGTTTCGGCGTGAGCCTTAATCATGCAAAAACACACAGGACGAAGAAAGAGAGAGAGAGAGAGAGAGAGAGAGAGAGAGAGGGAGAGAGTGAGAGAGAGAGAAAGAGGATACATTCACATGAATGCTATGAAATAATATGAATAGTGGACTTACCTGTAACTTGTAAGAAGATGTGGTTTCTCCGACTCTGTGTTCAGAAATTCAGGAGTATGGGACGCTGGAACCACATTGTTTGAACTCTCTCATTGTATCACTCTCTCTCCCCTCAACGGTTTCCCCACCTACCATCCTCAGTTACGACCCACCTATCACACATCACAAGTCTCCATTTAAATATTCTTTACACTCTACCATGCGCATTTCTGAACACAACGTCGGACAAGCCACAGCTTCTTACAAGTTACAGCTAAGTGCTCTATTCATTTTATTTCATAGCATTCCTGTGAATTTCTACTTTACCTCCTCTCTATATTTCTTCGTCCTGTGTGCTTTTATATAATGAAGGCTCACGTCCAAACGTAAAAACTATGTACTTGTTAAATAATAAAGCCGTTCCTACTTTTTTCACTAGTTTATACATTTTGGTATCACAGCTTTACTGCGGTGGCTCCGTGTAAAGTTATATACTTATACACTAATTATTGTAAGGATGATGGCATGACTAATTTGCACAAGTCCTAGCCACGATTCTTTTTTTTTTCCCTAGCAACAAATATAATATTAAAACACACATTCACTTTCGTTTCGATGTAAATATTTCAGCTTTTTAAATTCGTTATTACAAGTCAAGATTTTTTTTTCAGTACAATTCAGATTTAATTGTTGATAATTCGTGGATAATAAAATAATGAGCTGTGATTGTCATCTTTCGGGAACGATAACTGCAGGAAAAAAAAGAAAGGGAAAACAAAGAAGAGGTTATGAAAAAAAAAAAAAACATATTAACTGCAAATCGAGCACTGACATTTCTCTTTATTATTCTCTAATTCCGTGGTTCTCAACATGGAGGCAGACATCTCTCAGGGGAAGTGTCAGAAATTAACCACCGTAAAACAATGTATAGCGATGAAAATCCTTTCTGTATGGTTGAATAAACAATGGAGGATTCGGGAAGTAGCCTGGTGTGGACGATAGGCGCTTGGGCTGAGGGGCGTAGGATCTTGACCGAAGCGTCATCGTCCACGTGATTTTGTAGTTATTTTCGAGGGGGATGGGGGGGGGGGGGGGAAGAGAATATATATTGCAACATTGGCTTGCATCAGATTAGATAGGGGAGAAACGGCCGGCGATGTAGTGTCTTCGTTGTATTTACATCATTGTGCGTGTTTAGTATATTCTGCCAGCCTCACCTCGCGTGGTGTAGATGATGTAGTTGTGAATTAATCTGTGGTGTAGGGTTCTTGTATATATGTATCGTTACGGAAAATTTGTGTTTGATTTCAGTGTGATTTATTATCCTTTTCATGTAGGCTGACCGCGTGCTGCAGAAGCACGGTTATATGGAGGTGTGTCATGGCAGCGATAGCTTCGGGGAATAAGTGCTACTGCACATTATATTCTTAGTGTAGGCTACATGTGGGGCCAAGAGAGCCCGGGACCTCAGGTCTATCAGGTTTTCAATATGCAGACACGGAAGTCATTATCATATGATACCTTGCTTAAATACTCTGCATCGTATTGACATTATTCATCCAATTGCTTTTCTATTATTGATGATTGCTTGAAGTATTTTGCTTGCACTGACATTGTTCATCCAATTGTTTTCTATCATTGAAGATTGCTCGAAGTATTTTGCATTGCATTGATCTTTTTCATCCAATTGTTCGTCCATTATGGTGACACCTGTCTTGATGTCACTTTGATGTCAATGTCAGTTGTATGTGTTGTTGTGGCGTATAGTGAGATTAAAATGTTGTATCCTTAATTTCAGACTTGGTGATTTGTATTGCATGTCAGTGTATTGTGTATTGATTAAATGCTCAAGATTTATGTATAATTGGCATACAGTATATCAAGGAGTGGAGAACCTGGTTTGGCGGTCATGATGGGGGAGCTAAATTGGCCTCGAGTACGGTAGTGCATTGCCAAGGGAATATTGGTCTGTAAACCATCTCGAGAAAATATTCCTCCCACTAATTATAAATGTAAGCCTGCAGCAGAAGAGTTTTACACTGGATTGAAGAGGGACGACTGGGACCTGTATGTCTTGTTCTGTGATCGCAGTAGGTGTCTGCGTCTTATCCAGACTTATGGGAGCAGGTAAGATTTGGAGTTCGAGAGTCAGTTACTCAAATTTACTTTATCAATAAATGCAGCACAGATGGACCACTCGAGCCCGTTACATTGTTACGTTTTGTTGTTAAAGAATTGTATTTCCGAAAAGCCATTCCCTTGATCGTCTCTCGAAAACTCAAATACCCGGTGAGGGATTCCCTCGACATTCTGCTGTGGGGATGACTCTCTTCCCTGTGTATTATCCTGGTGGAAAAAAAATCGATTCTCTTGTGTAGATGTTAGCAATACCATTAGTCCTGGATCTCTGGGAGCAGTCAGGAGTAACTAACGATTCCACCCCCCCTCCCAACCCTATCTTTGTTCCTACATAGTGATGGGACATTTTGCTGATAGTGGCACCAGAAGCAGAAGTTGCGCTTCCTTCCGAGCTTTATATCTTGTCATTATATGTGGTTCAAATTTAAGAAAATGAAAAGAATTCTGCTGTAACTTCAAGCAGCATTAAGCTTGATCAAACATTCTGTTTCTAAGTCCACTAAAACAATGCAGTGGCTTGAAAGGATTGTTATTCAAGTTCATGAAATTACCCCATTTACAGTATTTCACTCATTGCGATTTGTCAACAGCAGAAAACATTGAGTCCTGCATTAGGATTGTTTGTTTTATAAATACACGAAGACTACATCGGCCAGCAAAATGTCCGACTTTATACATCCGAGTTTGCAGATGTCAAACATTGGCCGTCTGGCTGGCATCGTTTGAATCTCGTTTTGGGGGCAACCGTAGCCTTATGCTGCTAGGCAACAGCGTTCTCAGTTTCGTGAAGACTTGACTTCGCTTAATTTTTTTTTTCATAAAACTGAGAGGAGTTTTATCTGTTTCGTGTGCAAATAAAGGGAGTATTAATCTCCCATGATGTTCTGAGTACAACTATTTTCAGTCATGTGGCCAAATTGTTTTCCATAACGCGCAAAGAATGTGGAGTGTTTTCATCGTGGACTATGACGAATATTTTATGAAGAAATTTACATGCAAAGTTAACAAAAGAGCCCATGAGTATTTTTATACTGCAGTTTGCACGTTAATCAGCGTCTCTATGTGTGTATATGTATATGTGTATGTTTTTCTAGATATAGCTGTTGACCACATAAATTGATTTCTAGGCTCGTCACGTTGCAGTTTGGAATATATTATCAAATAAATATATTTTTAATCTGGAAAGCACGTGCTGTGGAGGCGTCCGCGAGGCTTTAGACACAGCGTCATAGCGACTGCAGCCAAGAGGATTATACCTCATTTGTTTGAATCCCCGGAGATTAGACAGGACTTTTTTTCCCCCTTTGAACAAAGTTGTAATAAAAATGTAATTTTACTCATTCGGTGTGCTTGGCTTATTGCTATGGAGATTTCAGAGTAACAATAGAGGCTCATATTTGTATTACATGGAATGGATTTTGTAAAGGATAAACGAATTCCCAATTTGAGTATTGTATTATTAGTGTTTTCATTCGCGTGACTTTATGCTCTAGAAACAAGCCGATCTATTCAGGTCGGTATTCTGAGCACTGCTGTAATTTATTACTCATACTGTTTCTGCTACTCATCTGAGTCCAGCTATCAAGTTTTTAGGTTGAAATGTGAAATCGATGGTTGACTGAAAAGCCCCCCCCCCCCCACCCCAAGATTTAAACTGCCAAGTACAAGTTTAAATCTCATGAAGTCCATGTTTGTCTCTGTAAGAAACCAATTTTGAGACCAATTTAATGACAGCAACATTTTTTTTTAAACAGAGGCCAAGCTTTTGTCGGTGTAGTCTCAGATCAAACGTTAGAGTAAATATATTATCTACGAAAAAAAACTATTAAATTTAAGGGGAGATTAGATTGCATTATCAAAGGACACGAAACTGTGATCTCAGAATATCACATCCAGTGATCACGCTAGGATTTTATGAAGCCAATAACACTTATACCCGTCCTTCACCTTCCACGAATTACTTTCCGAAATACCGGTTTTTTTTTTCAATACAGCATTCAGTACATTCTACATTTTTAAAAATGTAAAATCAAACATACTTTACACGCATCAGCGGAAAGTAAATGTTCATGTGATTTTTTTTTTCTTAACTTATTTGAGGCGTGACTTAATCTTTACAAAATCTTCACATGTTGAACACAGGTGTGACCTGGTTGACCCTCCTCCATGCAGATTGAGCATCATCATCATCATCATCATCATGCTGGCCCGATTATCCTCCAGCCGATTTCGCTGGTTAAATAGGCCTTTCGATAATATAAACCGGGTACAGTAGTCGGCAACTTCCGATTATTCTCCAGCCGATTTCGCTGGTTGCTTTTTAACTAGGCTCTTCGATAATATAAACCGGTTACAGTAATCGGCAACTTTCAAAGTTTCGGTTTCTCTCGCTTTTAATCGGCAATTTACCGCTGACTGGCGGCTGGCGCGGTCCCTGTTAACATCGTGTACCAGGACTTCTCGTATAGAAATTAAATTGCCCATCTGAATATACCTCGGACTACTCATTTATAAATGGTCGCGTTACCAGCGGTGATAAACCAACAATAGAAAAGACATGGGTATAAGGGCCAATAAAAAAAAAGCTCATCAGGACGCTATCTTACTTCCTTGCGGTGCCATCGGAATCAGGCTGGCCAACTTAGCAGAGGTCAATATTTTAAAAAGAAAAAAAAAAAGTTTAACGATCCTACCTTGGATATGTCTATAAAACAGGTCAGCGCGTTCTTCGTGCTACTTTAACTACCTGGTAGCCCTCTTCAGGAATCCCTTCCCAGGATTCAAGATAGAAAATATAGCTCACTACCCATCCTGCTCCTTCTTGAGTTTGGAGTTTTTAAATAACTTGCACTTACAGGGCAGAAAAGTGAGAAACATCAAACTGAATACAGAACTTCTTAAAAATGACCAAGAACTGAGAGAACAATACAAAGTTATTATAACAAATAGATACAATGCAATAGCAAAGATAAATAGTATAGATGAACAATGGGAAATGTTAAGAGATTCTATCCACCAAACTGTTAAGGAGATAATACCACCAAAAAAAGAAGCCCCTAAAAATAAATGGATGACAGATGACATCTTAGGACTGAGGGACAAGAGGAGGAGGAGTAAAAATAACGAGAAAAAATATAACAAGATAAATAAAGAAATAAGACGCAAATGCAGAGAAGCAAAAGAAGTGTGGTTAAATGAGCAGTGCAGACAGATAGAGGACTCTCATATTAAAGACAGCAAAAAACATGCACAAACGAATTAATGAACTCACAGGCAGGAAAACAAAATATACCACAGGATGCCTGAAATCGAAAGAAGGTAAAATGTTAATGGGAAAAGAAGACATTGTGGACAGGTGGACAGAGTATATCGGTGAGCTATATGGAGGAGAAAGACCGGAATTAACACCAGATACTGAAAACTGTGAGGGACCACCAATAATTGAAGATGAAATCATAGATGCCATCAAACACATGAAGAAAGGAAAAGCGACTGGGCCTGATAATATAACAATAGAAGAAATAGAGGCACTAGAGGAGACAGGAATAAAAATAATAACCAAGTTACTGAATGACATTTACAACAGTGGTTATATTCCCAGTGACCTGATTAAATCCACGTTTCCAAAGAAACCAGGTGCAAAGGAATGTGACGACCACCGGACTATCAGCCTCTCATGTCACATAACGAAGCTATTTCTGAGAATAATTATGAGAAGAACAAGGGAAAAGATAAAAATGGAAATAGCAGATGAACAGTTTGGATTTGTTGAAGGAAAGGGAACACACAATGCCATTTATGCTTTACGAACACTAACAGAAAGAGCTTTAGAAGTACAGAAAGATCTCTACTTATGCTTCCTTGATTACACCAAGGCATTTGACAAGGTGAAACATAATGAAATTATTAAAATGCTTGAAGACATCAATATAGACGGCAAAGACCTGAGGATTGTAAAACATCTATACTGGCAGCAAGAAGCAGCAGTTCGAGTTGAAAATAGAACTGGAAAGTATCAACCTATAAAACAAGGGGTGCGACAAGGATGTGTACTATCTCCAGACCTTTTTTCTCTGTATAGCGAGAATATTCTAAGAACAATCATCACAGAACCAGGCATAAAAATTGGAGGATACAATATTAACAATCTTCGGTATGCTGACGATACAGTACTGATAGCTGAGAACCAACAAGACCTGCAAAATCTCTTGGATAAAGTCGCCAAAGAAAGTGAACAGAAAGGCCTTACTTTGAACATCAAAAAGACAGAGACAATGGTTATATCTAAGAAACAGAATCCACCAGCATGCAATATTAAATTAAACGGAACTGTTCTAAAGCAGATGCAGAAATTCAAATACCTTGGAGCAGTAATAACTTCAGATGGGAAATGCAGAACAGAAATTAGGAACAGAATAGGCCAAGCAAAGACTGCATTTCAGAGAATGAGAAACATATTGACCAACACATCCTTATCAATGAATGTTAGAAAACGAGTCCTAAAATGCTATATTGAACCTATCTTGTTATATGAAAGTGAATCATGGACAATAGGCAAGTCTGCACAAAAATCATTGGAAGCAGCATAAATGTGGTTTATTAGAAGAATGTTGCGAATCCCCTGGACAGCACAAATAACTAATGAAGAATGTATGAGAAGAGCTGGAGAGACAAAAAACCTTGTCAAAAAGATAAGAGAGAGACAATGTACTTTCATAGGACATGCAATGAGAAGAGGGGACATTGAAAATATTATAACAACAGGAAAAATAGAAGGAAGAAGATCAAGAGGAAGACCAAGAGAAATGATACTGGACAGTCTGACAGGATGGTGTGAGAGGAGATCACCAACTGAGCTGATGGCCTGCATGAAGGATCGCGTACTCTGGAGAAGCATAATAGCCAACGCCCTTCGGCACGGCACATGATGATGACTTACAGGGACGATCGCTATGAATAATAACATTACTAATAATGTTGGTAGTGCCAGAAATATCTAGTAAGAAAAATGTTGGACAAGTAAAGTCTGTGATATTACGGAGGCATCTAAAAAAAAAAAACAAAAAAAAAAAAAACAAGGAAACTACGAGCTTGTAGTAAATTTGATGATGCCTTTGATATCTAGAAAAAATAAGGGACCTATAACGCTTATAGTCTTTTATCTAATATCGGCCGTTTATAAAAGCAGCCGAATAAAAGACGACAAGAGATCATATCTGTTTTATGCTGAGTACATTGCATCCTTCTGTACCAATAAATTATATCAACCGACGCATTTTTAAGCTCTTATTTCTATCCGGATGTTTTTTTTCATTTCCCATTTCCGCTGTCCTTGACATTTCAGGCATTCTCTGTGGAGCATTTTTAAATCTTCTATTTCCTTCTTCTACAGTCATCTTTATGTATCACTGCGTCACAAACGGATTGCTCCGTCTGCGAAAATTCAGTCAGTAGCGAAAGGCAGGACGACAGAAATAATTTTTTTTAATTAGAATTTTATTATTGATAGAAAATAATAACAAGCAGGAAAATTGTTTGGAGAAAAGAACAAATAAGAGAAAAGATGAGGGAAAAATTTGTGTGAATAAATCAGTAGCTTCTCCCTTTCACCCTTTGCTAATCTATGTCCAAAATCTTTTATATAGTTCAGTACCGAGCAGTACAGGAGGATATGACACCAGATGAATTGGCTACGCAGGCCAAAGATATCTTAATAACAACAGCTAAAGACATGGTTCCAGTAAAGAAAACACAAAAGAATGGATGGATTACAGCAGGTACACTAGAACTGATAAAAACAATGTAGAGAAATGAAGACGCAATGGAAAGTGACAAACAACAACAAAGAGAAATATAAAACTTTGCCAAAAGAAGTACGAAGAAACATAAGAAAAGACAAGCAACAATACATACAAGATTGTTGTGAAAGAATAGAAGAACATCAGAAGTGTGGAAGAGATAGTGAAATTTTTAAAGAAATGAAGACATTGACGAGAAATGTCACACCTAAGCTAAATGTAATTTGTGATGAGATGGGGGAATACCTTGACAGAGACAGAGGAAATTCTAGAAAGATGGTAGAAATTCTAGAAAGAGATCATATATTCAATATAAGATTAATAATAGAGAAATGCAGAGAGTTTAATGTGAATCTATATTTATCTTTTATAGACTACTCAAAGGCATTTCATTGTGTACAACACTAGAAACTGGGAAATAATGGAAAAAATAGGATTTCCAACACATTTGATACAATTAACATCACTGCTGTATCTAGACAACAAGCAGCAGTAAGAATAAATGGTGAAACAACAACTTGGTTTGACATAAAACAAGGGGTCCGTCAGGGGTGCATATTGTCACCCTACTTGTTTAACTTATATACTGAAAATATAATGAGGAATGTTAGAGAAGATGTAGACAAAGAATATTACGATGACATAACAATTGGAGGTTATGAAATACCAGAGATTAGATATGCTGATGACACAGTGTTACTATCCACAACACAAAAAGGAATGGAAAAACTAATTATGCCAGTCCGTAAGAACATCGCAGAGCAGAACCTCTATCTTAATGCAAAGAAAACTAAATTGATGACAACTGACAAAACAAAAAAGGCAGCTGAAATATGTATCAATGAGGAAAAATTGGAAGAAGTGGAGAGTTTTGAATATCTTGGATCACTACTAACTAGTAGTGGAGATACAATGAGGGAAATTAAAAGGAGGACGTCTATCGCTCTTCAGAAAGTAAAACAAATAAAGAATCTGTGGAGAGGAGCAGACAGAACCACAAAAATAAGATTTTTAAGAGCATGCATCTTTCCCATCGCAACATATGCCTGTGAGACCTGGACACTTAACAAAACAGCTGAGAAACACATAAATGCCTTTGAGTGTAAATGCTACAGAAGAGTTCTCCAAGTATCATTGGCACAAAAAAAAAGAAAAATATCCATACTATAAGAGCTTAATATTGAAGAAGACTGGCTAGTAAAGAGGGTTAAAGAGAGAAAACTTAAATATTTTGGACACATTAAACGTCATGATAATTTAGAGAAGACTATTTTGGAAGGATACTTAATGGGAAAAAGAAAGAGAGGAAGACCGAAACGAAGATGGCTGCAAGACATCGCTGATGATCTGCAAATGGATGCATCAGCGGCAGGCCATCTTACTTACAACTGAGAGGCCTACAGGAGTGCTGTTAGGGAGGCAAAGTTCGGCAAGGGACATGCAAATGAATGAATGAATGAATGAACCGAGCACTACAGTCCTACGTCGGAATTTATATTTTCAGTAACTGTATATTGTATTTTAAGTAACAACTATCATCAACTACAAAATTATTCAGCTTAATTATAAGGTATTTTGAAAAATACATATCTGTAGCAAAAATAAATTTAACCTAAACAAAAAAATATATATATAACAGTGTCCCAGTTCTCGAAATAGGACAGCCAAGGCGGAATGTTAGAACAGAGCTCTGAATTTTTTTTTTTTTTAAATTTCAGATCGGGCCTCGACAACTACAGTTAATGTAGTGTAGAATTACCTAGTATTATCTCAAATGGGCTGGCAAGGGTCTAAAACAAACCGTTTTTGATTGGTCAGCCAGGAGAGTTTGGATAGACGGTCAAATTTTGGCGGGAGCTAGCAGTTTACGGCCTGGCCAACTGAGTTAGAATTTGAGCAAGTGTTGAATGAGAATTACTCTCAGCCAGATCATGAGCTTTGTATCGTCATGCGGTGTTCAATTCTGTGAGTTATTACTCTGATATGCATCATTATGTACAAGTAACGGAATAACCCACAACCCGTTTTCCTTGTTGGACTGAGCGTTAAAAATAACGTTTATGACTTGCAAAGTGACCCGGATGTGTTACTTGTTGTCGTTGGAAACACTGAGTACCTGAGCGATGGAAGTGAAGTCAGTGGAGAGTTCATATTGTATATATCCCAACAATGAGAACAGCAAATAGGAAGATGGTGTTTCAGCATGAAATAGAACAATAACAATACATTTATATTAATAAAAACACAAATAACAATATTTCTGCTATGGAAGTTCCACAGTGAACAATAATTCCTACGGTGGAAGTTTTATAAGTATGAAATAAGCCAATGAAGAGCAATATTCTCCAATAAGGAAAAAAAAAATTCAGTTAGCTCTTTCGCTCTTGAATTATTTTCCATGCACTTCCAAAGTAAAATTTGTTGAGAAATTTTGGTAGAAAGAAAGTGGAAGTATATTACTCCATAATTTAAAAACATAGGCCGGATTACAAATACGCTACTTTTCATTTTATTTGGGCTTTGCTTAAGTATCACACTGAGCACTGACTGGCACCTACAAGCTTTACCAGCGTTGTCTCGGCGTAAAAGAGTTAAAGATAGAAAAGAGTTAACAAAGTTCGTTGGCGGATAAAAGAAGCCTCATCAAAGTGCGCTTACCAGCTCGGCCATAAACACGGATCCATAGATAAAATACACCGTGAACTAATATATGTAAACAAAAACATCTCATAAAATGAGATAACACAAAGAGCGATTGGTAGCATCACGCGTGTACATGCATCCGAGATTTCATCTTTTTTCTGGTTCAGTGCAATTCCCATGATGGATTTCTACGCATTGACGTGTCGTTACGGCTGCGTCTCTTGTGGTGAAAGTTGTTTGTATAGATAAGGTCAGTGTAAACTTGTTTGCATGGAACAGCTTGTAGTGAAAGTTGTTCGGAACAAAAAGCTGAACGTTTGGAAATCTTGTTCGCCAGAAATGACTCGTGTGGTGGCCGTTGGCGCCTGTGGGAAAATAAATATATAAACAAAAAGACACTGACGCGTTATTCCATCCGACAGCCAAGCTTAGAGTTACGATCTACAACAAATGGAAGTATCCATCAATTTCCTACTTTCCATAAACCGCCAGAAAATGAGCACATGGGATAGAGCAGGGAATGAGCGAAGTGGTGTGGCGAAGAGAAGGAAGTATGTTCTAGACCGGCTTCATAGCAATCTCAGTGACTTAGTTATACAAATGGATATCTGATACATATGTTAATGAAATCGGCGCTGAAAATGGATAACGGCTGCAATCAAGGGCGAGGCACACTGCATATGCGGTTGTGAGTGTTTTTAAAGGACTACATGATGTAAAATTCTCCATCCATGTTGGAAGCGGGCGAAAAAATAAACAGGAAAAAAAAAGTGGAGAACACTACAGTATTTGATGTGTCAACATTTCAGCTAAAGTGTAGTCAGAATTATCCAGTTCCCGTGCATTAAAAAGTCTAATAATGACCCAGTTTTAAATAACTCTTTAAATATCAACCATTAAAATCTGGTAGCTCTACGCTTTTTAAAAAAATTCCAGATAGATGGAATAATCATAGAAATAAATAAATACTGGGAGTACAAAAGTTACAAAAGGAACACTGTACAGTTTGGTTTCTCTCTCTCTCTCTCTCTCTCTCTCTCTCTCTCTGCTTGCTGTTACTGACTGATTATATGTATTCGTAGTTAGCCATGAAACAGGCTGCCTGTAAGATTACGCCCGACAAAACCCACAGGAGCTGATATCTGACTGCTTCAAACCCATTCTCTTGGAAGAGAAATGCTAGTATATACTTTATAGCCAAGTTGCAGCTTTTATTCATTTTCTGGTCTCTTGTGTGATCAGAACAATAGATTGAGCAAAAATATTTCCTCAGAAGATAGCACTAAATTCCGTGCCATACCGGATATTGTTGGTGATCACATTTTTCCATATTTTGCTATCACTGGTGTTTCCAATCAGTTCAAATACTTTTCTTCTTTTCCCTTGCCACTTGATGAGCACACTGAGATATTTTTCTATTTCTTTTTTTTTTGGGTATTTTCCGGTTTTCGTCTAACTTTTTTTATGACATTCCCAAGAAATTTTGACATTTTCTTATAATTGTAACTAGTGTTCGTTGTTTAGAAACTTGTCTCAGCGCCTTTTCATTTGTTTTCTGACTGTTTCATCTTTCCCTCAGCACATGGAAGATGAAAAATCACATTGCCCTAACATGTGATTTTTCGATACCCTCAGGGCAGCATATCCAGAGCTGCAGATCTCTGTCACAAAATGATACCTTCAGATTTTCACCGCGGCTTCAGCTGCAGCTCTCTGTCACAAAATGATACCTTCAGATCTTCACCGCGGCTTCAGCTGCAGATCTCTGTCACAAAATGATACCTTCAGATCTTCATCGCGGCTTCAGCTGCAGCTCTCTGTCACAAAATGATACCTTCAGATCTTCACCGCGGCTTCAGCTACCAAGAATCCAGTAATGCTGAAAAAAAAAAACTAACAACTTCATCTACCAGGACCCTCACAGTGACTAAGACATGAGAATAATCTCTTCACCAAATTTTCACCAACTCATGCAAACTTTCATTTCAACTTTTCACTGATTGTCAGACCCCCCAAAAATCTTCTATCATATTATTCTCCTGTTGCATGTACATTTGGCTTCCCTTATACCATGAGCACGCAAGACCCTTTTTATATGGAAAAAAATATCATTAAGAATATCCAGTAAAGCATATAAAACGCCTGTCCCGCGTGAGAGGTAGTCGTTCCAAATACTGAGTGAGCACAAGTGATTCCTACCAAGTGCAGACAACAAAAGTACGAACTTGAAAGAAGACGCCGCGCTAAAACACGTTAAGTCAACAAAAGTGAAGGAGATTAGTTGTCATAAAAAAAACGGTGGAGATTTGAAGTGATTTTATAGTGGTTTAGTACTTCAAACATTTTGTAAAATGTTGTCTCATGAAGAAACAGCGTGTGTGTGTGTGAGTGAGCGTGTGTGTGTGTGAGAGAGAGAGACAGACAGACAGACAGACAGAGAAATCAGAATTGGCCGAAAAGTGGAACAGGAAAGGAGACAGACTGATTATAGATTTAGAAATATAAAATTTGAGAATCATAGTCCCCGGGGCTCTCTTGGCACGGAACTTTATGAATTGTGTGTGTGTATAGGGGGTGGGGTGGGGGTGAGACCTATAGAAACTACAACAGTTTCCTCTGTAGAAGTATTACCTCATAACACGAGGACGACATAAACTAACCAGATTACACATTAACTCTTTGTCTCCGGGTTGGGGGGGGGGGGGGTGGGGTGAGACCTATAGAAACTACAACAGTTTCCTCTGTAGAAGTATTACCTCATAACGCGAGGACGACGTAAACTAACTTGTCAGATTACACATTAACTCTTTGTCTCCAGGTTGGGGGGGGGGGGGGGGGGTGAGACCTATAGAAACTACAACAGTTTCCTCTGTAGAAGTATTACCTCATAACGCAAGGACGACATAAACTAACCAGTCAGATTACACATTAACTCTTTGTCTCCGGGGTGGGGGGGGGGGGGGGGGGAGAAAGAGGGTGGGTTTATATCAAATGATGAAGGGTGTAAATTTCATAAAGTGGAATGTTGTCACATTTAAAAGGATCACAAAGACCATAGTCTGATTTGCAGTATGGCATATTATACATTAGTTTACACAGGAAAAGTTGTATATTGTTTTTCTAATAAAATTATTAGTTGTTTATTAGTATAGAACAGAAAAAAGAGCTAAGAACTGGAAAAAAAATAGAAAATTGTGATGAAATATTTTCTCACTTACCTCTCAAGTTATTCCACTGTACTGGGTCCAATATATCTAAAATGAATAAAATTTTACAGAAGCACCATTTCCCTACAGAAAATATACACTAATTATTTATTTAAAATTAATTTACAATCTAAAATAACTGAAAAACATGAAAACACAAGTGAGTGGCGGCCTATAAGCTTAGAAAAAACCTTTTTAAAAATTCAATTTTAACACAAATTGGCTCCGAAATCAACCACGCGGTTGCCTCATGTAGACATTTTCTGATACCGCAAGGCTTTTTCCAGATTTATTAGTATAGTCTGGTTTAATTCAAAATTAGAGACCAATTTATCCCAAAGCACAAAGAGTATGGTAGAGAAATCATGCGGATCCCATCCACACAACGGACGTCGAGCAGGACACAGCGACGGCTTAACCAGTATTTAGATGGGGAGCTTGTACTTATATTACAAGCAGTGACCGATACTCAATATCCGAGGTTAAACTTAGTAAGGGCCCTTGCTCCCCCCTCCGATCTATATCACCAGTTTTCTAGTACGCGGCTAGATTCCCCCCTCTAGCTGTAATCTCTATTACTATTATACAAATTTATGTTACGCAGACCAAACACAGCGACGACATCACAGCCAGCCCTTTAACTCTTTCTAAAACTTATTGCTCCTTTCTTTAGTCATTTTCATGTAAACAAAGTTTTCTTTGTATTTGCAGTGGGTTTTTCTTTCTTCCCTTTACGTCGGTGCCCCCTTTTCTTCTGGGCCCTTAGCTTTTAAAATTGTACAGCCTAATAGGTATTCCTCCAATGATTACGTGAAGTATGAAGCGAAGCAGTGAGTGCCAGAACCATGTGGAAGGAAGGGAAGATGCAGTACTCAAGCTGACAGATAGCCAGGGATCCATAACAGACAGCTTGCGTCAGGAATGTCTAACCACAGCCGGCCATAATTATGTTCTACCTGTCAGCAGAGCACATGGGAACAGACAATAGTTTGCTTTGGTGAAGAGAGATCCGAATGGAAGCGAACTTAGTCTTTAAAAAAAAAGCCGAGTTGAAGCTAAATATCACGTACAAGGTGCGTAACAGCAATACTACGCAAGTAACGCCCTTTTTGAGGACTTACGTTAGAAGAAGAAGAAGGAGGAGGAGGAAAAGGAAGAGGAGGAGGAAGAAGAAAAAGAGAAAAAGAAGGAGGAGGAGAAAGAAGAAGAAGAAGAAGAAAAGGAAGAAGAAGAAGAAGGAGGAGGAGGAGGAAAAGGAAGAGGAGTAGGAGGAAGAAGAAGAGAAGAAAAAGGGAGAGAAAGAGGAGGAGGATAAAGAGAAGGAAGAAAAAGAAAGACGAGGCAACGAAGAAGAAGACATACAGTTGACCACAAACGCATTCCTGTAAGTGCTACAAATTTTTCTGTGTACTTAGGTCGGAAATAGAGCAAGAATTTCTAGTAGCACAGTCACAGTCACTTGTGGTCGAAATACTGCAGTCAAAATTTTGGCTCCCGTTGATCAAAACATGGCTCCTGTTGATCAAAATACAGTTACTGCTGATCAAAACATGGATACTGTTGATCAAAATATAGATACTGCTAATCAAAGCACGGTTACTTTTGATACAAAACGGCTACTTTTGATCAAAACATGACTACCGTTGATCACAACACGGTTACTGCTGATCAAAACATGGCTACCTTTGATCAAAACATGGCTACCTTTGATCAAAACATGGCTACTACTGATCAAAACATGGCTACCTTTGATCAAAACATGGCTACTACTGAAGATTTTTAGCTAAGTAATATAAGGAAGAAAAAGCACTTTTAACAATCCTATCCTTCTATAATAGTATATATTTTCTGTACTGCTTACGGTGTTTTAAGTGTTACTGTATGGTGACAGCGAAAACGGGAATATTAATTGTTTATGTACCAGGTAAAATTGATTCCCATCATTTTTTCTTTTAACTTAATTCTAATACTGTCAGTAATCCTGTTTAATGTTAAGATGTGTAATTGTAGGATTCCGGCCTCTATGACAAATGTTACACAGTTTGGAATATTACTTCTTAGGAAACTAAATTCATTCACATTTCAGTCAAGCAGAAACAGAATTAAAAGACAAATCTATCTATCTATCTATCTATCTATCTATCTATCTATCTATCTATCTATCTATCTATCTATCTATCTATCTATCTATCTATCTATCTATCTATCTATCTATCTATCTTGAAGGGCAGAATGTAAGAAGGGCCTGCGTGCCCAATTCTTTACCCTTGAAAAATAAAGATTATTCATTCATTCATTCATTCATTCATTCATTCATTCTATCTATCTATCTATCTATCTATCTATCTATCTATCTATCTATCTATCTATCTATCTATCTATCTATCTATCTATCTATCTATCTATCTATCTATCTATCTATCTATCTATCTATCTGTCTATCTGTCTGTCTGTCTGTCTGTCTGTCTGTCTGCCTGTCTGCCTGCCTGCCTGTCTGTCTGTCTGTCTGTCTGCCTGCCTGCCTGTCTGTCTGTCTGTCTGTCTGTCTGTCTGTCTGTCTGCACAGCCCCTCACCTCCTCCCATTGACTGTGTGTCCCATGTAACAAATGAGCTTAAAGAAACAATTTCAAAACGTCGATGGTTAATATTTTCCAGCTACTGAAACTTCAAGCTGCCTTGTCTCCACCTGTGTGATAGAAAACTTGTATGAACTATATGCTGTGGTGGGACCTATCTGTGTGATAGAAAACTTGTATGAACTATACGCTGTGGTGGGACCTATCTGTGTGATAGAAAACTTGTATGAACTATATCCTGTGGTGGGACCTATCTGTGTGATAGAAAACTTGTATGAACTATATGCTGTGGTGGGACCTATCTGTGTGATAGAAAACTTGTATGAACTATATGCTGTGGTGCGACCTATCTGTGTGATAGAAAACTTGTATGAACTATATGCTGTGGTGGGACCTATCTGTGTGATAGAAAACTTGTATGAACTATATGCTGTGGTGGGACCTATCTGTGTGATAGAAAACTTGTATGAACTATATGTTGTGGTGGGACCTATCTGTGTGATAGAAAACGTGTATGAACTATATGTTTTGGTGGGACCTATCTGTGTGATAGAAAACTTGTATGAACTATATGCTGTGGTGGGACCTATCTGTGTGATAGAAAACTTGTATGAACTATATGTTGTGGTGGGACCTATCTGTGTGATAGAAAACTTGTATGAACTATATGATGTGGTGGGACCTACCTGTGTGATAGAAAACTTGTATGAACTATATGCTGTGGTGGAACCTATCTGTGTGATAGAAAACTTGTATGAACTATACGCTGTGGTGGAACCTATCTGTGTGGTAGAAAACTTGTCTGAACTTTACGCTTGACTACAAGAAGATGGTTAGCACTTTTCTCTAGACGCCACGTCCTGCTGGAGGCATGTTTCCAAGTTTATCGTTAAAAAAAGTAATACAATAAGAATACAAATAACGAAATATAACTTTATTGTAATTTCCGACACGCTTAGATTTGTTGCAGTTATCGTTGTTTCTTTTCTTGTTCTTTTCTCCCCTGGAGTATCATTATGTGGCGTTGTTGTCTTTATACTATAGATTCCTTATTGCGAAGGTCGTGTGTTTATTTTATTTCGAAGAGATGTAATTAAACCTCTGAGGACTTTTGTTTCTATATTAATAGTTCTTTGCCTTGTCTTGTCTTGTAGTATCTTGTCTTGCCTTGTCTTGTCTTGTAGTATCTTGTCTTGCCTTGTCTTGTCTTCCCGCAACTGCGAGCTGGTGTTCATTGCAGCCGGTGTCGTTATGATGCTGAGGCACAGCATCGTGGCGGCTTTGGAAGCGGCTTATAGCGGCTGTTTTTTCTCAGTCGCTGAGTGGAGCGAAAGCAGCAGCTGGTGTGCAATGCATCTTTAGCAAACTCCAACCATCAGGGGGACTTGGCGATCCTTGCCACATTATCCAGGCTAAATCTGTTACTGGGGGTACCAAAAAGGGGGGGGGGGGCGGAAATCGTCTTTCAGCCAGTCAGCCATTTGCTTGTCCCTTACGGAATTTTGCCTCCTTAACAGCTCTCTTGTAGGTCTCTCAGTTGTAAGCAAGATGCCCTGCTGCTGATTCGTCCATTGGCAGATCATCAATGATGTCTTGCAGCCATCTTCGCCTTGGTCTTCCTCTCTTTCTGTTTCCCAGTATGTACCCTTCCAAGACTGTCTTCTTTAAATTATCATAATGTTTAATACGTCCAAAATATTTAAATTTTCTCTGTTTAATCTTCCTTACTAGCCAACCTTCTTGAATATTAAGTCTTTACAGTTCTTTTAAAAAAAGGATGAATAAAGGTAGCCCAGTGACACCATAGACTCATGTAGGGTATATGGTTTTATTGCCTATATTTTCCTTGACCTATCTTGCACACTAGAGGGTGGTGGTGTGGTCAGCATCTTGCCTGGCTGCCTTTCTTACTCCAGCTCTAATAGAAACCAGGTACCTATTTTTACAGCCTAGATAACTGGAACGCCTCCTGCCAAACTTTAACCACTGACCTGGCGGTTAGAGGAGATGCACTACTTAGGTACTCAGGTGCTGTTAGAGCTAAATTTAATCTTATTTTATCAAGCATACTTGTATTATTTCACTGAAAACTACTTTAGTATTTTAGTATTATTTCACTGAAAACTACTTTAGTATTTTAGTCCTCTTTTTTCCTTGGCAGTCTCTGCCCAGCGGTCTGTTTATAATTCTTACTACAAAACAGCATCTCTGTTGTCACATTAGCCGTCGATGTAATATAATGTGTCACATTAGAAGGCAACGCTGTCGAGTTTCTCTGTTACCTTTCCAACCAAAAGCTGAGACCTCTTACATCGTGCAAATAGTTACCTTCACTTACTTCGTCACACCAACGAATTGCTAAATCAACACTGACCACCGGTCACTACTTGGTCAATACCATTTAGATCCGTCCACAAGACAGCTGACCGCTGTTTTCTTTAAGAAGGATCTAAAGGGCTCCATGAATCGATGCTCGTGGCCAACATCTTAATATGACGGAGTGCGACTCTAGAATAGCCCGTAAGCTCTTGGTCAATGCTTGGTTACATAAACGAAAATACGGCGTGGCGTCAACGAAAATAACTGTCTATTCATAACTATGCCGCCGAAGACTTGTTTCCGCTAAGTTTACTGAAGCATTTCCTTCATAAAACTCAATTACGGCTTCTTTTGCGCGTCTCCAACAAATGAATTGCTTATGAAAACAATAATAAACACTGTGGAAGAAAATGGTCAGGCATGTAATAATTTTTCTATTCATGTACTCCATGAAACCACAATATATAGACAACAGTGACATGTCTTCTTTTAGAAACTACCATAGGCAGCCACCATAAAACCTCCGTTGATATGGCCACCATAGAGAGCCACTATAAAATCTCTACGCACAAGACTATCGACACTATAAAATTTATATCAGTAAGGCTCCTATAGACGGGCGCTAACTTCCACTCGTATGCAGTCAGTAAAGTCTCTACTCATAAGAATAAAGTAAAGGTAATCCTGTCATTGTGGGCCGGCTAGCGTAGTGGTTAGAGCACTCGTCTAGCAACCAAATGGTCGAGGGTTCGAATCCCCAGCTGAGCGGGATTTTTTTTCCGACCAATACGGCCCTGAGGTCGACCCAGCCTCGTAAAATGGGTACCAGAGAAAATCTGGGAAGTAAAGGCAGCGAGGAAAGGAACTGGTCACCCTACCTCACACGCTGATGACCCAGCATAATGAGGTCTCTAACGCTTCACCCCCTACGGCATTTGAAATGCTATGGGACTATCTTTACTTTTTTAATCCTGTCATGCCTTAGAGGCACATAGGGATATGGTGTTAGTGCTCATATTTTCCTTGACCTGTCAGCACACTCGAGGGTGATATGGTCATTATCACGCCTGGCCGCCTTTCCTTCCCCAACTCCAGAAGAAGTCAGGTACCCAGTTCTACAGCTGGGTGACTGGGGCGCTTCTACTATTTCTTTTTTTTTTCCGCTACAAAGTCTCTGCCCATAAGACTACTATAAACAGACACTATATATTCCTACACTAAAGAATACCACAGGCAGACACTGTAACATTTGTACCCCATAACTACCATAAACAGACACTATAACATTTCTACCCCTAAAACTACCATAAACAGACACTATAACATGTCTATAATTAAGATTACCATAAACATACACTATAACATTTCTACCCCAATGACTAACATAAACAGACACTATAAAATTTCTGCCCCCTAAGATTAACATAAGCAGACACGTTTCTACCTCTAGGACTACCATAGACAGACACTATAACATTTCTAATACTGAAACTAGCATATCCAGACACTATAACATTTCTAATACTGAAACTAGCATATCCAGACACTATAACATTTCGGTCCCAAAAGCTACCATAGAGAGACACTATAAAATTCCTGCCAGTAAAACAACAAACAAACTGACGCTGTAAAATCTCCATCCATAAGCCTACCAAAGATATACTATAAAATTTCTATCCATTTGACTATCATAAATACTACAAAATTTGTATTCAGTAAGCCACCATACATGTTGTAAAAATCTCAACCCATAAAGCTAGACATAAAACCTGCAACAAGAAGAATTCGAGAACAAACTGCAGTGTTCCTCACTCTATCTTCAAGAGCCTGAAACTTAATCTATCACGCCCTTACTCTTAGCTCACTCTTTTGAACAATTCTAGATGAGCATCAACTTGAAAAATTTGTTGGGTTTTTAAATATTTTTTTATTTTGCTTCCAGTGTTACTATTTTTCAGAAATATCGTCGAGCTGTATCGAGAAGTCTGTTTGTCCCGTCAGTACCGAAAGGTTCGTGAGAGAAGAAACAAGACAATACAAGACTCAATGTTTTCATTGAATTCCATTTGGATTTCCTCTAATCAGTTTACGAAATTAAAGGGCATGTGGTACAACATGATCTTGAGAACATCGAATCTTGGCATTATGAGACAGCTTCTAAATCGTAATATTACACGGACATATAAGGTTGATCCAAACAAAAATCTTAAATGTTTCTCCCTCATAATTTATTAGGCACAAAATAAATAAATACAATTTAATAAACAATGTGCAATCAGCGTTCCATAGTTGACATGCTAGTGTCAGGGTCGGACTCTTTGCCACATCTCTGCTAGCATTCCTAGTAACTAGCTAGTGGGAAAGGGATCGCCATAGCCCCCATGGCAGTGGGGTCTGCTAAAGAGGTCTAACACGCCCCCCCCCCCTGCGTTTTACTCCTACTCAGGGACTGCACACAAAAAAAAAAAAAAAACCCGTCACAACCCGCTTCCAATCCGATACGATGCAATGTGTCAACATTTTCACATGATCGGCTACAAATAACACAACTCGCAGTTCCGGAGAGATAGAAGAAGAAGAAGACGAAGGAGGAGGAGGAAGAGAAGATGAAGAAGGAAGAAGAAGAATATCGTATAACTGCATCATTAACCTACTATATATAAATTTCTCTATATTCGATGCAATACCTCTAGCGCTTACAAAGTGCATAGATTCCTGGTTTTTTTTTTTTTAACTTTTGCTCAAGTGCTCAACCACAAATGCACAGCCTCTTGCACTTCTTCTGACCTGAAAGTCTTTTCGGCCGTCGCCTCTTGGAGTGGCTCAAAGATGTTGTAAACCACTCGGTGCGAGATCTAGTCCATACGGCGGATGTGGAAAACACTCAACTTGCAGGCCGGTAATGGTTTCAGCTGTTCCACGGGCAGTGTGTGCATGTGCGTATGTGTGTGTTTGGGGGGGGGGGGGGGGGGCCTTTGTCATGTTGCAACAAGACATCTCTACTCTGAAATCCACGACTTAATATTTGACTGCAATCGAAGATTTCTGAGGATGTCTGAATACGTTGTAATTGTGACTATGAATTCTGATAGCGAAACAGAATCACAGAACGCTCAATCCCCTTTCGTGCATAGTTATAAAGGGGCCTTTTATCTTTACCCTGCTTCTGTGATGTCATGTAGCTCGTTGGAAGTGTCGCTACTAAGGACACTGTCAACTTACATGACGATAGGGCGGTGCTTAGAACTTCTGTCGCGGTTGTAAGGTTTTCGCGTGAAAAGACGAACTAAGTGGGCGGGATCAATACGTAGACAAAGAGATGAAAGAATACAAGGGGAACTATCCTGGGGGGCAACAAGCTTTAATAAGAGGAAGTGTTGAACTTTTGTTGGTGTTCTCTGTTCCTCTGTATTCTTTTTTCCCCCTTCTTCTCTAAGCAGTTACGTCAGGCGACGCCCAGAGAGTTTTGGAGATTTCTGATTTCTCTTCTCCACCCCCCCCCCCCATGTGACGGTCGCAATGTTCTTATTTTTGTTCTAGTTTTTGTTTTGCTCTGCTTCTCTCTAGCTTGTAGCTGGTTGATCCTGCCTTCTTCTAGCTTTTTTTTCCTCCGCATTTTCCAGATTTTAATAGCTCAGTTAAAATTTTATTAATATTTTATGGAGGCCGCGGTGAATTTATTAATATTTTATGTAGGGCGTGGTGAATATATTATTTTATGTAGGGTGTGGTGAATTTATTAATATTTTATGTAGGGCGTGGTGAATTTATTAATATTTTATGGAGGCCGCGGTGAATTTATTAATATTTTATGTAGGGCATAGTGAATTTATTATTTTATGTAGGGTGTGGTGAATTTATTAATATTTTATGTAGGGCGTGGTGAATATATTATTTTATATAGGGTGTGGTGAATTTAGTAATATTTTATGTAGGGCGTAGTGAATATATTATTTTATGTAGGGTGTGGTGAATTTATTAATATTTTATGTAGGGTGTGGTGAATATATTATTTTATGTAGGGTGTGGTGAATTTATTAATATTTTATGTAGGGTGTGGTAAATTTATTAATATTTTATGTAGGGTGTGGTGAATTTATTAATATTTTATGTAGGGTGTGGTGAATTTATTAATATTTTATGTAGGGTGTGGTAAATTTATTCATATTTTATGTAGGGTGTGGTGAATTTATTCATATTTTATGTAGGGTGTGGTGAATTTATTAATATTTTATGTAGGGTATGGTGAATTTTACTTCTCAAAGCTTCTAATAGAAGCCACCTTCGTTTTATTCAGCATAGATAACAACGCGTATGATGACAAGGAAGAGAGTGGAAAACAGAAAACCAATCATTAGAATAAAATTATTTATAGCCTGTGAAGAGAATCTGAAGAGGAAACCAGGGTGAGGAGATTTGAGAACGAAGAGTGGGTGGAGTCGGAGGGAGGGTAACTGGGGGAGAAAGGGGTGGGGGTTGTGCAAGAAGAAACAGATGAGAGATATGAGAGGCAGGGAGTGTGGAAAAAAGAAAGAGAATACGTGGTATGTGGGGTTAACAGGAAGAAAGAGGATGCATAGTATAAGGAATGGGGAGAAAGAAAGAGTACGTGATATCGGGAATGAGGAGAAAGAAGGAGTACATGATGTCGGGAATGAGGAGAAAGAAAAAGAATACGTGATGTGAAGGGTAGAGAGAAAGAAAAAGAATACATGATATAGCGGATAGAGAGAAAGAAAGACAATACGTGATTTAGTGGTAGAGAGGAAGAAAGAACATACATGGTTTAGGAGGTAGAGAGAAAGAAAGAGAATATGTGGTGAGGTGTGGGTGAGGAGATAGAGAGAGGATAACTACTATGAGGAAGTGCTAAAAAGAAAAGAGGATAAATGATTCTAAAATGGAGAGGAAAGACAAAGAAGAATAAAACGATAAACTGTATTAATAACTAAGGAAATATATAAATGAAGGCGATTTTCCCTGTTGTCATGAGCTATGTTATGTACGAGGGTCGTTCAGAAAGTAATTCACCACATCGTTTTGTTTTTTTTTCAGCTAATAATGATGATAGCATGAAATTTTGCACACTTTAAATATATCATGTGCCGATTGTGTGAATCAAACTGCACCGCAACCGGCCATAGAATGTGGCTCCCCTAACCGTTGAAATGGAGCGTGTTAGCATCTTGCGGTATAAACAGGGAATTGTGATAGGTTTTCTCGTTGCAGAGAAGGAAACTGTTGTGAACATTCACAAGCGTTTATGTGATGTATATAGAAATTATGAAGTCGACAGGAGTACAGTCAGTCGCTGGGTTCAGAGAATCAAAGAATCAATAAGTGGAGATAAGGAGTTGCATGATCGGCCGCGCTGTGGACGTCCTGCCACAGCCATCAATGCAGATATGATGAAATGCGCGGAGGGCATTATTCTTACTGATAAGCGTATCACTACTCAACAATTGTCCTTAAAGCCGTCAGTAAGCAATGATAGTGCTAATGCAGTTATAAAAGCTCTCGGATTTTCTAAGGTTTGCGCAAGATGGGTTCCTCGAAGCCTCACAAATGACCATCGATTTGCAAAGGAAAGCTGAATTGTTAGAGCTCTTCAATGCTGATGGAGAGAACTTTTTGGCCAATATCGTAACAGGTGACGAAACCTGGGCACATCATTTTGAACCTGAGGCAAAAAGACAGTCAATGGAGTGGCATCATCCGAAATCACCACAAAGACAGAAATTCAAGACAACTCCTTCAGCTGGAAAGGTCATGATCGCTGTCTTTTTGGACACTGAAGGTGTGATTCTTGTGAATGTTATCCCAAGAGGAGAGACAATCAATTCGTAAGCTTACATTAAGACATTGAAAAAACTCAACGTTTTCGCAGAGTTCGACCGCACAAGAATGCAACAGACCTGCTTCTCATTCACAACAATGCGCGCCCTCACACAAGTTTGGCAACACGGGAAGCAATGACTAAATTGGGTTGGGCTGTACTACCCCATCCACTCTATAGTCTCGATTTGGCACTCTCTGATTTCCATCTGTTGGTCTACTTAAAGATGCACTCCGAGGGGTAAGATTTGAAGATGACGGAATGATTCACGCAGCGAAGAAATGGCTACATAGTCAAGAGAAAATCTGGTACAGACTAGGAATACATGCAGCTGTTTCGCGCTGGCGTAAAGCCGTACAAGTTGATGGGGATTATGTTGAATAATACCGACGTTTACATGACATATTCATGTATATTGTGTATAAATTTCATGCTTTTTTAATAAACAGTTCCTGAGAAAAACGACATGGTGCATTACTTTCTGAACGCCCCTCATTTGTCTGATGGCTTGGCGGCCGTTGGTGGCCCTGACTTGCATGTCACTCGCTCATTATGTTCCGTGGAAACAGAATAGGGAATGAAGTGTGGCTCGACGTGATCCCTTGTTATGGTGGATCTTACGGAGAAGCCTGGAATTGGAGATAGCAGAGAGAGTTACAGAACTGCCTTCTGTTTAGACTCCATGTAATGAAGTAATTCATGGCAGTCTGTTGTTTATATTGTTATTACTGGGCATCACTGGTTACAGAATTAGAAATAAGAAAAAGTGTGCTTGAATATTACACACATACATACAATATATTTATTTATTTCCTTACTTTATATCCACGAAGGCTGCTTTTTCTGCCTATCTGTACATTGTAAAATCCGGATTACTGAGTTACAGACATATGATTCATTGATTCTATGCGCCAACTTTAGTTATAAGCGTCTTTCAATTATTTGCAAAGTCTGTATTGGTAGAAACAACCAGCTATTCAGTAAAGTTGGTGCTCACCAAAACGCTAATATAATACCGACCTGCTTGAAAACGTCTTTTAAACGCAAGTGTTACCAACAAGCAGCCTCGCCTTTTGACGCTGAAAATGGAATGTATTCACCAATGTGGGACCTGCATGTCCCGTGTCGTCACAAGCAGTCGAGGAAAGATTTATATCAGTGCTTGGCAGTATTATTAAAGGAAAGTAAGCGTGGCTGGAGCTGGTGTTTGCTTGGCTATGTTCTTGTCTCCACAGCGCTGCTTGTGAGCAGGCTTAGAAACTGCCCTGAATGGAGCTGTCTGTGGAGACATTTGGAATAGATTTATGGCATTCTTGGAAATTTGGGGGGGGGGAATACGAGTATTTAGGTGCGTTTAGACGATCAGAATATAGCGACTTCATAGATGATATGTAGTAGATTGAGTGAATGAAAGAAATCAACGCTTATGTCGAAAGAAATAAATTCATTCATTATATTCATTGCATGCTCCTTTGTAAAACGTTGGTTCTCCATCTGGTGTAGCGGTTCTTGAATTGGGGTCCATGGTCCTTCATGAGCTGCAAGGAAGGATTTGTGGAGATTCGGTGTCTTGAAAATGGGTTTCCTCGATTAAAAAAAAAAAATCCTGGGATTATCTGGGTTACATTTGTTACTTTATTTTTTGCTGAAAATTCGTGAAAATAAGTAAAATTTTAACTTTAATTTTTTACTTTATTCTTTGGTCAGAAAAGGAGTCCAGGGTAAAAAAAAGATTCAGAACCACTGATGCAGTGCTGACAGATGCTTACCTTTTCCCATACCATTTGGTCAGTCTGCTGAGATTTTCTGTTTTTTTTTTCTTGCCCTTCTTATTTGCTGGACTTGCTAACTGTTATTCTCTCTTTTTTTTTTTTTTTGGTTTTGTTTATCCGACTATGTTTTCAACAGACACCAGTTATCTCGTTAACCATCACATACCGGCAAATTACCGATTTAAAAAAAAAAGATAAAAACCGAAAGTTTTAGAAGTTATCGGTTACCACAGCCGGCTTACATTATCAAAACCCTAGATAAAAAGAACAAGCAAAGTTGAGGGGAGGATAACCAGGCCAGTAGGATGATGATGCTCATCCTGCAAGGAGGAGAATCAGTCAGTTGACTTTAGTTCAGCATGGGAGCATTTTATAAAGATTAAACCTCCCTGCAGACAAAGCAAGAAACGCATTTCACGCGAACATTTAACTGCTGCTGATGTTTGTAAAGTGTTTTAATTTTACATTAGAAAAAAAAAACCAAGTATAAGGTACTGAATGTTGTATTGAAAAAAGATTTCGGAAAGTAATTCACGCAGAGTGAAAGACAGGTAAACATTTTTACCTGTTTTGAAGAATCCTAGCGCTCGCTATTACTGAGCAAACTCGAATCTTACAAAATGGGGCGGGTCTGCTGATAGAAAGCTATAATACTTTAAAGCGCTCGTGTCCAAGAACGGACAAAGAGGGGCAAATAATGCCCACATATTCAGACCGTTCCCCCTACAGTACACAGTACAGATGCCATAGACTCGCACTAAACAGCTTACGTAAATTTGCCTCGGGTAGTATAATACCTTTAAAAGCCGCAGCGAATACTTTGTTATCTTCTAAAGGTAACATTAAAACGAACCATTTTTCGGTAGAAATGTTACCTGTCCGCAATACACTTGATCTGACATCAAGGTTTCCTCCAGACCCTCTTTATCGCGGCAATCAAATGGCTTATCTTATGTTCCAGCGTTAAACGGTTAAACGATCATATCTTATCACTTAAATTTTTCGAATATAATGGGGGAAATAGTTGTTTAATTGTCACAGAATAGCCTTCTACACGCTTAGAGCATACATAAACACAATCCAGAAATAGTAATGCTCGCAGTCTTATCTCTGAGTAGCATGAAAAAAAAAGATAAAGTATTTTCAGTGCTTCTATGAATGAAAATATAAGACGCTTGACATCTTTGTTTTGCTGTTGAATAATGTCCTCTATTTTGAATATCATGATTTGACAGTGATATAAAGTGTATGCTTTATTTAGCAGCCGCTATATAGGCCAGGGTTTCTAAATCTTTTTTTCTGATCTTGTCGCCTCCCATAAATCTTTTATTTTTTCCAGTCAGCGAGACATACCTGATATGCTGGCGTCAGGGTTGGCGAATCATACAGGACCAAGACCCTGTCCCACCTCTCTGTTGGTACCCCCAGTAACAACCTAGCCTGACTGACGGGGCAGGGGTCAGCACGTTCCCCATGGCACTTGATTCTGCTAAAGAAACGTTGCCCACCCCTTGCTTTCTAGCTGCACTTAGGAACTGTACAAATATCTGCCATAACCCCCTCCCAAGCCGACACGATGCTGTGCCTCAACATTTTCACAGCATCGGCTGCAAAGATCACCAGTTCCAGGGAGATACAAGACAAGACAAGACACTAAAATTTACCGTGTGCGGTCCTTTCTCCAATAGAAAGATATTTTCTATTTTAGGTGTTGCTTCAGAAATTCGGAGCAATCTTCTTTGCAGGTCGGAAGGCTCCCATTGAGGAACCCTGGTATTGGTAACCCAATGTGTTATCACGATTAGCACTGAGTTCTGATTGTAGAAGATGTAGATCCCAGTGAGGAACCCTGGTATTGGTAACCCAATGTGTTATCATGATTAGCACTGGGTTCTGATTGTAGAAGATGTAGATCTTGTGATGAGTGCTAGTTTGTTGCCTGGGCTGGCACAAATATCAAGCATGGCTTCGTATTCAATGAGTTTATTATTTCTTTTCTTCCTAGTAGAACGGAATCTGCCTTTCAAACGCCCAGGTATGACAGCCTCCCGTCTTTGCTGAAAGGTAAAATATCAACACATCAGAAGAGTTTCCAGGTAGCACAAGGTGGATAAGGATTTTCTTCAGTCTCTGGAATTTCAGCGTTTTTAATTTGTAACGCCTTTTGATGGCGAGTTGATGATACGTGATACATGTCTTAGATATGAACCAAGTTGACTGCTTACTTTTCGGAGCGAAGACGCCTTCCTCAAGCTGAATGAGACAGCGATCAGCGAATCATAACCGACTGTTTGCGTCATGACTGGAGAGCTATAACTGCTCAATAACCTATTCTACCTACCAGGGTGCCCTTGGAAACAGATAGTAGTCTGGCCAAGTGAATGAGGACCAAAGTGGGAAGACGAACCTCGGTATTTAGAGCACATCAAGCCGAAGTCGGATGTGCTGTTCCGAAAACCGCGTACCTGTGACACAATGCAATCAACGCACATCTGAGGGCGAAAGGCGAATAATAATAATCATAGTAATAATAATAAAAAGTTTTTGTTTTGTTTTCCTATTGATCTCTTGGTTTCTTAGAGAGTTGTGCCTAAAACAGCGTCTTTAATAGATTCATCTGTACTGACCCTGTGCGATGCTGCTCAATAACAGTCTGTTAGTGACAACCTTAATCCAAGTAGTTATTGAAAAGTTTCAATGACGATGAAGTCTGCATAGAGAGCCCTAATGATCTTCGCTGTATAGGAACTTATAAGTTTGAACGAACGAGTGGACATTATTTTCAGAATGCAAAGAGAACTGGCAAGCAAGCTTGTCTGACATTCAGTCCTTCGTCTCTCAACTGCCGCTCTGTTGCAAATAATGAACATCGGTTTACTACTACAGGGTGTTTTTAGTCTCACTACGCTTTCTATGTAAAAAAAAAAAAATTGAAAAATGAAGTAAATGATGTCATCACAAAATGTGCTAAAAAAGGTCAATTAATTAGTTACAATAGTGACTGCAATGATATAACGCTGTTTTTGGTTGGCTGGAATGTACCACTAAAATATTCATTATAACAGGTGTTGGAAATTTCCACCACGGGCTTCAAGACATGACTGTGCACGTCTCTTCATATTGTCAAATACCTTGTTCAACGTGTCTGTTGTTATTTCTTGAATGGTAATTCTGATTGCTTCTTTCAGGTCCTCAATTGTTTGTACATTATTTTTGTAAACGTTTCCTTTCAAGAAACCCCATAGATAATAATCTAATGGATTTAGATCTGGAGAACAAGCAGGCAAAATTCCACGAGATATTATGCGATTTGCGAACATTTCTTCCAAAAAACCATGTGTTACCCTTGCTGTGTGTGTAGTTGCACCATCTTGCTCTAACCACGCTTCTTCAATTTCATGTTCATTCAGCTGTTCTAAAAAAAGGTTACAGAATGTCAGTACTGTACCGATTGGCATTTATAGTGTTAAAGAAAATTGGTCCAATTAAACGTTTTCTACTGACGGCACACCATACCCCAATTTTCGCATCGTGTAGCGGCGCTTCATGAAATGCATTGGGATTAACACTGCTCCAAATACGAATATTTTGCCTATTAACGTATCCAGATAGATGAAACCATACCTCATCAGAGAAGAATGTTAAATCGATAACTGACTTGCCTTCTTCAGCTAAAAATGCTTGAAACCACGTCGAGTAGTTGACTCTGGATTGATTGTCACACTCTTTTGATTCAGACACAACAGAAATCTTGTTCATTCATTCATTCATTTGCATGTCACTTGCGGAACTTTGCCTCCCTAACAGCACCTCTGTAGGCCTCTCGGTTGTGAGCAAGATGGCCTGCTGCTGATGCATCCATTTGCAGATCATCAACGATGTCTTGCAGCCATCTTCCTCTCGGTCTTCCTCTTTCTTTTTTCCATTATGTATCCTTCCAATACGGTCTTCTCCAAATTATCATGACGTTTAATGGGTCCAAAATATTTAAGTTTTATCTGTTTAATCCTCACTACTAGCCAAACTTTTAATATTAAATTCTTGTAGTATAGATATATTTGTTCTTTTTTGTGTCCATGATATTTGAAGAACTCTTCTGTAGCATTTACATTCAAAGGCATTTATGTGTTTCTCAGCTGTTAACAAAACAGGTCTCACAGGCATATGTTGCGATGGGAAAGATGCATGCTCTTAAAAATCTTATTTTTGTAGTTTTGTCTGTTCCTCTCACAGATTCTTTAGTTGTTTTACTTTCTGAAGAGCGATAGATGTCCTCCTGTTAATTTCCCTCATTGTATCTCCATTATTAGTTAGGAGTGATCCAAGATATTCAAAACTCTCCACTTCTTCCAGTTTTTCCTCATTGATACATATATCAGCTGCCTTGTTTGTTTTGTCAGTTGTCATCAATCTAGTTTTCTTCGCATTAAGATAGAGGTTTTGCTCTTCACTATTCTTACGGACTGACATAATTAGCTTTTCCGTTCCTTTTTGTGTTGTGGACAGTAATACTGTGTCATCAGCATATCTAATCTCTGGTATTTCATAACCTCCAATTGTTATGGCATCGTAATATTCTTTGTCTACATTTTGTATGGATGAAAATTTAACCGATGTTTAAGAATTTTGTGCACTGTGCTCAGTGATACGTTCACTTCTTGCGGCATTTTCCTTAAGGACTTTTCAGGATTCTGTTTTGGATATCTAGACATTTTTCTTCAGACACAGCAGGCCTACCAGATCGCGGAGCATCTTCCACAGTTCCCGTATCACGAAACTTATTCAACAAATTTCTAACCGTAGTGCGATGAGGAGGTTGTTTATTAGGAAATTTTGCTATAAATCTTTGAATAACCATCCGTGTGTATCGACCGCCATTTCGAAACAGTTGTTCAACCAAAAAAAAAAAAAATCTTTCTTCCGTTGATAACACCATTCTGTTTTGAGTGCAAAAAATTACTCCAGCAGATGACAACCATTCACTGCATTTTTTCTGTGCAGCACGTTTTTTTATGACGTCATTTTCTTCATTTTTACATAGAAAGTGTAGTGAGACTTTAAAAACACCCTGTAGTATACAGTATTGTAAAACCTGGCGAACTACCATGCGAATCATATGTGACGTTTTAACGGCATGGGAAGGAGGTAAGATGTAAGATACCGTATGTACAAAGAAGATAAGTAACATTTATAATAACAGCATTTTTTGTGTTCAGCTCTTGTGAGGTTACTGATGAGGGTGTCGTTTTATTATCTAGCCTGCGCTTCGGGGATTGAAGAAAACTACGAGAGTTTGTTGTAATTCTCATCATCACCACTTAGATAGAAGAGATGAATGCTCCACCAAGAATACTTTGTAAACGTGATACTTAAGCTATGCCACTTTTCAAATTGTTCCATCGCCATCTCCGCGCCATCAGCTTCTAAGACTCTGAAGTCCGCAGCCACATAGAGATCTCACAAAAGCCATGGTTATAAAATTTGGAAGTAAACATTTTGCTGTTGGCCGTAGTATCGATTAGAGTTGACCATCGACTTACTCCACTTAATCTCTACGGCTCCTGGCGAAGTAGTTCTCTGTCGCACTTCCTCTTCTTGCGCAGTCTATGACCTTTCATTTAATCTCCTCTTATATTGATCTTCCCAGTGCGTTCTTGGTCATCTCACTCTTGTGAGTTCCAGTCTGGAAGTCTTCTAAGACCGTGCTTCAATCAGATTCAACATTTCCTTAGGCTTTCTCTTCATAAAATAGGCTAGCTTGTTATAGATGGTAGTGGAAACATTGTTTAGACATCTGATCTCCAGGAAGGACTTGAGCTGATTGCTGAAAAGTAGAAGTTGTTATGATAGTGGGTTTCAGTCCTGCACATACCGTCTGGAACTCACACCGATGTACGGGGAACGTGTCACTGAATATAGTAAATACTAATAGCTCAACTGTTTAACGTATGGGAAAGATGACGCATTTTAATACACTGACAGATTTAAAACAGTGGGTCCCAAACGTTATCAGGCCGCCGCCTTCTTGCCCTCAAGATAACACCCCTAGCGTTTCCCTAAAACTGTTATCGCCGAGTTGTTCTAATGTCAACTCTTACTCCCTTTTTCATCACTGTCCCTTTGCATCGTCCTAAAGTCCCCTCTTCCCCCCCCCCCCCCGATGGGGGGAGGTGCGAGTGAGGAGTGGATGGTATCGTCCCACTTTGGTAACCGCTGATCTAAAGTTGTTTTTTTTAACTCTGTGTAAAGACCCTGGGGAATGGTTATGAAGAAAAGGCCGCCCCAGTCCACGTCCTATCCATACACAGGCGCGCACGCACATACACACGCACACGACACAAAGCGAATATATAAGAAATCGCTGACAAGCACGTGACGGACGTAGCAAAAGCGGTATTTCATGACAAAATTCTTGAGGTTGTGCCCCTTGCGGATATCCTGTATCGGGCTGCTCTGATCTGAAAGATCTCTTCACTTCAATAGACGCTAATTGTACGGGTCCTAAACAGCTTTTTATCCTGTAATTTTTTTTTTTTACTTACTGCTCAATTCTAAAGAGATGTTAAAGTTAACACTTCCTTTCCTTCATGTGGTATTTTACAGTCTCTGCCATATTTTTGGATGAACCAGTCGAATGCTGGGATACATACCAGGTAAGCTGTTGCCAGCGATACACGAAAACAGAAATATAGTATTAAAATTGCTAATACAACAACTCAGGAAATGCATTATTTGATTTGTCTATAAACAGCATACTCGTGGGTCTAAAAGAAAAGAGATATTTTGTGATTGTTTGCTTAGAAATTGTAAGAAGATATGAAACATTGCTAATAAGAACATGATAAAGCACAGTGTATAATAGCTAGGTTTTCCAGCCAAACCTCACCAAAATGTGCTCTATCTCTTTAAATATACTAACAGCAATGTAAACTGCTCTCTCTCTCTCTCTCTCTCTCTCTCTCTCTCTCTCTCTCTCTTGTTCTTTATCTTGGGGCTAAGATCTCCATGATAATTCTTTGGTATATTTTTTAAAACCGTGATGATAGGTTTCAGAAGCTGAACTGAGGTTTCTTCGAGGTAATATACCTCCTATCTGTATTTTACTATCACTTCCGGTAGGTTATGGTTCCTACCTGTAGTTCACACTCCCTACATGTAGCTTATGCTTCCTACTTGTAGTTTATACTCTCAACTTAAGTTTATAGTCTCAACTTTAGTTTACACTCCCTACTTGTAGCTTATACTTCCCACATTTAGTTTATACTCTCCACTTGTAGTTTATACTCCTGAACTGTAGCCTATGCTTCCTACTTATGGCTTATATTCCCTACTTTTAGCTTATATTCTCTACCTACAGCCTATAAGCTACAAGCTTAAATAAGCTTTAGCTTAATATTTTTTAAATTGGATAATTATTCATTAAATTCTGCTCCCCTACCCTCTAAACTAGTTCACCTAAATTATATCTACTTTACTCTTCACACGTTCATCATCATCATCATGTGCCGTCTTCGGTTAACTCCCTATGTTTACTCCTTATGTATAGCTTATACTCACTACTTATACCGTATACTCCCTACTTATAGCTCATATTTTCTTATTATACCTTATACTCTTTACGTGTAGCTTATACTCCCTACGTATAGCTTATACTCACTACTTATAGCTTATACTCCCTACATGTAGCTTATACTCCCTACTTATAGCTTATACTCTCTAGTTGCAGTTTATGTTCCCTACTTGCAGCCTATGTTCTCCAACAAGCTTACACTATTTATCTCCGTCTTACGGCCTCTTTGGCGACTACAACATACGAAAGCTGCAGCAATGTTAGGACTGGGAAATACTATAACAATTCGCTATTATATACTGACTGCTTGGTTCCACTTCATGGAACACGGCAATACCCTACCTCTCCTCTCACTAAACCACCACATTGTAACATATCAGTCAGAACTACGGCATTCCTGTTTGGTGATTTTTTTTTTTCATTTTTCTTTTCTTTTCTTTTTCTCTTCTTTCATTTCCCGCTGTGATTTGCCTGTTAGTTTGTTATTATAGTACTAAGAAGCCTGGACTTTCAATAAGACATTTATTCAAATGTGGATATATGGAAGAATATGGCGTATTCTGTGGACAGAAAAGAAAACAAACAAAAAGTGCTAAACCAGCTAGAAATGAAAAATATTGAAAATCATAAAAACAAGACAACTAAGGTATTCTGGGCACGTCTAGAGGCATAATACTATATTTAGGACCCTTCCTGAGGGCAAGATCGAAAGGGTGGGAAGAAGAGAACGACAACGACATAGATGGCCGGAGAACATGGAGAGATGGACAGGAACTAGCCTGACCGAGTGCACTAAGAAGAACATGGAGAGATGGACAGGAACTAGCCTGACCGAGTGCACTACGAAGAACATGGAGAGATGGACAGGAACTAGCCTGGTCCAGTGCACTACGAAGAACATGGAGAGATGGACAGGAACTAGCCTGACCGAGTGCACTACGAAGAACATGTAGAGATGGACAGGAACTAGCCTGGCCCAGTGCACTACGAAGGCTAGGAAAAAAATAGAGCAGACTGGAGAACCTTTGCAGCCAACCTTCCCTGAGGAGAAAGAGATGGTGGTGGCGGTGTTGGTGGTGATGATGATGATGATAGCAGCATTAGTTTAATATTTTTTTTCAACTGGATAATCACTCATTAAATTCTGCTCCCGTAGCCTCTAAACTAGTTCACTTAAATTATATCTACTTTACTCCTCACACTTTCATCATCATCATCATCATCATCATCATCATCATGATGTGCCGTCTTCGGTTAAAAAACAAAAGTTGGCGGTATTAAATCTCCAGTTTCCTTGCTCCCTGGCCGTGATGGTGGACTCATCTAGGCGGTATATCGTCCGTTCTCGGGTGTTATCTTCCATGTCTACATCTCTGTCCACCTCTCTACATCTCTGTCCATCTCTCGCTCTTTTTTTCCTTCCACCCCTCTACATCTCTGTCCAACTCTCGCTCTTTTTTTCCTTCCACCTCTCTACATCTCTGTCCAACTCTCGCTCTTTTTTTCCTTCCACCTCTCTACATCTCTGTCCAACTCTCGCTCTTTTTTTCCTTCCACCTCTCTACATCTCTGTCCAACTCTCGCTCTTTTTTTCCTTCCACCTCTCTACATCTCTGTCCAACTCTCGCTCTTTTTTTCCTTCCACCTCTCTACATCTCTGTACACCTCCCGCTCTTTTTTTCCTCCCACCCCTCTACATCTCTGTCCACCTCTCGCTCTTTTTTTCCTCCCACCCCTCTACATCTCTGTCCACCTCTCGCTCTTTTTTTCCTCTCACCCCTCTACATCTCTGTCCACCTCTCGCTCTTTTTTTCCTCCACTTTTCCTTCCAGTACTGTCGTGGTATATCATTATTTGTATAGTTGTGGCCAGAGTAATGTGTTTTCTTTATTCCTATGTCCTTGAGACGTTTAAGTTGCATTTGTACTTGTTCTAACATCTGTGTATTGATTTTGTTTTGTTTTGTTTTATTTTTTCATTTTCACACTTTGCTGTGGCAGAGCTTCTGTCGTTTCCAGCCACACAGCATTCACTTCATTCTTATGTAGCCTACCAAAACTAACGCCTCCTTTACGACGTATCGAGCTGTCAGACTGCGGTTGGCAAAAACAATTTGAAATTCTACGACTTTCAAAGCGCGAATAAGCAAAACAAAATTAACGACAAGAAACGGCGTTCTTAAGAAACGGCAGAATGAATGGGGAACACAGGGCATACATCTTTGTCAAGGTGATAAGTCTTCATATTTTGTGACATGCGCACTGACCTTGGTAATAAATCATCATGGCTGACATCCTTCAGCGCCGCTTAAAGCCAATTTTCGTTGGCGGGGCTTGAAGTTTTATTTCGATCAGTTTGATTTGTTCTTCAGGCGTAGGAAGAATTTTAATGCTTTGTTCCTGTTGCTGTTTTTCTTCCTATTCATCATCATCATTATCTAAACTTGTTTTTAAATATTCATTCCTCTTGTATTATTTTTACATAGATTTTACATATATTTCTAGACTTTTCCATGTCCTTGTAACATTCACTTTCTGCAAAATCGTTTTGTTTGCCTTTTTTTTCTTTCTTTTATTTTCTGTTTTTTTTTTTTTTTGCTATTTCTTCATTTTATTTCTTTAATTGTATTATGATTTTGCGACAAGGAGGAAATACCCCGCTACCTGTTCACATATTTCACATGCTATTTGCATTTTTTTAAGGGTTGTCAAAATACAGCTTGTTGTTTCTTCCACAATGTAGATCTTGTTTCTTCCACCATGTAGACCTTGTTTCTTCCGTGATGTAAACTTTGTTTATTCGGCGGTGTAAATGCTGTTTCTTCCACCACGTAAATATTGTTTACTCGGCGGTGTAAACTTTTTTTTTTTTTACTTTCACGGTGTAAAAGCTGTTTCTTCCACAATGTAAACGTTTATTTCACGATGGAAACGTTGTCTATTCCACAATGTAAACTTTTTCTCAAAGATGTAAAAGTCGTTTTTTCCGCAATGTAAACTATCCAAAAGTCGGTTTTATTCCGCCACTATCTGAAGCGCATGAATGATACTTCAAATGGTTTACTTCGCATATAATAGCACTACATAATAATAATTTTATTGCTATACTGAAATACTGTTCGCTGTGTGCAATGTCTACAACAAACACAAACATCTAAGCAAATATTAAGATCATATCATATAAGCAAACATGAAGACCATATTTCAAATGCGCAGTGATCTTCATAATATGATGTATGTGGATCTTC
The DNA here is from genome assembly GCA_009760885.1 of Achatina immaculata. Lineage (NCBI taxonomy): Eukaryota > Metazoa > Mollusca > Gastropoda > Stylommatophora > Achatinidae > Lissachatina > Lissachatina immaculata. The sequence goes on along the minus strand of CM019691.1, from coordinate 23,780,559 downwards.
TTTGATGATCTGAGGAATTGTGTTGTTTCGCTGTCTACAACAGAGAGTTTCCTGCTTACATGCTATGCCGGATAGCCTTGGCGATCATGTTTCTCCATTTTGCACGATCCTTGGTATTTCTGACCAATTCAAATGCTTTTAATTTTCTATGCTACTTGGTCGGAGGAACTGAGTTACTTTCTCTTGGCTTTCCCACTTGGTCTGAGGAACTGAGTTACTTTCTCTTGGCTTTCCCACTTGGTCGGAGGAACTGAGTTACTTTCTCTTGGCTTTCCTTTCTTTCTCCTTCCTTTGAATTGCCCTGTCATTACCAAGTTATCTAACTTCTGTCCTCTCATGACATGTCCAAGAGATTTTGACTGTCTTCTTCATACAGTTTTAACTAGTTTCCATTGTTCTGAAACTTTTTTGAGGACCTCTTAGTTTGTTCTTCTTTCCGTCTGCCCACGGTATTTGTTGCATCTTTTTTTGTTACCTTCATTTTCTTTGTCTGTTAAGTCTCCAAATTTCAGAACCATACAGCAGTATTGACTCTAAATATCGCTATTAATATTCTTTTACTCACTTCTAGGGATCCTTCTTATTTTATTTATTTATTTATTTTTGGGCATCTTCTTCAATATGTAGCAACTAATTTATTTAATATGTTTTTTTTTATCTGATGCTCTAACCTCAGTAGAAACTTGACAAAAAGAAGGGCAACTTTTGATGAAACTGTTGACGATTATATTACCCTCAAACCTAGCAGAAAACATTTCAGTAGCTAAACAACTTTTTTCCTGATAGACAGCAGAGGATGCTAGAAGAAGCCAGGGAAAAATAAGCTATAAAGACCCATTTTGCTAGGGTGATAACTAGCTAGGCCGAAAGGAAATAAGATGGGCGCCAGCCGTAAGTGGCATACGGCCAGGATCATGGTCCCGTCTGAAGGTAATGTATTTCAGAAAGCCCAGGGGCAAGGTTTTTAAGATGGCTATTACCCTTGAGAGATGAGCTGACCCAGGTCTGACCTTTTCCATTTATTGACACTCCAGTCAGCTAAGATGCCAAGATATGGTGCCTACTGGTGAGCACCAGGGCTTCTGATGACCTGCGTGATAATTGTCTTTGTCTGAGCACAAAGCTAAAGTTCAATGACGGCAGTGTTGTGCAAGAGCAGTTTGTCGGGTAACACTTGGTAATGTTTTGTAGATGATTCTCTATGTTTAATTTAATTGTGTTATAGTATTTGAAAACAACCAGTCTCATGGGTGATCAGGAAAAGGAGATGGACATATGTTGATCACACGATGAGAAGAAACAGTCAGAGAATCACAAAACAAGCTGTCAATTGGAACACAACACGCTGAAGAAAAAGAGGCAGACCGCGTGAAAGTCTGAAGAGGACATTGTTAAGAGAGGCCAAATTAATAGGCATAAAATCCCTTGATGAGGCTGAAAGACTCGCTGAAGACAGGAGAAATTGGCGAACTACCTTGCGAGCCCTATGTGACGTTTAACGGCACGGGAAGGATATAAGATATAAGAAGATTTGAAAACCCACCAAGAACACAATGCTCATTTTCCAAGTGTGAAAGTTGTGGGATTTGCTTTTCAGCTCCGTGAAGGAGGGAGAAATGCTTTCCAACTAACAGTTTCAAAACATTGTTGAGTATTGCTCAAAGGCAGTCTTGTTTTATTATTATTATTAATACATACAGTTCTCTCTCTCTCTCTCTCTCTCTCTATATATATATATATATTATATATATATATATATATATGGCAGCAAAGACGCTGTCTCATTTAGCAGTCCGCGGCCCACAGCTGACATGGGTTGACGAACCGTAACTGACCAAGATCCTGTGCCGTTGGTATCCCCAGAAACAGACCTGGCCTGACTAACGGGGCAGGGATCGCCATAGTCCTCATGGTGGTGGATTCTGGTGAAGAAGTACTTCACACCACCTGCTTTTTATCTCCACACAGAGACTGGAAAATTAGCCTTCGTAACCCCCTCCCACTTCGACACACTGAATCCCTTATATATATACTCCTATATATGTATATACTCCTATATTGTATATACTCCTATATATATATACTCCTATCTATGTATATACTCAATGCACCAAATCTCATAATATTTTTGACGCTCCAAGATCGTAATCATTTTCATCCGTCCAATTTCGAGATTTCTCTATCTGTTCCGAAACACTAGTCTTTTTTAACGGAGATGGGGCCGTTGGCCCCCATACCCCAACCCCCAACCTGGAGAAAATCATGAAGAGAGCATCTATATCAGATGGAAAGAATATTTTGAAAAACGACTAAACTGTGGAGAGCCTATACGCACATTACCATGCGAAGAAATACATACTTGTGAACCTGAAATAGAAGAACCAGACTTAGAACTCATCTACAGTATCATGCTTCTACGAAACAACAAAGCAACAGGTTCAGATAGAATTGCTGCAGAATTGATTAAGGAATGAGTAGTAAATCTACCTGAAAAGATATGTGCACTAATACAACAAATACGGAGAGAAGAAAAACTCTCAAGTGGATGGAGAGAATCATTACTTGTCCTAGAATTTTTAAAAAAAGGCGATTAGGGCAAGTGTGAAAACTACAGAGGAATATTCTTACTACGGACAAGCACAAAATACTATCTATTATACTTTTAAATAGATTAAAACCACACAGCGAGAACATACTGGGAGACTATAAAGAAGGTTTTAGGAAGAATAGGTCAACCTTAGACCAAATATTTTATCTTTTTATTTTATTTTATTTTCTAAGAGCAGAAAAGTACTGGGAATATTGAAGAGAAGTACATAATACCTTCATTGACTTCAGGAAAGCTTATGACAGCATAGATAGGAACAGCTTATTGAACATTATGAAAGAATTTGAGATACCTAATAAATTACTAAATTTGACCAGAATATGTATGGAGGATGAGGACATCGACAGCAGACTTACTAGTGCAAACCAGACTTTTGCAGTGCTGCAGACTATATAGAAATCTAAACAACTAAGCATCAGGACGAAAATCAGGATATTTAAGAGCAATATTCCAAGTGTACTACTCTATGGAAGTGAATGCTGGAAAATCACCAAAACCATAGAAAACAAGTTGAATTCTTTCCAGATTAAATGTTTACAAAGAATTAAAAGACTATTTTGGCCAAACACCATAAGAAATGACATCTTGTTGGCAGAAATGCAGATGAAGCCACTGACAACAATTATTGAGGAAAGACGCTGGCGATGGTTGAGACATGTACTCCGAATGACTGACAACTCACCACCAAAAATAGCACTAAGATGGACACCACAGGGGAACAGAAGTAAGGGTAGACCAAAGGAGACATGGAGAAGAACAACAGAGAGGATGTTGAGCAATAGAGAGTTCACCTGGCAAGAGAGAAAAAAAAGCAAAGGACAGCCGTTTGTGGAAAACCCTTGATGAAGCCCCATGTGCCTTGGGGACATAAGTTTCAGAGAGAGAGAGAGAGAGAGAGAGAAAGAGAGAGAGAGATGCATGGAGGATGCACAAATATATAATATATATATATATATATATATATATATATATATATATATATATATATATATACGGGAAGAAAGTCAGAACCCTTGTAAATAAAAACTGGTTTAAAACAAGGCGATACATTATCTCCATTACTATTTTCAACCTAGTACTAGAAAAGGTAATCAGAAAAGTGAAAGAATAAAGCAGTACAGAAGAACAAGCTAGAATACAAGTATACACTGATGACATCGACCTAATGTGGGAAACTATGCAAGAAGTCATCAATACCTGCATACACTTGAGAGATGTGGCACTAAAAGTGGGCTTGACCATTAACCAAGATACGATAGAGTATATAGAGATATCAAGAGACCATAGGCAGAATGATCAAGATTATATAAATGTTGGAGAGATGATTATTAGGAGAGCAGAAACATGCAAATATTTAGGAACAACATTCAACAGAAAGAACAGTAAGCGATGACATTAAAAGCAGAGTACATATAGGGAATAAAATATATTTTTTCTTGCAACACCTGTTAAAATTCAAAATCCTGTCCCAGAACATCAAAATAACAATGTACAAAACTATAATAAGACCAGCTGTCACGTATGGATCAGAAACGTGGAGTACAACAAAGAAAGATGAGCAACAACTGCAGATCTTTGAGAGCAAGAACCTAAGAAGAATCTTTGGGCCAGTAAAGGGTACCAACAATAGAGAATGGAGAGCTAGAAAGAACACTGAATTAAACAGCTTATTTAAATCCCAACGATTTTTAAATGTCTTGAAACTAAACAGACTACGCTGGCTGGGACATGTAGAAAGAGTGGAAGAGAGCAGACAAACGAAAATTATGTGTGCACAAGAGATGGGGGAAACAAGACCAAGGGGTAGACCAAGACAGAGATGGAAAAAGAGCATAGAAGAGGATATAAAAGAAACTGGTGTCACCAACTAGAGAGAGAAAATCAGGAATAGAGAGGAATGGAGGCCAACTTTATCTGGAGTAATGACCCTTAATGGCCCGGAAAGCTGAAGAATTATATATATATATATATATATATTATATATATATATATATATATATATATATATATATATATATATACGGGAAGAAAGTCAGAACCCTTGTAAATAAAAACTGGTTTAAAACAAGGCGATACATTATCTCCATTACTATTTTCAACCTAGTACTAGAAAAGGTAATCAGAAAAGTGAAAGAATAAAGCAGTACAGAAGAACAAGCTAGAATACAAGTATACGCTGATGACATCGACCTAATGTGGGAAACTATGCAAGAAGTCATCAATACCTGCATACACTTGAGAGATGTGGCACTAAAAGTGGGCTTGACCATTAACCAAGATACGATAGAGTATATAGAGATATCAAGAGACCATAGGCAGAATGATCAAGATTATATAAATGTTGGAGAGATGATTATTAGGAGAGCAGAAACATGCAAATATTTAGGAACAACATTCAACAGAAACAACAGTAAGCGATGACATTAAAAGCAGAGTACATATAGGGAATAAAATATATTTTTTCTTGCAACACCTGTTAAAATTCAAAATCCTGTCCCAGAACATCAAAATAACAATGTACAAAACTATAATAAGACCAGCTGTCACGTATGGATCAGAAACGTGGAGTACAACAAAGAAAGATGAGCAACAACTGCAGATCTTTGAGAGCAAGAACCTAAGAAGAATCTTTGGGCCAGTAAAGGGTGCCAACAATAGAGAATGGAGAGCTAGAAAGAACACTGAATTAAACAGCTTATTTAAATCCCAACGATTTTTAAATGTCTTGAAACTAAACAGACTACGCTGGCTGGGACATGTAGAAAGAGTGGAAGAGAGCAGACAAACGAAAATTATGTGTGCACAAGAGATGGGGGAAACAAGACCAAGGGGGTAGACCAAGACAGAGATGGAAAAAGAGCATAGAAGAGGATATAAAAGAAACTGGTGTCACCAACTAGAGAGAGAAAATCAGGAATAGAGAGGAATGGAGGCCAACTTTATCTGGAGTAATGACCCTTAATGGCCCGGAAAGCTGAAGAATTATATATATATATATATATATATATATATATATATATATATAAAACATTCCTCATGTCACATGTTTAGTAGGTATGCGATGTTTCAGAGACCTTCTCTGTGCTGAAGAAGGATATGTCTTGAACACTGATGTGTGAGATTAGCATCAATGCATTGATTTTGTTGTAAAAATGTCTAATGCGCATTTCTGTCTTGGATGACTAGTACTATCTGTGTGCAGAGAATGGGCCCTGTTCTTTTACCTAGACCAGTGCTCCTTGATTTTACTTACTTCCCCTGAATTTTAATCCAGGACGCGGTCATATAAAGCCAGGGATTCCCAGCCTGGGATTTCAGACTTTAATTTGTCTAATATCAGGTTATTAGCGGCTGGGTTGTTATTCTATGTGGGTCATACCGAAAGTCGTGAGCAAACATTTTTTTAAAAATCAGAATTTATAGACAGAGAAAATATAAATGTAACATCTTAATCTGCATCCTTTGCACTTCTTGTAGAGGTCACATGACGTCACCATCATGTGTCACGTGACCGCGCGGAGCAGAAACAAAATGGTGGGTGCTGAAGTTTCGTTTCGTCAACGTGCTATTATTATTGAGTTTCTCGTTAAAGAGGAAATCTCCGTTGCTGAAATTCACCAAAGACTTCAACTTGCTTATGGCCATTGTGTGTATGGGTGCTAGCAGTGTTAGGAGATGGGTGAAACAGCGGTCGCCCTCGAACTGCCTCCACTGAACGCAACGTGGAAAGGGTTTAAGACACCATTAAAGAAGACAGACGTGTCACAGTACCTGAAATCGCTGTAAACCTTGGAATATTACACAATGCAGTACAGGAAATGATTGAAATCTAGGCTACAGAAAGGTTTGTGCCCTCTGGGTCCAACGTTTGTTGACTGAAGATCACAAAGCTGTGAGGAAAAATCATTTCTCAACTGAGGAAATTCAGAAAATAGGTTTGGTAATTCTTCCACACCCTGCCTATAGCCCCGACCTAGCACCCAGTGATTACCATCTTTTCGGTTTTGTGAAAGAACAAATGGGAGGCCATCACTACGACATAAGAGAGAACGTCCAGAAAGCAGTGCGTCTGTGACTTCGGTCAGCTGGAACGGAAATCTACCGGGATACACTTGAGAGATGTGGCACTAAAAGTGGGCTTGACCATTAACCAAGATACGATAGAGTATATAGAGATATCAAGAGACCATAGGCAGAATGATCAAGATTATATAAATGTTGGAGAGATGATTATTAGGAGAGCAGAAACATGCAAATATTTAGGAACAACATTCAACAGAAAGAACAGTAAGCGATGACATTAAAAGCAGAGTACATATAGGGAATAAAATATATTTTTTCTTGCAACACCTGTTAAAATTCAAAATCCTGTCCCAGAACATCAAAATAACAATGTACAAAACTATAATAAGACCAGCTGTCACGTATGGATCAGAAACGTGGAGTACAACAAAGAAAGATGAGCAACAACTGCAGATCTTTGAGAGCAAGAACCTAAGAAGAATCTTTGGGCCAGTAAAGGGTACCAACAATAGAGAATGGAGAGCTAGAAAGAACACTGAATTAAACAGCTTATTTAAATCCCAACGATTTTTAAATGTCTTGAAACTAAACAGACTACGCTGGCTGGGACATGTAGAAAGAGTGGAAGAGAGCAGACAAACGAAAATTATGTGTGCACAAGAGATGGGGGGAAACAAGACCAAGGGGGTAGACCAAGACAGAGATGGAAAAAGAGCATAGAAGAGGATATAAAAGAAACTGGTGTCACCAACTAGAGAGAGAAAATCAGGAATAGAGAGGAATGGAGGCCAACTTTATCTGGAGTAATGACCCTTAATGGCCCGGAAAGCTGAAGAATTATATATATATATATATATATATATATATATATATATATATATATATATATATATATATATATATATAAAACATTCCTCATGTCACATGTTTAGTAGGTATGCGATGTTTCAGAGACCTTCTCTGTGCTAAAGAAGGATATGTCTTGAACACTGATGTGTGAGATTAGCATCAATGCATTGATTTTGTTGTAAAAATGTCTAATGCGCATTTCTGTCTTGGATGACTAGTACTATCTGTGTGCAGAGAATGGGCCCTGTTCTTTTACCCAGACCAGTGCTCCTTGATTTTACTTACTTCCCCTGAATTTTAATCCAGGACGCGGTCATATAAAGCCAGGGATTCCCAGCCTGGGATTTCAGACTTTAATTTGTCTAATATCAGGTTATTAGCGGCTGGGTTGTTATTCTATGTGGGTCATACCGAAAGTCGTGAGCAAACATTTTTTTAAAAATCAGAATTTATAGACAGAGAAAATATAAATGTAACATCTTAATCTGCATCCTTTGCACTTCTTGTAGAGGTCACATGACGTCACCATCATGTGTCACGTGACCGCGCGGAGCAGAAACAAAATGGTGGGTGCTGAAGTTTCGTTTCGTCAACGTGCTATTATTATTGAGTTTCTCGTTAAAGAGGAAATCTCCGTTGCTGAAATTCACCAAAGACTTCAACTTGCTTATGGCCATTGTGTGTATGGGTGCTAGCAGTGTTAGGAGATGGGTGAAACAGCGGTCGCCCTCGAACTGCCTCCACTGAACGCAACGTGGAAAGGGTTTAAGACACCATTAAAGAAGACAGACGTGTCACAGTACCTGAAATCGCTGTAAACCTTGGAATATTACACAATGCAGTACAGGAAATGATTGAAATCTAGGCTACAGAAAGGTTTGTGCCCTCTGGGTCCAACGTTTGTTGACTGAAGATCACAAAGCTGTGAGGAAAAATCATTTCTCAACTGAGGAAATTCAGAAAATAGGTTTGGTAATTCTTCCACACCCTGCCTATAGCCCCGACCTAGCACCCAGTGATTACCATCTTTTCGGTTTTGTGAAAGAACAAATGGGAGGCCATCACTACGACATAAGAGAGAACGTCCAGAAAGCAGTGCGTCTGTGACTTCGGTCAGCTGGAACGGAAATCTACCGGGAGGGTATTTTCAAACCTGCAGAGCGATGAGGAAAATATGTGCAGAGAAATGGAGGCTATGTTGAAAAGTGAAGAAAAGGATGCAGATTAAGCTGATACATTTATATTTTCTCTATCTATAAATTTTGATTTTTAAAACATTTGTGTTCAGTACTTTCGGTATGACCCTCTCAGTACTGAGTACCATCTATTGAATAAAGATAATCAAGGGTGTATGGCGTTGCGATATTACATATAAGATAATGGTCCACAATCATATCGGTATATGCTGGAAAAGTAATCGATGATCAGACAAAAGGTTCGGAACCAAAGATATAAGCTATTTCATTCATTCATTCATTTCCATGTCCCTTGCGGAACTTTGCCTCCCTAACAGCACTCCTGTAGGCCTCTCGGTTGTAAGCAAGACACCCTGCTGCTGTGCATCCATCTGCAGATCATCAGCGATGTGTTGCAGCCATCTTCCCCTTGGTCTTCCTCACTTTCTTTTTCCCGTTATGTACCCTTCCAAGTCGGTTTTCTCTAAATTATCATGACGTTTAATGTGTCCAAAATATTTAAGTTTTCTCTGTTTAATCATCTTTACTAGCTAGCCTTCTTCAATATTAAGTTCTTGTAGTATGGATATATTTGTTCTTTTTTGTGTCCATGATATTTATGTTCCTGTTTTAAAACGTTTAAAACATTTTTTGTTTGTTTCTAGCTCACGTTGTATAGAGTTTAATTTTATTTTTCAGTTAAGAGTTTTATTTCTCATGATCTTTAAACTGCTGATTTTACTGAAGTTAAAATGTACATGTAGATTATACCCAGAATGGAATTCGATTATGAATCTGAAATATTTGTTTGTGATTTTTTTGTTTTCTTTTTTTTTAAAAATCTCACTTATAATACGCTGATCTAACTATCTGTCTGTCTGTTTGTCTGTCTCTCTGTCTGTCTATGAAATGAAGTTTATGAGTCTCTAATGTACTAATTTCTAATTTAAAAGAAATAGCAAAGAGTGTCCGAGACGTAGTATTCGTGTTAAAGCAAGAAACCACATAACTCAAGGTTCACCAGAATACTCCTTTAATATTTACGATCTGTTAGTTAGAAAGCTGTACTGTTGTGGCTTTTAAATATATGAACGTTTAAATGAAAGTTTATGTGGCACATGTTTTTTAAATAGCTTTTTCTTCACGTCTTTTGTGACTATCTGCTCGCCTACTTGTGAAATTAACATCTACGTCTACATGGGAAGATACAGTTGCTTAGTTTGGAAACCACTGCCCTAAAAATTCTAAAGAATAAATAAATAAATAAATAAAATTCTGCTACTTTCAAAGATTGGCATCACAGTCTTCTCACAACAGATCATGGTATAAAGCTTAAAGTTACAGAAACTTTAAAACATTTTTTTAATGTTTTATAAAATTATACGTATAAATATGTTTTTTTTCTTGTTCTTATAATAATAAGAAAAGGCAACACATATTAGATTAGTTTGTTATGAGAAAATAACCCTAACAACAGGAAAAGATAAAACGAGGAGAAAGGTATAAGGCTCGTATTTCAAAGACCTTGGACACATAAAAGTGCGTTGTGTTCAGTCTCATTTACCTTCCCATTCTTCTCTGGCACCCATATTTAGAGACTAGGTGAACCCCGGGGTCTATTTTGGTTGTGGTGATGCCAGAAATAATCTCTGCTGCTGGGACTTGAACCCGGTACCGCCGGATTAGTAGACTGAGCACTCAGCCAACCTGGCTGAGGGGGAGAGAGAGAGACAGAGAAAGACAGAGAAAGAGACATAGACAGAGAGAGAATTCTGTGAAAGGCGCATGAATGTGATCACGTTAGAAGCCGAAGATTACTCACTCTTGTTCTCAGCGACTTTCAGTACAAGATTGGCGGGGCCAGATCTGTTATTCCAACCAAAAGTAAACACAGAAGTTAAATTAGATTCCCTCCGCCAAACTCCAGGCACAAATTAAACATAAATTATACGTCAGTATTAATTACAAGCCCGTGTGTGGGCCGGGCCGTGTGTGTGTGGGCATTTTCTCTGCCTGCATCTCGCTGTGTCCCTCCCTCCCTCTGTCTGTCTGGATAAATATTTGCAAAGCTTTGTTCCAATCAGATTACCATTGATCTATCCAGCTTTGTGCATGTCCTTGTCCGCCCAAGTGGGTGGTTGTCAATGTGAAACCCGGTTAAGTGAAAAGGAGATCGTTTCACATCATTTAATTGCTCTCATTCGGTTTTTTTTCTATGACAAGCAGTAATATTCATACCACAGCTACAGTGCCTTTCACTCATAACCATCGTTAATATTTCCACAGGTTCATTTAAGTCACCATTTTCAGCAATACACATACACGTACGCACGCATACACAGGGTGTTCCATGAGTAACTGTGCACTAACCCATTATCGATTCCGGTATCGTAGTGATATTTTAATGTCTGTGGTATCTAGTCACATCTACCTGTCGCAGTTTTAAAGATATCACTACGATACCGCAATCGATACTGGGTTAGATATTTTCCGAACGCACGATATATATATATATATATATAGGCACTAACACCACACCCCTATGTGCCTCTAAGGCATGTGAGGATTACCTTTACCTTTTACCTATATATATTTACGGATAGCCTATCTTCACCGGCTAGCAAAATAGGAACAAAATAATGAAAATTCCCCTTAATCAAAATGGAAAAATACACATAGAAGGGACAGGTAATGAAGAAGTCAATCAATTTGCATACCTTGCAGCTACATAGTCCAGGATGGTGACACCAGAAAGGAAGTTAGAATCAGAATTGCAAAAGCAGCATTGATCTTCAAGAATCTTGAGAAAATATGGAATTCAAAGTTATAAGCACAAAAACCAAGTTAAGACTATTCAATTCAAATGTAATATCGACCCTCATTTATGCATGCGAAAGCTGGAAGACAACTAAAGAAACAGAAAAGAAATTAGACTCTTTTGAAAACAAATGCCTAAGGAAAATACTCGGCATCAAGTGGAACGAATTCAAGAGCAATGTAGAGATAAGACAGATGACTGAACAACAACCAGTCTCATGGGTGATCAGGAAAAGGAGATGGACATATGTTGGTCACTTGATGAGAAGAAATGATCAGAGAATCCCAAAACAACCTATCAAGTGGAACACAACAGGCCAAGGAAAAAGAGGCAGACCGCGTGAAACTCTGAAGAGGACATAGTTAAGAGAGGCCAAATTAACAGGAGTAAAATCCCTTGATGAGGTTGAAAGACTCGCTGAAGACAGGAGAAATTGGCGAACTACTTTGCGAGCCCTATGTGACGTTTAACGGCACAGGAAGGATATAAGATTATATATATATATATATATATATATATATATATATATATATATATAAGCCTTTGACAGTGTCAACAGGACTGCACTGTGGAAAATTCTAAGATGGCGCGGCCTCCCCCATAAGATAGTTAATGTAATCAAAGCCCTATACGAGGTTTTTCAGTGCAAAGTGATCTCCGGAGAACATACCTCCAGCAGCTTTAGGATACAAGCAGGAGTGAAGCAGGGATGTGTACTATCGCCAACATTATTTATCTTGGCAGTAGACTGGTTAATGAAGGAGGCAACATCAGACAAACGCAGAGGATTACAATGGACCCTCGACACAATGCTGGAGGACTTTGACTTTGCGGACGACATTTGTCTATTATCAAGCAGCCACAAATATATGCAAGATAAAATAAACAAGCTAACTCAGAATACAAACAACATAGGATTAAAGTTCAACGTAGGAAAGACAAAGTTAATAAAGCAAAATATAAACACCAGAAATGTACTCAGAGTAGATAGCAAGTTAGTGGAGGAGGTCAACGAATTTGTATATCTTGGCAGTAAAGTAGTAGAAAATGGAGACAACACATAGGACATCAACAGCAGACTTACTAGAGCAAACCAGGCTTTTGCAATACTGCAGACTATATGGAAATCTAAAAAAAAAATTAACCGTGAATACGAAACTCAGGATATTTAAGAGTAATGTTCCAAATATATTACTCTATGGAAGTGAATGCTGGAAAATCACCAAAACCATAGAAAACAATCTGAATTCTTTCCAGACTAAATGTTTACGAAGAATTAGAAAAATGTTTTGGCCAAACACCGTAAGAAATAACATCTTGTTGGCAGAAATGCAGATGAAGCCACTTACAGCAATTATTGAGGAAAGACGCTGGCGATGGTTGAGACATGTGCTCCGAATGACTGATAACTCACTATCAAGAATAGCACTAAGGTGAACACAACAGGGGAACAGAAGTAAGGGTAGACCAAAGAGATATGGAGATATGGAGAAGAACAACAGAGAGGATGTTGAGCAAAAGAGGAATTACCTGGACAAGAGAGGAAAAAAAGCAAAGGACGGGCGTTTGTGGAAAAGCCTTTCCGAAGCTCCATGTTAAAGTATATATATATATATATATATATATATATATATATATATATATATATATATACTTTCTCCATACCATTACAGCCCAGGCACATTACAGTTTCCACTGCCAATGCTACTCCTACTAATGCTTCTTCAGCTACTGCACAACTTTAACACCATCGCCTTTGCTAGACTAGCTTCAGCTTTTCTCTGCTGCTATTTCTACTGCGGCCATTATCTCAGTTGCTACAATCTTTGTCGACGCGACTGCTTAGGCTAGAGTTTCCAGTTTTCGCAGGCCGCGACACTTCTGACAGCCTTTCAGTGGTAAATTCGTGAGAAAAGTCGCAGAGAAAATTTTAATGGGAAACAAAGGGGACCACGAAAAGAAACAGGCTGAGAAACCGTGAGCTAGTGTCTATTAAAAAAATGCATTTCACACTTTCTTCGTCTACTTACATAGTAGAGTATAAGATACAGACACGGTATCTTCATGATAAAACAGTTTTCCGGATGTCCTTGGGATTTCCTTGTTTCTATTACTTGAGGATGTAAGGACTCCCTTATTTTTCTTCGCTTTCAACTTTTCTTTCCTTAAGATCCCATTATCACCCTGGATTTTTCCTTCTTTATCTTTTATCTATTATAGAAAAGATTCCATTTTTTTTCTTGTCTTCAGATTTTCATTTCCTGCTGTCCTCTAATCTCTCTCTAGGCTTTCATTCTTCCAATTAAAAGAGAAAATAGGTTCATCATATGTTTCTCCTTGACTATCACATTTTACTTTCTTACAGTTTTATCTGTTTTCCTTATTTACGTTGGCCAAAGAGTCATCTGCTTTAAAGCAATTTACGAGGAATTTGTTTCACTCGTAAAGTAAGAGAACACAGTTTTTGTAGGATTAGACCTCGAAAAAATCATAGACAAAGCACTTTAGTGAGACGTGAGAGAAAGAAAAATCACCAGAGAATTACCTGGGATTCGAACACGGACTCTGGTAGGACGAGCACCCGTGTAGCCATGAGAGAACAGCGTACTAACCAATTTTGCCAACTGCCACCCACAAAAAGGTGTTTATTGGCATAGTCATTAGTAACTGTTCAGTAGACACGAGGGATCGTGACACCCGGAAAGAAACGAGGTCGTGACACAGGAATTCCGTAGCTTAGATTCAGTCTCTCTAGCAGGTACCAATTTTTAGACAAAGATACACAGGGTCTCCTGCCATATCTGGTGCATACTTTAACAACAATAACAAACGAACGAATACTTATTACACTAGGATCGCCTAGGTCGGTGATCTTTATTTATCATTGTTTCACTGTTGATTCCTGTCGCATGGATAATTATATAATTTATACGCAGGAAGGAAAGTTTCTGTTGGAGAGAGTGAAACAGTAACACGACTCCTCAGATAGTTAGAGAAAAATATATCTCTCTCGTTCGTTTTGAAGCAAGCGTTTTGGTCATTTAAGCTTCTGACGCTCTAAGAGGATGTGGCCCCCTGGGCCATGATTCTAAGAGGTCCGTGAGTTGCTGGTTTATAACGGTTTCATGAGACTGAAAATAGAATTATTAAACCTCTCAGCGCTCCGCTGACTGCGTGAGAGTTACCAACCTTTGTCTAAGTTTGTTACTGTCCCAGGCAACAGATTTATGCAGATCTTATGGGCGTCGCGCTTTGAAAACGTCCGAAGTGATCACACATGTCTTAGTTCCAAGATTTCAAAACCACACGGACATTCTTTTGGTCGTTCTCTCAGGCATCGACTCCAGTCTCTCTCACAAATGCGGTAGTTCTTCTCAGGTTTTCGGCATCACCATAGAGCTTCTCTTGTAGGGGGCTAGGGTTTGAAACTCCTTTGCTTGAATGGCTTGTGTAGTGGCAACTCTGGAGGATGTAGTGTGGTGTCTGTTGCTCGTTGCTTCAAGAAAGGCGCTAAGCGTTAAACACTACTTTGTTCTAATGGTCTACTAGTAAACAAAATCCAACTACCAGCCATCGTTTTGGCATTCGTAATGACGCAGCCTGTAGTGACGTGTAGTATTTGAATTCATCTAATTTTCTTAGATTTTTACGTTTCCCTCTCTTTACGTAAACCACGATTTTTACTCATATTTTCTTAAATTTGTCTCTGTTGACAATAATCCATCGAACCTCCAATCCGATAACTGAGTGAGTGTAAAGATTTTTTCGATGTTGCAAACTGTGGCAGAGGAAGGAAATTTAGAGAAAACATTCACAACCCAGCTGTCGTCCGTGCGCTGAGAAACCTGCGGTGAAATGGGAACGACCAGAGCAAATATGGTCGACGACAAAGTCATACTGATTTCCTAATCTGTACATTGTAAAAGTATAATAGTTTTTTTTTATGTTATGTCGGGCGCTAACAGTTTGTTAGTTTGGGTTTGCAGACAGTTAACTTCACGATATGTAAAATGAATAGAGCTGTGAGCAGTATACGTATCTTTTTTTTAACGTATAATTATCTGTAATCACTGACAACGTATACAGATGAGGTTGAGTTTTTAAACGTTCGTCGTTATTTTAAAAAAATACACAATGCGAGGAGAAAGGAAGAGAAACCTAAGTTTATATTTTACAAAACAAGCGAGATATTGTATATCGTATAAAAAGAGATATTTAAATTACAGTTGTTTCCACTATTGTTACTATTACTTGTCAATATTACGCACTACTGCTGTATCATCACATTATAGCCACTTCTACCACGGTCCTCTTCTTTGTCGTTTGCTCAGACAACGATACTAGTTTCTCTCTCTCTCTCTTTCTCACTCTCTCACACACACACGCACGCACGCACGCCCACACGCACGCACGCACACACGCACGCACGCACACACACACGCACGCACACACACACGCAAATACGGCAGTTCGCTTCTGGTTTTCAGCACAGCACAGTTTCCTATCGGATTGGGAGCGGGTTATGACGGTTATTTTATTTAGTCTCTGGATGGATCTAAAGGACAGAGGGTGTGCAATATTCCTTTAGCACACTCCACTGATATGGGTATTGTGACGATCTCTGCCCAGTTAGTAAGGCTAGGCTTGTCAATGTGGGGGTACCAACGGAGAGATAGTCTTGGTCGGCCATGGTTTGCCAACCCTGACGGTGGTATGTCAGCTATGGGTCTCGCCAAACCCTGACGCTGGTATGTCAGCTATGGGTGTCGCCAAACCCTGACGATGGTATGTCAGCTATGGATGTCGCCAACCCTGACGATGGTATGTCAGCTATGGGTGTCGCCAAACCCTGACGATGGTATGTCAGCTATGGGTGTCGCCAAACCCTGACGATGGTATGTCAGCTATGGGTGTCGCCAAAACCTAACGCTGGTATGTCAGCTATGGGTGTCGCTGACTGCAAAATTGGACAGCGTGTCATCGTCCCCCCACCCCCACAAAAAATCATACACAGAAAGATAATACACTTTTGCTAGCAGATACATTAAAACACTTTTTACAGTTGCTTTTCCGATTTTATATATGAAGTGTAGTGGGATTTTTTGGGGGGCCAAATTTCTGCCAGAATGGAGCCTACTTAAAAAACAGGTACAGCAGACATCACAACCCGTCCTCTTTTAGCATTTTTATTTTTGCTATTCCCCCCCCCCCCCCCATATATCATTCAAACAACAAACAGGAAAAAAAAAGATTTAAAAATATAATTCCTGATGAAAGCTCTTTTCTCAATTGGGTTTTATCTGTTCGGTGCCGCGAGGGATAACCGGCGCGAGATCGGAAATGATAACATTCTGTGGATCATGTCCATGCCTGAGACGTCCTTAGTTGGGGCAAACAAGAAGGAGCAAAGAGATATTAAGATGAGTACCGATCATGAAAGGGAGAGATGGGCTAGATCGAACCACCGATGTTTGATTTCCACTTCAAGCGAGAGCACTTAGTGTGTGAATTATCGTGAGTAGACATAAAATGTAGACAATTTCAAAATTTAATGTATTCCGGTTTCAAGCAGATTTGGTACGCGGACCAGTTAAATAACAAGCAATAATTGTTATATAATGATATGCAGGGGTTGTTCTACGTTTCTCTTAAAGCAGAGTCATATTAATCTGTACGCGCATGTATTTTAACGAACCAGCGTCATAGTTCATGAGGACTCCCAAAAGAACACGATAATTACTATCGACGAAATTCACTCGCGGACTTCCCTCGATCCTTGCGGGACCTGGTAGACTCGGACGAGCCAACACTGGTCCAATATCCGGCGTTCATTGACCGGGTCTGTACCTGATGAAAGCAGTCCCTGCCGAGTTGAGGCTCAGAATCGCGTACTGGAACGTATCTCTGTGAATGGAAATTCTTGCTTGAATAAGGCTTGTTTCCTGCGCCAACACAGCAGGGAACGCTGTGATGCGAGACACATCTGCAACAAGGGGCAATCATTTAATATTGGGAGTTTTCGAGTGCTTGATATCAATTTGCCATGATTTAAGAAGGTATTTGTCATGGCTACACAGGGAAGTAACAGCTGGGGAGTGGAATGATTTTGATTGGCTCAGGATTTTCAAAACGTCCTTGAATTAAGGGATGATATATATATCCACTTACTTCCTGTCTTTCGTCTTCCATCTTTTTTCATTTCTTTTACCCACGTTTTCTTTGCATTCGGAATATAAGAAATGTAATCTTTTTTTTCTGTATTTTTGTCATTTTCTTCATAATTTACTATCAAACAATTCAATTTTAAATAATCTTGTATTTGGGGCGCGTTGGGAATTGTCATTATTATGCGCGTTCTTGAAGTGGAAGGATGGATGAAACTGGATATTTATATCTCTTGTTTTGTCGCCGTTTGCTAAAATACCTATTATGACAGGCTCTTTCCTAGCCACTTCTTGATAAATATTATAGTTTTGTTTTCCATTTCCTTTAATTTATTTCCTTCTAATCAGTTTACCATTTTAAAAAAAATACATATAGTCTAAATATTTGACTGTTTCTTATGATTTTCATTATTTCTGCTTTCAAAATTTCTTATATATAAGTTCTTTTATTTCTCCAGTCTTTATGCCTCATGGAGAATATACATCAGAAATGGAAATAAAACTACACTTTCATTGGCTATTGCATTATATCATTGTAGTTCTCACCAGAAGTAATCTTTCAGATCAATCCTTGCACTAAGAGATGACTCATCCTAAGCTTTCAGAAAGCTCGAGCTCAGTTGTGTGACACTGAATATGACTAAACAGGCTCGCGAGTGAAGACGCTGTCCGATATGACAATCAGCGACCCTTATCTGACATGCTAGTGTCAGGGGTTGGCAAACTATAGCAGACCACCTTTCCGTTTATACCCCTTATCCCCACCAGTAACAGGCCTAGATGGCTTATTGGCAGTGATTGTCATAATCCACATGGCGATGTAGTCCGCTAAAGAAGTTGGACGTTACACAACCTCTGCTTGCCAGCTCTATTCAGGTATCACCTTCTTCCGTCACAGCAATCAGGCAGGGAGACAAATATAAAGTCCTGAAGTATATACCACTCAGACCGAAGCTCGTTCCTTACAAGTACAGGCCATGTTGCAGCAACGACCAAGTTCGCTCTTGAAAAGAAATAGAATGGATGCAACAGGATGATGATGATGAGGTGATTAGAGCTATGGCATGACGTGTTGAAATTATGACAGTGTTCCAAGGACAGGGATGACTAGACAGCCTTTATCCGTTGCCTATGCTCTCAAGGGAGTGAAATGATGATGATGATGATGATGACGATGATGATGATGCCATGTAGCCTAACAAAATGATCGTCTCAGATTTAGTCACACACACACACACACACACTTCTTCCCAGTAACATCAAGCACCTCTTACTGTAGACGTCCAACCCATCGAAACTGTAAGAGAATGGAGACATATCCAGCATTCTCGCTATCCCTCCACAACACACTTCCATGGCAAGCGACAACAACATGTCCACTTTGCTCAAGCGTTTCCATCTTTCCCGCCCGTCTCAACCATACCCCAACTACTACTCGGGTCTTTTCAGGTTCCACGGGCTATTCCAGTCTTCTGGCTTAAGGGCAGCATATTTAACCAATTTCTAACCGAGAAGTTCAGGGGCGGCGATACCGTAACACTTGTTAGGTTGTCACCTGACTCAACCATACTTTTTACACCAGGGGCTGAAAGAGTAGCCGCCATCACCCGCACCCAGTCCGAAACGATGATGTGCCTCAACATCTTCACCGCATCGGCTGCAGAGAACACCAGCTCGCGGTTCTAGTGATATAGCAGAAGAAGAAGAAGAAGAAGAATGAATGAATGATCGTTATTTTTAAAGGTAAAAAATTAGGCACACAGGCATTCTGTCCTTCATCACTCCATCTTTCATTCTTCCCACACACTCGATTTAATACAAGTGTGGAAATTAGATTAGGAAAAAAACATATCAATAGAGTGCAAAATTAAACTATTACATTCACAATATAAGAGGAGAAGTAATTAATCTAACAAAATAGCGCGCGCGTGTGCAGGCATATACATAAAAAAATACATTTTAAGTAGAGTTCTTCTAACATATATTCTTTAACATTCATTAAGATCATTTCTAACAAGATCTAACAAGTTACTTTTAGAACAATGTCCTTTTAGAACTTGATGGCTGGCGCGCCTTTGGTTGAAAGAAGAAGAAGAAGAAGAAGCAGATGAAGAAGAAGAAAGAGGAGGAGGAGGGATAATTCTCCAAAACATTAGAAATAGAAAAACTCCATTTGTTAGTTCTCTTACATTTCTTCAACAGCAACTTTATATTCTAAGTTACACCTGGAGTATCTACACCTAATAGCTTGCATAATTTTACCAACGGTTATACTGGATGTTCACTTGGTGCACCGCAAAAGAGTTTGCAGGTGTGCAGTTAGATTTTAAAGGAGTCCATTCACTATTGTCAATAACTATCATTTAAAAAAAATCCCTCCACTTTCAGTTTCTGGGTTAGACAAATATCCCAGAATGTTAACGTTTATATATACTAAAAATATCTGTCTGCCTAGAGCTTGGAAAGTTTTAGAACCGTTATTTTAGACCGCATCTTTCCCCCGACCATTTCCCGCAAATCTCTACATTGTTGATTCCGCCTCACTTGAATATTTTTAATTCTGTGTAGAAGTTCTGTTATAGATTACCCTCACCAGCTGGGAAGACTTTTATGCATCAGTCAGGCTTTCCTTTCCTTCTGACTGATCTTTGTTATGATGTATTTTTATTTGCTAGAAACAATTTTGATTTTCGTCTAGGACACCCCTTTCTGGGACACTGGGTGTAGCACAATGAAAGTGTTTTTATATATGGGGTTACTGTGAGAAAAGAACAGACAATTACAAGTTAAAAATGATTGAAATAGAAATTGGAATAATTTCCACTGAAAAGCGGCACCGATAAAAATTATAGTTTTATAATATTCAATCACCTTTGTTAACTCTCTTTGCGCTCTCTCTTTTTTCTTTCTTTCTTTCTTTCTTTTTTTCTTTCCTTTTTTCTTTCTTTCTTTCTTTCTTTTTTTTTCTTTCCTTTTTTCTTTCTTTCTTTCTTTCTTTCCCTGTCTTTTTACCTTTCTCTCTTTCCTTCCTTCCTCTCTTTTTTTCTCCCTACCCATCATCTCTCTCTCTCTTATCCGTTCTCTGTCATTTTCTCTTTCCCTCCCCCTCTCTTTTCCTCTCTCTTGTTGGTCTCCTCTCTTTTTCCTCTCTCTCTCTCTCTCTTTTTCTGTCACCCTTCCCTCGCGCTTCTTTATCTCTCCCTCTCTCTCCCTCTCTCATTCTGTTCCTCTCTCTTCTTCCCCCCATCTATCTATCTATCTATCTATCTATCTATCTATCTATCTATCTATCTATCTATCTATCTATCTATCTATCTATCTATCTATCTATCTATCTGTCTGTCTGTCTATCTATCCATCCATCCATCCATCCATCTATCTATCTATCTATCTATCTATCTATCTATCTATCTATCTATCTATCTATCTATCTATACGTCTGTCTGTCTGTTTGTCCATCTGTCTATCTGCATGCCTGTCTGTCTGTCTGTCTATGACACCCACCATGTACATGAGTTTGGAGCATCCAATATGCAGCATTCTCCTGCATCAGCCCCCCATCTTCCTGAAAGAGCAAACAAAAGATCGGCAATAAAGAGGCTTTTCCTTTTGCTGGTCATTTATAGTGGGACATGTATGAGAGTTGGTTTTCTCTAATTCGATGTTTTCCTTTCCTTTTCTGTAACCGGTTAATGGGTGACCCAAATGAAGCAAAGATGAAAGTGTTCTTGCTGTAATCGACATTTTGGAGCCGAGATGGCAAGAAGAATGAGAGGAAGAGATAGAACAAGCTGAAGTGTTGAATAAAACTAAGAGAAAAAATGACGGGGTTTAAAAAAAAATCCCTCGTTTGATCCTTGTGGATGATTAAAAGCGGCTGCAAATCACAAGCTTTTCTTTTCTAAGTTTCCCTCCCAGAATTCCGCGCGCTCGTGCACGGCCGACAACTAAACTTCCGTGAAAGAGAGCAGGCCATTGGCTGGCTTCAGGTGCTCACAGCCTGGTCTTTATCACCCGTGACTCAGTCGGTGATTTTTGTTCCAGGCATGAGTAACTCTCGTGACTAGCGGTTCCGCTTGAGCTGCGCTAGTGAGCTCGCTGATAATCCACCCTCTTTCCTTCTACTTTAACACCCCCCGCTCCTCTTCTTGTCCCATTTCTTTTCTGGCTCACTCCATTCACGTAGCTGGCCATCAATCAACTGTATCGCTCAAAATCCAAAACATATAATGATAATGTTTGTATGGGTTTTCTTTATTATTTCCTTCCGTTTTGGATGGAGGGTGTGGGGTGTGAGAGGGGACTGCGTCCTTGAATAAAGAGCATGAAATTATTGAAATGGAAACTGGAATAACTTAATTTAAATTGCGCTCATAAAATTCAAAGAATGTCCGGTTATATTTTTCAGTGTTATTTATGTATGTACATTCGTGGCTGTATATATATATATATATATATATATATGCACATATATATGTGTGTGTTTGTGTGTGTTTGCGTGCGTATGTATATACATGTATAGTAGTAAAAGAAAGTAAAAACAGATGGCCTTATCTTAAAAATGAAGAAGAAGAAGGAAGTTGTGGTCATCTCAAAGAAAAAAAAATTAATTCACGAAATTAAAATAACAGTCAGTGGCACAATGGTGAAACAGATGCCTAACTGAGATAAAGAACAGAATAACGCAAGCTAAAATAACGTTTCAGAAAAAAAAAAGAAAAGCATTCTGTGTAATAAATCATTGTTACTGAGAGTGATGGAAAGGGTGCTAGGCTGAGCTAGTTTTATTTTACGAATCGGAGGCATGGCCAGTCACTAAAGAAGTACAGCGCTGTCTGGGGTGGGGGGAAGGAGGCACTGAAATGTGGAAGAATGCTAAAAATGTAATGGGCATCAAGCGAGGAGGTTCTGAGAGAGGCTAGAGAGACAAAAGTCAAGAAAAAAAAGGACAATCCAAATTCACGGGACACGTTCTACGGCGAAGCAAGCTAGAATATATTGTGACAACGGGAAAGACAGAAGGCAAAAGATATCAAGGTGGACAGAGAAAATATTGGACACTGGGCTGACTAACAAGATGGCATTGACAGAGATCGTCATCACAGCTTATGATCAGCACCAGGGACAGGGAGCTGTGCAAAAGCATGATCGTCAAAGCCATATATATATATGGTAGAGAGAGAGAGAGAGACAGAGAGACAGAGAGACAGAGACAGAGACAGATAGAGCCAAAGAGTGATTCAAAATTATCATCGGAGTTTTCGTGGTCTATAATTTTTAAAACCGGAAACAACAAAATAAAACTGTGTAAGGAATATGAAAGCGCAACTCAGACAGTTTGAATACCTGTAGAATCAATACCGCACAATGGCGGACAGCTTCAACACGCGCGCCTTTCGTAGCATGTAAGATGTCTAAGCGGTATTCAGTTTCCATCAAAGTGTTCTCCAGCTCTAGCTAAGTAACTGTTTCAATCGCTGAAAAACTTCTTCAGCTCACCGAGAGATGTTACAGGGGTCTTATAAACAAAATCCTTGACTCATCTGAAGAGGAGTTTGTTTTTTTTTTTTCATACTAACTCTTGAGCACGCTGCATTCTCTTGAACGGTCGCCATTTTGAGGTATTACGCCATATTTTCTCCCAGACATCACCGCAGCGAGTAAAACGTTACTTTTTTTTTTTTAGTTATACTTTCACATTTTGTAAGCAGTTTTATTTTGCTGTGTCCGGTTTTCAAATGATAGATCACGGAAACCCCGACAGTAACTGTGAATCTACCTCCCACTCTTCCGTCACTACCGATCCCCTACTTATGACTTAAGCGAATTAAATAAGTTCATAGGTAGTAAATGTGTAAATTTAAAGTAACCCAGTATTCCTTTCATGTCAGTTAGTGAAGTTTACAATTATCTTTCATCTTTAAACAACAACAACACAGCAGGAATTGATGAAATTAGCAACAAGATATTACGCTACTCAGCCCCAGTAATTACAGATACACTAACATACATTTACAATCAGTGCAGAGCACATTGTCAATTTTCCTCAGGCCTTTACAACTGCAGAAAATACATCTCTTTTTAAAACTGGTCCAGAAAAAAATCCCTCAAGCTATAGGCCAATTCCCATTCTATTGACTTTATCAAAATCTCTAGAAAATTATATATATATAAAAAAAAACAACCTTACAACACATGCAAGAAAATGATTTCACTGTTGACTGTCAGTCAGGTTTTAGGCCGAAACATTCCTGCCACACAGCTCTCACAAAAATGACAGAATTTGGCTATCTAATATAAACGATGATAAATTATGTGATGCTGTCTTTGTTAACTTTAAAAAGGCATTTGACATGATTGATCATGAAATCCTAGTTAGAAACCTTGAGACTTATAGATTACACTCTGACTTAACAAAATGTAATACATCTGTTCTTTCCAACAGACAGCAGGTAGTTTTCATCAAAAACTCTAAGTCAAATTCGTCTGTGGTTGATAATGGTGTTATACAATTCTTGGTCCTATCCTTTTCACCATCTACATCAATGATCTTCCACTTCATCTAAAAAAATCATCTTGTGACCTTTTTGCTGATGACTGCACAGTTTACCCTAGTGACAGTGACTGTATTAACCTTGAGTCAGCTGTTCAAACTGAAATAAAAAATCTAATTAACTGGAGCAACAACAACAGAATACTCTTAAACATCAACAAAACAGAATCCATGCTCATTACAGCAAGAGAGAAATTAACAAATTCACCACCAACAACACTAAAGCTCCATGCTGGAACTTCACAGATAGAGAATGTTAGCAAACATAAAACTTTAGGTCTCATGATTGACCACCACCTCAGCTTGAATCATCATGTAGACAATCTAACCAAACTCACTGCACAAAACGTTTACCAATTTACTCAGATTAGACATTTTCATGACACAGACATCAGAAAAATATACTACATATCCCAGATACAAACACACTTGGACTACTGTTCTACAGTCTGGTATGGTTGTTCAATGTCGAACATGAAAAGACTTTACTCACTTAAAAAACCAGGAGTAAACCTTATAGATGACAAACATGTAGTACGTATTACAAATAAGTATAAACATATTGATATTTTACCCCTCAAGAAGAGCTTTCTTTTCAACAAAACCAAGTTAATTCATAACATTCTGTCGCACAGTGCTCCACCCTATCTGTGGTCGTTGTTCCAATTCAACCCAAAACACAGTCAACGATTAAGCTATTGTACTCCCCAAAACCAAGTCTTGACATGTTTAAATAAAGCTTCTCTTACTCTGCTGCCCATCTTTGGAATGCCCTACCAACTCATGTAAAACTTATAAGTAATATTCGTTCTTATAACTTCAAACTTTGTCAACATCTGTTTGATATGAACTATATGCCTCCCTAAAATGTATTTGTGTTTACGTGTATTTGCATATATGTATGAATATGTGTAAGTATGTATTTGTATATGTGTGAATGTCTGTATGTGTGTATGTGTATGCAAACATATATATGTGTGTATGTATGTGTATTATATACGTATGTGTGTTACATATATATATATGGATGTATATGTGTATATATATTTATGTATATATATACATTATATGTGTGTATGCGTACATATGCGACAGCATGTTCATGTGTATACATATGTATATCTGTCCTTGTGTTTGAATATTGTAGTATGTACTTGCATTTGTGTGTGAATATATGTATCTGCATGTACTTGCGTAAATTTAAAAGTATAGGCATATATATATATTGTTAAAGTTTACAGTAGTTTAAACTACGGCTTGATTGTTGTATTTTGTAATACTGTTTTTCTATAAATTTGTTAGTTTATAATGAATGTGAGAATGTAATTAAGTTTATTTCATGCAGTTACATAAATCAGAGTGTGGAGTGTATGGATAAGAGATAGTGTATTATTTATTTATGTAACCATTTAATTGTTTATTCATGCTTATTATGCTCATTAACAATGCTGAATGACTGTAACTGAGTGAAGGCTGTGTGATGAAGGGCAGAATGTTAGACGGGCCTGCGTATCCAATTCTTAATCCGTTGAAAATAAAGTATGTTCTCTCTCTCTCTCTTTCTCTATCTCCCTCTCTCTCTTTACCACTCTTTACCACTCTTTATCTTCCTCTCCTTCTTCCAACTCCCTCTTTCTCTTTCTCCCTCTGTCTCTACCACTCTTTCTCAATCTTGCTCCCTCTTCCCTCTCCCTCTCACTCTTCCTCCCTCTCTCTTTCTATCTCTCTCCCTCTCTCTCTACCACTCTTTCTCTCTCTCTCTCACCTCTCCCTCCCCCTCTCTCACTCTCTACCGTCCAGAGGAGAAAAGGATATTGATTCTGACTTCCATCTTAAACATTGCATTCAGGTGAAGTCACTTCATATGTTTTAATTTATCTTTGTGTGATCTAACTGTTTGATTACATCATTCGACATCTAAGCTAGTTTACTAAAAGTGAATCTTCCATTTTCTCCCATTTCATTTCTATGATTATGGCTACCATCATCACCACCTGAAATATTTTAAATCAGTAACCAGAATCCTGTCTGTCATTTCCAAATTTGCATGTAAACAAATGCAAAGTAATGAAATTCTCTCTCTATATATATCTCTCTTACTCTCTCTCTCTCTATCTCTCTCTCTCTATCTCTTTCCATCCCTCTTTCTCTCTCTGTCTCTCTTACTCTCTCTCTCTCTATCTCTTTCCATCCCTCTCTCTCTCTCTCTCTCTCTCTCTGAACCTTAAATGCTCAAATCACATGGGGCTTCCGCAAGGGTTTTCCACAAATACCTGTCCTTTGTCTTTTTTTCCACTCTTGCCCAGGTGAGCCCTCTGTTGCTCAACATCCTCTGTGTTATTTGTCTCCATGTCTCTTTTGGGTCTACCCTTACTTCTGTTCCCCTGTGGTGTCCATCTTAGTTCTATTTTTTATAGCGAGTCATCAGTAATCAGGATCACATGTCCCAACCTTCTTTCCTCAATAATTGCTGTAAGTGGGTTCATCTGCATTTCTGACAACAAGATGTTATTTCTTACTGTGTTTGGCCAAAATATTCTTCTAAATCTTCGTAATGATTTAATCTGAAAAGAATTCAACTTGTTTTCTACAATTTTCTATTGCTGTCTATCGTAAAAGGTGACTAAGGAGGATTCAGCATAAGGCCAGCAACCCTATCCGGTTAAAAAAAATAAAATCAGACTGCTACAACTAGGAGAACGACAAACTCAGGGTGAAAGAATGAAACCAAAACCAGCAAATACAATGTGACTAGTAAAAATGGCAGGCTTTTGTTAAATGTAAAAAACAACAATAATAAATGTGGAAAAAAAACAATTAACGCATATGTTCAACAGTATACAAAAATGAAATAAATAACAGCTGTTTTACGACATACTGAAAACTACGTAGCTGTGTGTCGCAGAAGAAATCCCTCGTTTTCAGTAGCTGATGTCCTACGTTAAATTTCAGATCGTGAGCCCGTGTCATGAGAAGAGCAGATGGTCGCTGACGCTAAATCCACTTTACCAATTATCCTCTCAGTCAAATGACCTCATTTAAAAGTTGAATTTAGATCGTTAATGTCTTTTAAAATTCGACAGATGGTTAAGATGAGCAGTTTTTCAAGTTATCAAAAATGATCATCAAACGATATAACATTTTTTTTAACCACATTTATATTTTGTCCTGTACTGATTCAGCACAATAGTGAAAATTTTACTTAATGGTTATTTGTGAGCGTGCGTGTGTGTGTGTGTAGATATATGTGTTACCGTTTTCTAATGAGGGGCCCACAACTTCATGAACCCCCGTCATCTAACCCAAAGATACAGAAGAGCTCTAGTCATTAGGAATTTTTTTTAATAAAAAAGAACAAGGAAAACTTGTGTGACAATGAAACGATACTAAGTTTAATGCCAGAAACAACCACTATGAAAAATGAGTCACAAGTCTTTTCTTTCAACTTGTCAATGAGCTGCCCTTGATCTCATTTCCAAAGGGTTAATAATATGCGGCACAAGTTTAACGTCCATGCACGTTCTCTGGTGATCCATTTCATTGGATGAGTTTGTGGGCAATTATAACGATGAAGCACGTGCACAAATCGATGTTTGGTTAGTGTGTCCAAGTCACGACCCTCACCTGAAACGTTCCCGCCTGGCTCACGACGGCTCCTCGGTTCACAGCCCCGACAAAGGGATAATGTTGTAATTGAGTTTGTGAGCCTCGAGCAGGATAGTTCTTGTACTTTTTGCAGTAGTTTTCTTATAAATTCATCAGCTGCTGCTGAGTATATCTGACAAGATATTGGAGACATAAGTATTTGCTTCCCTGTGTTTTACTATCAGCTACTTTGCAACACGCTGTTGTTAACGGTGAGTACAACGTATTTGTGCTAGATTAATCATGTAAATTTGCAATCTACTTTACTTACCAAGACACACAAACATTTTATGTAATAAGGAATCATTGCTGCAGTATTTTACTAGGAAAAGACAACGGCTATTTTTTGCTGTTTGCAAAAGTTTAAAATTATTAATTGTTGATTACGAAACAAAACGATGACTGTAATTATTTTTGTTTTTGTTTTTAGTATATTTGTTTAATCTTGGCGAACCACCGTTGGGCCCTATGTGACGTTTAAGCGGCACGAGAAGGATGTAAGATGTAAGATATTTGTTTCTTTAAAGAAGGCTCATAGAAAGCTAACGCCAAGAGTTTTTTAAAGAAATGTTTGATTCTTTTATATTTTTATATACACATTTTTCTTAACTCCAGGGTGACTTCAGATCCGCTTCCTAGGCCGCTCAAGATGGCTGTACGTCGTACATCTATATACAAGTATCGCTTCTTTAATAATGATACGTTTTTTTTTAAATCTGTTGATATTACAAATAATATAAATGAGGACTCTTGATATAAACGACATTTTTCTCACAACCCAAGATTCTAAAAGAATACTTTCCCTATTTCGCAAACACATCATCATTCAGATGACAAAGCATTACGACGCTGTCGGCTTCTGTCCATGTGATGTGCTGTTTCTATAATCCTTCCTAGCGCTGAGGCATATCTCCGGAGAAGCAATTTTACTATTGGCTTCTGTTATTGATGAGTAATATACAGCAAATTGGCTTACGACATTAATGTAGTGATATATTACTGTATTTTCTGCTGGTTAAGAGTAGTCCTTGGGGCCAGTTGTATAGCTATCCGCGGGTTGTTCTGATGCGAGTTTTTTTTCCTCTTTATCTAGAAGGTTTTTTTTTTCTAAAAATTGATAACAGCACCATCATCTTGTGCCTGTTCATACTGATGGTTTGATGGAAGTCATCTCAAACATTTCCTGTTTTCTCTTTCTAATGATAGGAACGGACGGACAGCTTCTAATTCTTGAACTGACAATTGCATTCTCTGTGATCCTCTTGTTCTCTTGTCTTTTAATTCTTTTTTTTTTATCAGAATGCTTTCAAACAGGTGTTATATTTCTTTCACTATTCGAAACACATTATAATATTTACCGGTATCTTTTTTTTGGGTGGGAGGGTTAAAATTTTTACCATTTCTTCGAACATTGATCTAACATACTGCCATTTTCTTTAAGCCCATGCAGAGGCCATAGCTAAATTACAGCATTGTTTAAGCCATTCATGCCCGAGACCATAGCTATATTCCAGCACTTTCTAAGCCATTGATGTTCGAGACCATAGCCAAATTCCAGAAGTGTCTAAGCCATTGATGTTCGAGACCATAGCTAAACTCTAGCATTGTCTAAGCTATTGATGTGCGAGATCATAGCTAAATTCTAGCATTGTCTAAACTATTGATGTGCGAGACCATAGCTAAATTCCAGCATTGTCTAAGCTATTGATGTGCGAGACCATAGTTAAACTCTGGCATTGTCTAAGCTATTGATGTGCGAGACCATAGCTAAATTCTAGCATTGTCTAAGCTATTGATGTGCGAGACCATAGCTAAATTCTAGCATTGTCTAAGCTATTGATGTGCGAGACCGTAGCTAAATTCTAGCATTGTCTAAGCCATTGATGTGCGAGACCACAGCTAAACTCTGGCATTGCCTAAGCTACGGATTTCACAGCCACTGCATAATAATAAAACATTTACTTTCAGTATTTGCTATAGCTGGTATTGCGAAAGAGTATTTTCACGGTTAAAAAAAAAAAAAACAAGAAAATTGACGGCATTAAACAGTGCAACTTGATATTTTCGCGGCGAAATCCTTAGCTCATTGTCAACAGAAGGTCTCATTAGAGCGTCATTATCAACGGCGTCACAGCGGCTATTTCCCGCTAGTTCTCCTCAGACGTTGATAGAAAAGGGAGTAACTCAGTAACTAGAAATGTCAGAGCGCGTGTTTATGCTGCGGTTTCTGTTTCGGCTATGACTGATGTCTGTGAAGGCGTATATTTTTTTTAAAAATGTTAATTTTAAGAGAACTCCAGGGGGTATGCTGTTTCCTTTGTTGAACAATCCATTTCTGGTTTTAAAAGTAAGCTGTGAATTTAAAGCTGAAAACGGACTTTCTGATATTGTGTACTATTACGTGTTGAAATGTTAAGAAAAGAGAGTGCAAGGTGTATATGAAGGAGTTCCCATGGATGTCTAGATTACATCTAGAAAAAAGCATTATCAGATGAACAATTGAAACTGAAGGTAAAAGTCAGTTTTACGGAAAATGTAATTTGTGATTTCAATGTATATAGTTTGTGTGAATTACTATCAAAACATTTGGGAAACACCAGTATCTGCTCTGCTCTCTCATAAAAATATTGAAAAATTTATCATCGCTGCATTTCGAACAAGTACATAATCACTACTGAACTTCGGGCAAGTACATAATTACTACTGAACTTTAGGTAAGGTAAGGTAAATTCCTGTCATGCCTTAGAGGCACATAGGGATATGGCGTTAGTGCCTATATTTTCCTTGACCTATCAGCACACTAGAGGGTGATATGGTCAGTATCACGCCTGGCCGCCTTTCCTTCCCCAACTCCAGAAGAAATCGGGTGCCCATTTCTACAGCTGGGTGACTGGGGTGCCTCCGGCCGGAAACAAACCCCCGACCTTCGCCATGAGAGACCAGTGCACTAACCACTTCGCCACTCAGACACCCTAGACAAGTACATAATCACTACTGAACTGTGGGGAAGTAAATAATCACTACTGAACTTTGGACAAGTACATATTCACTACTGAAGTTTGGACAAGTACATAATCTCTACTGAGCTTCGGACAAGTACATAATTACCACTGGAGCTTTGGACAAGTACATAATTACCACTGGAGCTTTGGACCAAGTACATAATCACCACTGGAGCTTTGGACCAAGTACATAATTACCACTGGAGCTTTGGGCAAGTACATAATCACCACTGGAGCTTTGGACAAGTACATAATCAACACTGGAGCTTTGGACCAAATACATAATCACCACTGTAACTTTGAACAAATACATAATCACCACTGCACTTCGGACAAGTACATAAGTGCTCCTGTGTTCTCCTATGAAGGATCATCTCAGCTCTGTCCACAAACTCTGTAACACCAGCGAAAGCCCTGACGAATGGAGGTGATTAGAGTGATTCTAACGTAAGCCGCAAGTCCAAGACTCACCGAAAGACCGCGTCGCCATCGATTCAGCCAATTCTACCCCCGGTGGTATCCGAAATGGAATCCGCTTCTATAGCGATCCACTAAAAAGCGTTTGTGTTAAATTTCGTATCAGACGGGATTAATGAGCTAATTACTAGCGACACAGAGAGCGCTGGAATTACGAGGATATTTCACGCAGCAAACCTCGCCAAGCATCGCAGGCGATCTTCGTCTTGAGATCCTCGAAACAAGATCAGCAAAACCTGAAAATATTACAGGAAAGATTGAAGTCATATTTCGGAACAAATTGTTACAAAAACAAAAAAAAATGAAAAGGTGTTTTTCCGCCAGGTCAACAAATATATATGGCCGCGCTGTGATCTGTGAGCCATTTCTATCAGTTTCCAGTGGACTATTAGTTCTCTGCCAAGACAAAAAAAATATATAATATTTAGTGGGATACTGGCTAATTTTCATTCATCGTTTTGATTCGTCGTGGTTTTCTGTCTACCTCTAATAAACATTACTCGAACTCTTCTCAGGTAATTACGCTGTTTTCTTCATAATGAAAAGATATTTTATAACTTAGTGAAAATGAAAAAAAAATCCTCAGCAAAATAATTTTTCTTAATCAAACGTATTTCAGAATCAGTCGTATCTGAACTGTTGATGTGCCACAGTTTCAGTATAGGTAAGGCCATTATGATAAAGATGTTGTTGACTTCGTGGTCTCAGTGTTAGCTGTTCGCCTCCGGTGTTGGAGGTGACAAGTTCGAATCCCACAACGACTTTTTTTTTTCTCTTGAATCCTCCAGCAACAAATTCCTCCTGTCTCTAGGTAGAGGGGCCAAACGTCCAGGTGCATTGTCGTACACGATTCCTCCTATCTCTAGGTAGAGGGGCCGAACTTCCAGGTGCATTGTCGCACACGATTCCTCCTATCTCTAGGTAGAGGCACCGAACGTCCAGGTGCATTGTCGTACACGATTCCTCCTGTCTCTAGGTAGAGGGGCCGAACGTCCAGGTGCATTGTCGTACACGATTCCTCCTATCTCTAGGTAGAGGGGCCGAACGTCCAGGTGCATTGTCGTACACGATTCCTCCTATCTCTAGGTAGAGGGGCCGAACGTCCAGGTGCATTGTCGTACACGATTCCTCCTATCTCTAGGTAGAGGCATCGAACGTCCAGGTGCATTGTCGTACACGATTCCTCCTATCTCTAGGTACAGGGGCCGAACGTCCAGTTGCATTGTCACACATGATTCCTCCTATCTCTAAGTAGAGGGACCGAACGTTCAGGTTAATTGTCGCACACGATTCCTCGTATGTCTAGGTAGAGGGATCTAAAGTCCAGGTGCATTGTCGCACACGATTCCTCCTATCTCTAGGTAGAGGCATCGAACGTCTAGGTGCATTGTCGTACACGATTCCTCCTATCTCTAGGTAGAGGGATCTAAAGTCCAGGTGCATTGTCGTACACGATTCCTCCTATCTCTAGGTAGAGGGATCTAAAGTCCAGGTGCACTGTCACACACGATAAAAACCCCTCGGCAGCTGGAAATCGGAAAAAAAAAGACCAAACAGCCTAAGCCGGGGTAAGAATGAAGGAAATCAACCATGGAAACTGTCACTTGCGCTTGGAGCGTGTATGTGAACTACGACACCTGTGCTGAGATGAAGACTGGAACTGGTAGCGGAGCAGGTATGAGAATGAATCGAATGCGATGAAGGATTTTGAAGTTCAACGAATTTTTGCAGCATTTACATTCTATTTCACTTATCACACATAACATTCGCAGTAATCTTCGAAATTAGGTCCCAGTTCGAACTGTTTTAAAATGCATTTGAGTTCTCTCATATGAAACATGAAATAGAGGTGGCCCGTCGGCTGGGAACTGTAAAGAAATTTCGCGAGGCGAACCATGTTTGGGCAGTGATGGCTGCTCACGTGTATACATTACCGCGGGATATTTTTCAAGTAATCAGGCAGTTTTATAGCAAACCGTTAGTCGATCAGCCAGATCAATTGAATTTTAATTGCTCTAGTTTATTCGGGCCTCTGTTGCCTGGAGCTGTGATATTTCAGTACAATGGAGACAAGAGTACAGGTTCAAACCCTAGTTAAGTGTCTATCTATCTATCTATCTATCTATCTCTATCTATCTATCTATCTATCTATCTATCTATCTATCTATCTATCTATCTATCTATCTATCTATCTACCTACCTGTCTGTCTGTCTGTCTGTCCGTCCGTCCGTCTGTCTGTCTGTCTGTCTATCTACCTACCTGTCTGTCTGTCTGTCCGTCCGTCCGTCCGTCTGTCTGTCTGTCTATCTACCTACCTGTCTGTCTGTCCGTCAGTTCGTCTGTCTGTATGTCTGTCTGTCTGTATGTCTGTCTATCTGTCTGTCTGTCTGTCTATCTAAGCCTGTGATACTGTCAATAGGGACGGTCTTTGGCTAATAATGGCAAAATTTGGATGGTCAGTCAGGTTCATAGAAATAGTTCGTCAATTTCATGAGGGCATGAAGGTTTGTGTTCTCGATGAAGGTGAGGTCTCCGAATCCTTTCCTGTTACCTGTGAGGTAAAGCAGGGATGTGTCCTTGCACCCACACTGAGGTAAAGCAAGGATGTGTCCTTGCACCCACACTGAGGTAAAGCAAGGATGTGTCCTTGCATCTACACTGGGGTAAAGCAAGGATGTGTCCTTGCACCTGCACTGGGGTAAAGCATGGGTATGTCCTTGCACCTACACTGGGGTAAAGCAGGGATGTGTCCTTGCACCTACACTGGAGTAAAGCACGGGTGTGTCCTTGCACCTACACTGGGGTAAAATACGAGTGTGTCCTTGCACCGACACTCTTCAGCACGGTGTTCTCTGCCATGGTCGTGGGCGCCTCCAGAAGCTCAGACGAAAACTGTTTTCCGTTAATTTCTAGAACAGACGGAAAGCTGTTCAGTCTAAGGCGATTAAAAGATGGCTCAAAAGTTAGGAATGTGAAAATCAAAGACTTTATGTTCGCCGATGATTGTGTATTAAATGCTGATTCAACATCTAATGTGCAAACCATTACTGATAAACTTCTCGGCGGCATGTGGCAACTTTGGCTTTACGATGAACAACGGAAAAATAGAAGTTGTATATCAACCCGCCCCCAACAAACAATATAGTGATCTGGAAATCGTGATAAAGGGACAAAAGCTAAAATCCGTAGAAAATTTCACTTATCTTGGCAGTACCCTTTCCGGGGCAGTCAGTCTTGATGCTGAAATCAGCAACAGAATAGCTAAAGCCAGCGCAGCATTTGGCAGGCTACGAAAAAATGTATGAGAAAGAAGTGGACTCAGACTTACCACTAAGTTAAAGGTCTATAACGCTGTTGTTCTGACCACACTAATGTATGCAGCCGAAACATTGACAGTCTACAGTAGACATGCAAGACAACTAAATCACTTCCATCTAGGCTGTCTCAGAAAAATACTGAACATCAAATGGCAGCAAATGATACCTGATAGTCCTCACAAGAGCTAATATTCCAAGTATCTACACAATGCTTCAAAAGGCACACATTCGACGGACAGGGCACGTAGTCAGAATGAGTAACACTCGACTGCCCAAACAGCTCCTTTATGGGGAACTTCTGAACGGAAAACAGAAAGCTGGAGGGCAAAAAGCCTTACAAGTATGCTCTCAAAACCTCACTCAAAGCCTTCGGGATAGACATAAACTCTTGGGAGGCCACAGCAGAAGTCCGCCAATCATAGAGGGCTTTAACTACCCTGGGTGCTCAGAGAGCAGAGCGCTCATGAATTGAAAGTACCCATCACAAACGAGCAATGCGAAAAGCCAAGGCAGCACAAGCACCCACAACTGAATCTGGATATATGCGTTTCGTGTGTGGCAAAACTTTTAGAGCTCGTATAGGGCTAGCTGGTCACGCACGGACACATCTCTCCTTACTTTGACTAAGATGAATCTGTGGTCATCACCGAAGACGATAGACGAACATCTATCTATCTATCTATCTATCTATCTATCTATCTATCTATCTATCTATCTATCTATCTATCTATCTATCTATCTATCTATCTATCTATCTATCTATCTATCTATCTATCTATCTGTCTGTCTGTCTATCTGTCTGTCTGTCTGTCTGTCTGTCTGTCTGTCTGCCTGTCTGCCTGTCCGTCAGTCAGTCAGCCTGTCTGTCTGTCTACCTAATTATCTGTCCGTCTGTCTTATCTTTTTATCTGCTTGTCCGTCCGCCAGTCTATCTGTGTGTCCCTCTGTCTGTCCATGAGTATACCTATAGAAATATCTCTAACTACCTATCAATATATCTTTTTATTATATTTATTGTATACATTGTATATCTATATCTGTTGTTATTCAGACTTTGATTGTCCGCTTGTCTATCTTCCCGTGACTATAAATTACAAATAGCTCATCAACATTCACTTCGCATACAAAATGTGGCAGCCTCTAATATTCCTGAGTATTTGCCCCACGACTCACCAATTTACTCCCTCCCATCTTTCCGTAAATCAGAGATTACGTTATGTGGGAAAACCGCTGTGTAAACTACAGGTAAATTGGCGACTGTAAATTGCGATAACATCTCGCAGAATATGCTCTTTAAGAGTGGATGATCGTAAACAGCTGTCGTGCTGAGATCATAGGCGCCACTTTACCCCAACAACCACAAAAACACCATCTCGTGACACTGTCTGTGGTTTAATGTTGAAAGTCTGTTCTTAAAGAAAACAAAACAAAACAAAAAAGAAAAATTAAAAAAAACACGCACACACAAAAGAAAATTAATCAACTTAATGAACAGGGATTACTTAAATACATGCTTGTGGATATCTAGATTACAAAATACAGAGGTTCTGAATGTGATGTCAGTTTTTAGTTAGCATTAATCTGTGTAATTCCGAGGAAATGTATGTGTTTTAGGGTACCTCGACCCGTGGCACAGAGCAGCTCATCTGTTCATGAACTCTATATGTATCATTGTGTCATCTTGGTCTGTCATTATACATATTTTCCCCTCTTCTTGTGATCTCGTGAAATAACATCATAAGAAATAAAGAAACAACAGAATAGGTTTGGGCAGGACTACAAGCTGTTACGTGCATGGTTCTTTGCTGGTTTATTTTTTGTTACTTCGGTTCTGTTTGGTGATACGTATTACCAACAGTGCTACGTGCATAATTATGTTCTATCGTTGTTTTGCTGCTCTATGTGATTTTTATTCAACATCTTTATGAGAAGGCCCATATTACATTTAAAACCGCGGGACACAGAGCTTCCAAAAAACACCATTAATTGACAAACGTTGACGTGGTCTTGAAGTCATCAAACATAATAGAAATCCATTCACGAATAGAAGCCTCTAAAGATGGGTACCAGTGAAATATGTGAAGGTAAATGCGACCAGTCGTAATACTGACCACACACCCACTTTCATGTGCCGAAGGTCTTGGAAATACAGCCCTACCACCATATCCCCGATATGTCTTAATGGCATGAAAACAGGGGGTTTTACTTTTTTTACTTTTTATTCATAAATAGTGATAATTCCTTAAATAATTGCTGATGCAATATCACGTGAGGAATCAACACTTTATAAAATGCTTGCTTGTTGTTAAGCTCAGCTCTATGCATTAATTCTCACAACTTCTGACATTTCCTCTAAATCAGCTTTCTGTGGTTTCTAGGGTCTTCTGCCAGTTGACGCATGCCTAACTCTATGTACAGTCCTGGTTCTGAATTCATGTATATTTTTGCCAGCTACACAACCTACTCAAGCACAGTACCTGGCCGGACCCCAGACCCCAGACCTCAGACCCCTACAAGAAAGGCTCTACGGCGATGCTGAAAAGCTGAGAAACTTCCGCATTCATGAGGGAGATTGGCGTCGATGTCTGAGCAAACGACGAAGCAGATGTATTTTTCTACATGCATATTACTCATTAAACGTCATGATAATTTAGAGAAGACTATATTGGAAGGATACATAATGGGAAAAAGAAAAAGAGGAAGACCAAAACGAAGATGGCTGCAAGAAATCGTTGACGATCTGCAAATAGACGCAGCAGCAGCAGGCCATCTTGCTCACAACCGAGAGGCCTACAGGAGTGCTGTTTGGGAGGCAAAGTTCCGCAAGGGACATGCAAATGAATGAATGAATGATATTACTTGCTGTCTTCCTAACAATTGTCTTGCTTTATCTCACTAACAAACTCTATTGCCGAATGTCTGTCTCACATCTGTCCCTAACAATTGCAACTGAATTCCTTTTCTCACAACTAACTATACTGTCTCTCTATTTTAAATTATCCTATTTGTTGGCTGTTGGTCACTGGTCATCTAAGGATGTAGTGGATACTGCAATGAGAGAAGAACAGGCAGGATTTTGAAAAGGGAGAAGCTGACTCGACCAGATCTTTACTCTGAGAATAATACTTGAAGAACACGTGAAAAGCAGAAACCATTAACCCTGAACTTTATAGACTTTAAAAAAGCAGATGGTAGCATACACAGAGATTCATTGTGGTGAATTTTAACACTCTGTGGAATACC
This sequence comes from Achatina immaculata, assembly GCA_009760885.1. Classification (NCBI taxonomy): domain Eukaryota; kingdom Metazoa; phylum Mollusca; class Gastropoda; order Stylommatophora; family Achatinidae; genus Lissachatina; species Lissachatina immaculata. Next base: position 23,742,684 of record CM019691.1, on the reverse strand, counting down.
ATCTAAATTTGTAAACATTATTAGAGATCTCTACAACGGATATGTTTGAGTATTAAAGGCAGAAGAAGGGATGAGCGAATGGTTTCAGATTAAAACAGGCGTGAAACAAAGATGTATATTATCTCCCTTACTTTTTGGAATTGCCATAGACTTTATAATGAAAAGATGCTATACAGGTAAAACCGGCATTGATTGGGTACATGAGACCCAAATAGAAGATCTTGATTTTGCAAATGACATAACTCTTATTAGTGACAATGTGAAATCGATGCAGGAAAAAACAGATTACCTGTCTTCTTTGGCTAGCAAAATAGGTCTTGAAATTAACAAAGACAAAGCAAAAATAATGAAAACTTCTCATTAATCAAGAAAGAAAAATATACGTAGAAGGAACAGTTGTTGATGAATTAAACCAATTTGCATACCTTGGTAGCTACATAGACCAGGATGGTGACACCAGGAAGGAAATTATGATTCGAATTCCAAAACCAGCATTGTCCTTAAAAAATCTTGAGAACATATAATTCAAATGTTATAAGCACAAAATCAAGCTAAGATTATTCATTTCAAATGTGGTATCCACCTTTATTTATGCATGCGAAAGCTGGAAATCAGCTAAAGAAATAGACAAGAAATTAGACTCTTTTGAAAACAAATGCCTACGGAAAATATTTGGTATTAAGTGGAACGAATTCAAGAACAACGCAGAGATAAGACAGATGAGAAACAACAACTTGTCTCATGGGTGATCAGAAAAAGAAGATGGACATATGTAGGCCATGTGATGAGAAGAAACAATCAGAGAATACCAAAACAAGCTATCAAGTGAAGCACAACAGGCTGAAGAAAAATAGGTCGATCACCTGAAAATCTAAAGAGGACATTGTTAAGAGAAGCCAGTTTAGTGGGCATAACATCCCTTGATGAAGTTGAAAGACACGCCGAGAACAGGAAAACTTGGCAAACAACTATGCAAGCCCTATGTGACGTTTAAAGGCACAGGAAGGAAGTAAGATGTGAGATTCATTGGTTCCAGTAAAGAAAGAACACAAGAATGAATGGATTACAACAGGCAGACTGGAACTAATAAAACAACGTAGAGAAATGAAGACGAAATAACAACAAAATAAGTACGAAGAAACATAAGAAAAGGTGAAAAACAAAACACATAAAAGTGTTGTAAAAGAATGGAAGGACATCAGAAGTGTGGAAGCGATAGTGAAATGTTTAAATAAATTAAGACATTGATGGGAAATGTAACACCTAAGCTAAATATAATTTGTGACGTGATGGGAAAGACCTTGACAGAGACAGAGGAAATTCTAGAAAGATGGAAGGAATATTGGAGAGAAATGTATGATACAATTGAATGTGAGAAGAGAAATCAACGGTGTGAATTATTATTGGAGGAGAAAGAACCCGAACCGACAACTGACGAAGTTTTATGAGCAATAAAGAATCTGAAAAATAGTAAATCACCAGGATGTGATGAGATAACAGCCAAATGTATTAAAGCAGGAGGAAATGAATGTGCAACAATCTATCATGCACTATGTAAAAAGATATGGCATTCAGGTATTTTGGCTAAAAGAAAAGAAAAGAACTGTATTCATACCACTGCCAAAAAATGGTAACGTGAAATTATGCACAAACTACAGAACTGATTAGTCATGCCAGTAAAATTCTGTTAAAAATCATAATAGGGAGAATTCGTAAGAAAACAGAGGAAGAAGTCATACTGGTTTTAGGCAAGGAAGAGGATCAAGAGGTCATATATTCAACATTAGATTAATAACAGAGAAATGCAGAGAGTTTAATATGAATCTATATTTATCTTTTAATAGACTATTCAACGGCATTTCATTGTGTACAACACCAGAAACGTTGGGAAATAATGGAAAAAATGGAATTTCCAAAACTTTTCATGCAATTAATATCACTGCTGTATCTAGACCAATAGGAAGCAGTAAGAGTAACTGATGAAACAACAACTTGGTTTGACATAAAACAAGGGGTCCGTCAAGGGTGCATACTGTCGCCTTACTTATTTAACTTGTATACTGAAAAATGTTAGAAAAGATGTAGACAAAGAATATTACGACGCCACAACAATTGGAGGTTATGAAATATCAGAGATTAGATTTGCTGATGACACAGTATTACTGTCAAATGCACAAAAAGAAATGGAAAAACTAATTATGTCAGTCCGTAAGAACAGTGAAGAGCAAAACTTCTATTTTAATGCAATAAAACTAAATTGATGACTACTGACAAAACAAACCATCAATGAGGAAATAAAGATATCAATGAGGAAAAATTGGAAAATGTGGACAGTTTTGAATATCTTAAAATGAGACTAATTCCATAAAAAATAAAATAAACAACAGTTGAAGAACCTATATTTTATTCAAAGTAAGCCCCTTGTGCACTGACACAGCGAGTGGCACGATCTAATAAACACTGTAGTTTTTATGTTGGTATGGCCCTTAAACTCGATATTACGGCCCTGTGGATGTCATCAGTATTGTCAAAGAAGCGTCCTTTCAATGGTAACGTTAATTTTAGGAATAGAAAGTAATCGCAGGGAGACAAATCTGGGGAATATGGTGGATGGTTGAGAGCACACACTTGTTTTTGGACCAAAAATTCTTTTACAACTACCGCCCGGTGAGCCGGTGCATTAACATGAGGAAGGAAAAAACTTCCAGGTGTTGAATACTCGGTTCGGACTCGGAGAATCCTTATCAATAGGCCTTTCAAAATACTTAAATAGGCTTTGGTAGTGACAGTTTGTCCCTCTGGAATAAATTCTTTGTGAATAACTCTTTTGCTGTCGTAGAAGCACACCAACGTTGTTGACATTTTTTGCCTTTTGATGATGATTATGACATCCAGTGAGCACTTTGGCGTTTACTTGTGGGATCATAGCGGAAAATCCATGTTTCATCTTCTGCAACGATCAAATTTAAGAAGTGTTTAATTTTGCACACGTTCCGATGATGTCTTTTGCATATTCAACAAGTTGATGTTTTTTGTCACTAGACAACGAATGTGGTACAAACCGGAAAGTAACTTTTTTCTTCCCAAAATCTTCCACTAAAATTTTACGAATGGTCTCTCGGTTAACACCAAGTTCATCTGCTATCATCTTCACAGTCAAACAACGATCTTCTTGTATCCGTTCTCTGACTTTTGCAATGAATTCTTCATTTACGAACAGAAATTGGGCGTCAGTGTCTAGTTGCATTTATAATCGTTTCCACAACACTTTTGAATCGTAAATACCACCTGAATATCTGTGCATGAGATAAACAATTATCCCCATAAACTTGTCGCATCAATTCACCTGTCTCAGTGGCACTTTTCCCAAGTTTTAAACAGAATTTAATGTTAGTTGTTTGCTCCATGCTGATTACGTGATAATGTACCTCTAACTAGGTCGACAAAACGGTGGCTTATTTGTCGTCTGCTTATCGGGCGGCGAAGAAAAGTTGCCAGACAATAGATGAAGGTTGCCTCTTTGGATTCCATGCTTTGGTTCACAGATGGCATTTTTGTCTTGGGCATAATAAAATCAGTCTCATTATTTAATTGTCGGACCTTGTATAATGAAAGAAATTAAAAGGAGGCATCTATCGCTCTTCAAGAAGTAAAACAACTAAAGAAGATGTGGAGAGGAACAACAGAACTACAAAAATAAGATTTTTAAGGGCATGCATCTTTCCTATCGCAACATACGCTTGTGAGACCTGGACACTTTAACAAAGTAGCTGAGAAATACATAAATGCCTTTGAATGTAGGTGCTACAAAAGAGTTCTTCAAATATTATAGACACAAACAAGAGCAAACATATCCATACTGCAAGAACTTAATATTGAAGAACATTTGCTAGTAAAGAGGATTAAATAGAGAAAACTTGTTTAATGTGTCCAAAATATTTCAGTTTTCTCTATTTAATCCTTTAACAGGAGAGCTGTTAGGGAGGCAAGGTTCCGCAAGAGACACGCAAATGATTGGTTCATTGCATCAAGGCCTACTCCTTTCTGTTATATACTGCCCTTCGGCTCTTTCTTCCTACTTATTATCATTCATTCATTCATTTGCATGTCTGTCCCTTGCGGAACTTTGCCTCCCTAACAGCACTCTTGTAGGCCTCTCGGTTGTGAGCAAGATGGCCTGCTCCTGATGCATCCCTACTTATTATACACTTCCAAAATGACCGCTATTAAAATCGTCATTTCTTTGACTCACTGTCTGCTCTTACATTCATACTGACATCTTGATCGTTGTTCTGCCCGGCAAGATGTAATATGTCCTGGTTATCTATTTGTGAACTGAAGGTACTAAATTTGGTAGCAAGATCTACCCGTTCCAGAACATTGCTCTCTTTGGTGACCCTTAATCGATACTTAATCGTAGTGACTAGCAGCTGCAGTCCACTCTCACCAAACGACACTTTCTCTATCTTTTCACGTATGGTAAGGACAGTTTCATTGGTGTTTAGGGAACAATTTTTTTATAAATAGGAAACTACGATGCTTTGGTACGGTAAAGTAAGAGATCACAGTTTTGTAGAATTAGACCTCGAAAAAATCGTAGACAAAGCACTTTAGTGAGACGTGAGAGAAAGAAAAACCACAAGAGATATACCTGGGGTTCGAACACGGACTCCGGTAGGACGAGCAGCCGTCTAGCCACGAGAGAACAGCCTACTATCGACTGAGCCAACTAACACCCCCCAATAACGGTGTTTTATTGACATAGTCTTTAATAACTGTTCAATAGACACGAGGGATCGTGACACCCGGAAAGAAACGAGGTCGTGACACAGGAATCCCGTAGCTTATATTCAGTCTCTCTAGCAGGTACCAACTTTTAGACAAACATACACACGGTCTCCTATCATGTCTGGTGCAAACTTGAAGAACACTAACAAACGAATGAATACTTATTACGCTGGTATATGGTCAGCATCACCTTAGAGCTCCTCTTGTAAGGTACTGGTGTCTGGCCAGTATAACCTTAGAACTTCTCTTGTAAGGGGCTGGTGTCTGGCCAGCATCACCTTAGAACTTCTCTTGTAAGGGCCTAGTGTCTGGCCAGCATCACCTTAGAACTTCTCTTGTAAGGGGCTGGTGTCTGGCCAGCATCACCTTAGAACTTCTCTTGTAAGGGCCTAGTGTCTGGCCAGCATCACCGTAGAACATCTCTTGTAAGGGACTGGTCTCTGGCCAGCATCACCTTAGAGCTTCTCTTATAAAGGGCTGGTGTCTGGGCAGCACCACCTTAGAGCTTCTCTTATAAAGGGCTGGTGTCTGGGCAGCATCACCTTAGAGCTTCTCTTATAAGGGGCTGTGGTCTAGGCCAGGTCCTTTAACTAAGTGGAGGGAGTAGCATGCAACTCTGGAGGATGTCATGTAGAATTCGTTGCTCTTTGCCACAGGCGCAAAGGCCTTTTGGGTCAATTTCCAGCTTCTGGTATAGATGGCCTCTCAGCCTGCATTGTCCTGTTCTCTGTCGGAAGATTATCACTTGATCATTTCTTAAGAGCTTATAGTATTCATCATCTGCTTTTTTTTTTTTGCTGTAGGGTGTTGCTTTGTCCTTTTGTCTTTATGTATAGCTTTTTAGTCTGTCTTTTAAAAAATTGTTCATTTAAAAAATTCATTTCTATGTTTAACAAATTGGAAGCAATGAAACTTGCGTACACTATAATGTCCGAAGGAGAAAAATGGATGATGTTCAAAATAATACATAAAGTACGTTTGACGTAACAGAAAGAAGATCTGTAAGAGAACGACCTCCACTCCAAGCTCGGACTCCAGCAGATGTTCGTGGTTCGAGTCACAGACAGTCTGTTATTATTTTTTTTCCGTCAGATATTTTCCGTGATATTCATACATTATTTTCTATGTAATATTATTTTCTATTTTCTATATCTGAAGATTTAGGCCAGGTATGGGCAACCTTTCTTGTCGGGCGGTCTTCACGTGGGCCACGAACCTCAAAGCCGCGCAGCTCACATAATATACTCACAGAAAAAAGTAAGTGTGCAATGCTTTAAAAAGCACCATGAACGTGTTCAGATGATGACTGAAATAAAATTTGACACACATTATGTTTGATTATCCAATAACAGATAAAATGATAACTTTCAGGCCAGTCATATGTCACAAAAAGTGGAAAAATCTCACCTAATGTGGCTCACCACCCCAAGAAAAGAAAAACAGGGTTTAAATATCGTGTGTGTCCTCCTCGGGCAGTTATCACTGCTTGACACCACCTGCTCATCGAACCAATGACACGTTGTATCAGTTGTTGGGGCATGTTATTCTATTCTTCTTGCAACACTTGGGCTAATTCTTGGTGGTTTCCAGAACGATTGTGTCGTCTTCTCAACCTGCGGTCCAGTTCATCCCAAATGTGCTCGATAGATGACAGGTCCGGTGAAACTGCTGGCCATGGCGAGATAGTAATCTGATGTTGTTGAAAGTGGTCCCTGACCACACGTGCGACATGTGGACGAGCGTTGTCCTGCTGCAGTATCACACCTTGTCCATTAGCATCCAGAAAAGGCATTACCTGGCGTGTAATGATTTCGTCCCTATATCGTAAACTTGTAAGGTTGCCATTGAGAAAGACTAGGTTTTTTCGGCCAGCATAGGAAATTCCTCCGCAAACCATTACACTGCCTCCTCTTCTCCTATCCACCTCTAGCACACAGTTATACGCAAAGCGTTCTCCTCTTCGCCTGTACACTAAAGCACGCCCATCATGGCCTTGCAGACAGAATCTGGACTCATCAGTGAATAAGATCCGTCTCCATTGATGATAAGGCCATGCCACGTCGTGCCTGGCCCAGGTCAAGCGAGTTTGTCTGTGGCGAACTGTCAGTACTGGTCTAACTGCAGGCCTATGAGGTAAGAGATTTACCTCTCTGAGTCTGTTCCGCACTGTCCTGCCAAACACATGTCTTAAACCTGGAATGTTGCTGGCAGTCCATGTTGCCTGGAGGAACCTGTTATGAAGGTGGATGTAGCGGTCTTGTGCAATGGTGGTAACTCGTGGTCTACCGCTTCTATGGCGGTCAGCAACGGAACCATTTTGGTTAAAACGACTTTGAAAGCGTGATATTGTGTTTCTGTGAACATTAAAATGTTGAGATACTGCTGCTGCTGCTGTTGACTCAGCAATTAACATCTCAACAGCTATTTCTCGCTGATGTTCATTCATTCTTGGCATGATGAAAAAAAAGATGTTTATGTTGGAATTTCACTACTCCTTTCTTCAATGATTATGAGAAGAGATCTCTGGAAACAGAATTACACACTTACCCTAATTTTATCCGTGGTCAGTAACCAATCATGGATCACGCATGTGATTTCACTGGAGCTGTGGTTATCTCCCTATGAATAGTGCCATCAACTTCGTGCAGCAGGGGGAAGTGGACAACACTCAGACAAAACTTCGTGCCAAATTTGACTTTATTTCACTCATGACAACGCGATTGGTGCGCTTGACACCACTGCACACTTACTTTTTTCCGTGAGTATATGAGTGAGAGAGAGAGAGAGAGGGAGAGAGAAGAAGAGAGAGAGAGGGAGAAGGAGAGGGAGAAGGAGAGGGAGAGAGAGGGAGAGGGGGGAGAGAGATGGGGAGATGGAGAGGGAGAGAGAGGGAGAGACAGGGATAGAGAGAGCGAGAGAGGGAGAGGGAGAAAGAGAGAGAGAGAGAGAGGAAGAGGGAGGGAGAGAGGGGGAGAGAGAGAGAGATTATCTTATAAGGTTATCAAGCCAGGCAAATGTAATTGTACAGTGTAAAATCAATATTGTTAACTTTTCCAATAAATTGTACGTTTCTTGTATCCTAACAGTACTCACAAGTACCACTTTGATTAAATTGTAATACTTCATAAATGCAAACACCATTTCTGATGGTGCTCAAAGAAATATGTATAACAGCCTTCTGTCAAACAACCAGTAAAGGGCCAGCACTCTGAAATTTTACTCTTCATTGTGCGGAGTGTACTTTTTTCTGTTCTGTCAAAGAAAACTGGCCAATTTTTTTTCCCAGAAAACTTGAGTTTTTTCCTCTTTGTAAATTCCATCCTTTAAAAAAACATTAAAATATTTATAAAAATTAATTTCCTTCTCTATATGTTCATTGCTCATTAAAAACTACCTTATGACATTAAAAAAATAGTGAAAAGTTACAGGGAAATTCATTCAAGATACAAAGGGTTAAAAGAAACTGCCTAAATTTTCTGCTGGCCACAAAAAGCGTTACGGCAGGCCAGATAAAGCCCGCGGGCCAAAGGTTGCCCGTATTTGATTTAGTAGCTTCCTTGACTTCCTATGTCGTACATTAATAACACTGGATGGTACCAACCCTGCTGGGTGCAGTGCTTAATCTCACATGGGATTCTCTAAAGCCCTATAAACATCGCTTCCTATCCTGTTGACTCCCCTGTAGGATCCAATCATTTCCAGAATTTCTATGAAGAATGATCAGATCTGACGTTAATGAGTACGCAAGATCTTACCATCTCTTCTTAACATTCTCACCCCCCACCTCTGTAAAAGATACTGGATTGAGTATACTGTATTTAAAAATAGAGCTACATGCTTTGTATTTGTTCAGAAAGCTTTTCCTATAGCTATGTGGAAACTGTTTCAAAGCTGATTCAGCAATTTTTTGCTTCCCAAAGTCAGTGGGGAAAATGAAATGGAAACCAGAATTAATGCCGGTCGTCCTATGGTAATGCAATGTTACGGCGATTCTTGATGGACTGATCAATTATTCCTGGTGAATGACCACAGCCGCCTGTGACCAGAGCAACATCTGTCACCCTGTAAGAGATAGCCGACGCCATTGTCTGTGAACACACTTCCGGTGTTGGGGATGAATTCATTTAGTTCTGACAGGAGCTTCATCGAAGTCTGATCTGTGCTGGAGTGTAACTAGTTTTTTATAGAGTACAGTGAAAATTGAAAAATAGAGGCTTCATTTTAAGGTACGAAATAAAGAAGAAGAAGAAGAAGAAAGGTCTATATTACACAATGGTGGAATGAAAAACCCACTTTTAATCATAAAATATGTCGCCAAAGACATGTACCTAACTCTGTCTCACCCCTGATGCCTTAGATTAGGTGTAATTTGTGATCTCCCAACCTTTCTTCGACTAATTGTATTGACAGAAATAGAACCACCTCTGGCAGTTTTCTCGAATTCGATATAAAGGTTGGCAAGTGAGTGTAAGTGCATCTTGGGACGATTTTATATTTAATATCAGGGAGAAGTAAAAAAAAAATATGCCTTTTTCCCTCCTTCCCTTTTACACACATAACACATAATACCATACACACATACTACACACTTCTACATATTGTCATCTGTTCTGACAGGTATATTCCGTGTTCAAAAGCGCTATTCTCACTGCTGGGAAAGATATTTAATATCTCAGTCGCAGCTTACTAAACATGGCAGAACCGACTTTATAATGTTCTGTACATGATACTTTATGTTAGAAGTTCGATCCTTAAAGTTCTAATTGGGATATTTAATGTGTAGTTGTACTTCACCTAAAGCTAAGCAACTGTTAAGGGTACACAGTTTCTTGTAGTTTACATTTCTATAAGATGGCCGAGCAGTTGTTGGTTAAAAAGTTAGAGCAAACCTTATGTGTTTCATTAAACAAGAAGTGAATAATATTTGTTGTTCTTCAAGAAATCCGAGAGTAAAGATAAGATTTGTTGTTCTTCAAGAAATCAGAGGGTAAAGATAAGATTTGTTGTTCTTCAAGAAATCAGAGGATAAAGATAAGATTTGCTGTTCTTCAAGAAATCCGAGGTTAAAGGACTGCCTAAAATGTTAATATACATTTTTATTTCAGTACCCGTGTTAGTGTAAATGATACGGAAGTTATTTTATGAATGTGAATAATGTATTCTTTTTTTTTTCTTTCATAAATATTTGGGTTACAGAAAAACATAAACACAGATGTATATATTTTTGTGTATTTGTGAAACTGACGTCTGTAGGAAAAAAAAAATAAAAACTTCTTAATACTTGAATAAATGTTGATGTTTTCTAGGTAAATAAAATCCATACGCTTCAGTTAATAAAATGCAGATTTTTTAATATAATCCAGCTGTTTTTATTGGATACAAAGTTAATATAATATTGTCAAACGTATCTTCCTTTCTGGGTGATGCAAACAACCGTAGAAATTGAGTAAAAATTTTACCACATTTTTTTTTCTGAAATGGCATAAAATGTACATACACTCACCCACGCACATTTCTCTATCTGTGGAAATAATGTACGAGGTCTGTTCAAAAAGTATCTGATCTTTTTTTTTCCGTGGAAACAAATCAAGCACGGGAAGTGTCCTCAGGCGAGAAGAGTGTAGGGAACCTTCATACGCATGCGTGAATTTTTTCCCGTTGCTGACAGTCAGGTTGTGAGTGAGTGAGTGTAGTTAACGTCCGGCGGATTTTCATTCGCCGCGAAATGACGGAACGAATTGAACAACGGCATTGCATCAAATTTTGCTAACGGCTTGGCGATACCAAAGTGGAAACCATTCGGATAATTCAACAGGAATTTGGCAACGACTCCATGAACGTCACAAATAAGAAGTGATAGAATCGATTCAAAGATGGCTGCACATCGGTGGAAAGCAGACTACCTTCTGGTAGGCCCTCAACAACCTGAAACAACGACGTCATTGACCTGGTGGGGACTTTAGTCACGCAGAACAAGAACTTACGGACGAGGTGCAGACAAGCACTGGTTCAGTACAGTCCATTTTGATGAATGATTTGGCCATGCTGAGAGCGTCCGAGAAATTCATGCCGAACCTGGTAAAGACTGAGCAGAAGCAGCTCCGCCTGGAAGATGTGCACCGACTTCCTGAACCCCATGATCCTGGTGATGAGTCGTGGGTGTACGGCTACGACCCAAAAACCAAAATGCAATAGTCATAATGAAGACATTTATCATTCCCTAAAGCATGACGAATGCGAAGCAACATCAGAGTCATGTTGACCGTTTTCTTTAACTCTTGTGGGGTGGTACATCACGAGTATGCACCAGAAGGCCAAAATATTATCAAAGAGTACTACCTGGAAGTCATCGGTCGCCTTAGTGATGCTATGCAAATCAAAATACCGAACCTGTGAGCAAAGGGAACTTGGCATTTTCGTCATGAAAACGCACCAGTCTATTCTATGCATCAGATTCAGACCTTCCCGGACAAACACAGCATTCCTCAGGTTCCACAACTCTTCGACATAGCTCCTTGCAATTTTTGACTGTTTCCCAAACTGAAAATGTGGCCGAAAGGGACCCTATTTGAACCACGAGAAGACATTATGCGAAACGCGACTGTACTCTGTTCCCAAAGAGGTCTTCATGAAATTCTTCCAACAATGGTTGGACCACTGGGAGAAGAGTGTGCAGTCACAAGGAGAATACTTCTAGGAGGATTAGGCTCTCAGACCTCTAGGTGTGTTATTGTAATTTTTCCTTGCCAAAAGTTGGATACTTACTGAATAGACCTCATATTGGTATAACAAGAATTATTTGCACGATGTATGCAGGAACACGGAAGACCATATTCTTTTCTTTCCTAACTGAATGAACGGTTTGCAGTCTGTATAACACATAACTCTACTGGCATATACTTCTGTGTCATTCAATGAGCTCTATTTACTTCCAAGTAAAAAATATTGAAAGGGAAGATTCTAATTCAGAATTGCTCTGTCATTATGCACCATCAACCTTGTGGATAACCATGTATTTTACCCTTTATATACTGCAGGTAAGTACCGCACACTGAAAACAATATTATGCCTTGTCAGAAGCCGCTGTCGTGCTCCAGTCGTTAGAGAATTGCAGAAGGGTATACAGTCAAAAACTCATGACACTTTCAGAATTTGTGAGAGATAAACTCACCATCATCATCATCATTAGGTGCCGTGCCCCCAGCAGTTGGCGGCCGTGCTTCTCCAGGGATCTCAGTCCTTGATATTTTCCATCATTTCAGTTGGTGACTTTAATGTGCCATCGCGTTTGACTGTCCATAATTTTTTTGTTCTCTTGGCCTTCTCCTGCCTTTCTTACCATTGGAAACCACAGCAGTTTGCAGTTTATAATCCATGATTCCAGACATTGCATAGCAAAGTTCACCTGTTCACTTTATTCTGAGCTTCGGTGGTAAATCGATCCAGGTGAGCACCCTCGAGTGAAAGATACGCCAGGTGTAAATATTTGCTTTGTGTGATATTTTGACGCGTTACTTCTTCTCCTTCAGCTTTGACTCCCGTCTTTTTCTGATAAAACTGAGCCTTATCCTTAAGGAGCATCTAGAAATATATGTACACGGGATATATACTTGTTAAATGTATGTTTATTTTAAATAGACTTATATAGCGTGTGCAAAAAATGCATGAATATACAAATAATAATATGCATAGATATAGAGGAAGTTAGGTTTCTCTGCGTTATTGTGATTGTCACGTATTCTTCTGAAGTGGTTTGGTAACATTATTGTTATTTTTGTTTTTGTTTTTGTATTGTTCTCACAGTTACAACATCTTTTTATTTCTATTGAATGACTATATTTTTGAAAAATGCACTTTCCCAGCTATGGTAGTCTGTAGTCTACCACCCCTCACTCATAGTGGTATTATTTTTGTTCCATATATATATATATATATATATATATATATATATACTGTTTAAAAAAAAAGAAACGCAACACTACTGTAGTTGTAATGGGCACTAAATTTCAAACTTGTATTAAAATTTTATTTTACGGAATTAATGTTTCAATCTTGGCATGAAGAAACTTTAAGACATTAACAA